>OY723316.1:1179367-1593367 GCA_963210315.1 Rhynchopus euleeides | reverse complement strand
CGCCTCAAGGGCGCAGTCCTGCACAGAGGAAGTACTCCGCACGGAGGCCATTATCGTTTTATCAGTTGTGGCACGGATACCATGACCTTGTTTGACGACAACACCGTGACTGTGGCCAACACAGCTGAGGAAATGGATGCCTTCAGGGGTCTCCTTGAGAAGGAGTCGACCATCCTCGTGTATTGTGTAGAGGGTGGCAAGTTTCGAGGGAGCGGTTGCGGCAAAAATCTCTGCGCATACAAGGCCACGAACCCATACCAGAAATCACTCTACGGAATATTTCCTGAGTATCCGGAAGTACCCGGAATTAAATGCTGCCCGTTTGTATAATTTAAACGCGCAATCGGATACGAAAAAACCGTTCCCCCCTGGCTGCGGACTTTACCATTTTCGAAAAAAAATCGAAATTTTTTCCCCAAAATTTCGCCCAAAACACCATTTTTCCGGCCCCAGGCACACCCACACCCAGAAAAAACTGATTTTTGGGGGGGTGTCGACTTTTACCGGGATTTCCCGGCTTTTCCCGGAAATTCCCGGTTCCCTGGTTTTTTTTCCCTTGGCGAAAATCCGTGAAAAAATCACCTCCGGAAGCCGGAAAAACCGGGTTGTTGGGCTCCTAGGCTCAGGGCATACTAAAGAGGCACAAGGAACGGCTAGTGGTGTGTGCGGTTTTCCTGGAGCTCAGGGCTCGACTGTGAAGTCACGGAGAAAAAGCGCGGCTGGCGATGCAAAGGTCACCTGTGGAGTCACGAAAAAACAGCTGGTTGTGCTCTTGGAGCGCAAGACAGCTGCGGGGGCGCTTGTGTGGAGTGCCTTTGTGAGGTTGCACCTGGAGCTCACGGCTCAGCTGTGGCAGCAATCAAGGAACAGGTGGCCAGGTCTATTTTGGTCAGAAAAATGTTTTGTTGACCGCTTCCACCACTCCTCTGCACAAATCTCACGACCGGCTATTGTGTGTTTGTGTTGTCTGAAGTACAGAAGGTGTGGTGGAGCACGAAGAAAGGGAAACATGACAGAGGTGATGACGCCAGTCCTTTCTAGTATCGTATTTCCTCCTATACACAATGCTGCGCTGTGTTTTGGATGGTATAAATACGCGTACTAGACGTCCTTCTGTCGATATCTTACTTGGCGCTATGGAAACACAAAAATGGAACGAAGAAAAATGTTTTGTTGACCGCTTCCACCCAGGACCCTCAGGGACGCGAAGCGCTTAATTTTAGGAAGAGAGGGTACGGCTGTTGTAGTCACTGTCCTTCGCGTGAGGAGTCGGCTCGCTGTGCGGCCATGGGCGCCCCCGCGATGGGGGCGCCGGATCCTTCACATCTCAGGCTTTCGTACCTGTCGAGGGTATTGCTGCGGTCGAAGACGGTGTCCTGCTAGACGCCGGCCTCGAAGTAGCGCAAACGCCATGTGCTTCTGGGGCTCTGTGCCCGCGGGTGTCGGTCAGATCCGCGCTGTAGATAAGGGCTTGGACTCGGTCGTTGAACCTTCGTATGTCGAGAACCCTGCTGACGCTGTGGTCTGCGTCGTCTGTCGCCTGATGAGCGTGCCCACTTGGTGCGGACCGGAAAAACGGTGGTGAGGTCGAGCTCGAAGCCTCGCGCTGGAAACCGTTGCGTCGACCCGGTGACTGGTGGCGCCCCATGAAGCTGGTGAAGGTGGCCAGTGCTTGCCGGGACATGATGAAGTTGATAATCCGATGTGCTGCCCTTTCGGCGCGATAGGGCCGTCCCATACACCTGTACCGAAGTCAGGCGCGACGACCCAGTCGTTGTCGAGGATGTGACGTATGGGTACATGCACCTTGGGAGTCGCATCTCAGGACTACCATGATATATTTTTGCCTTCGGGCGTCGTTCGATAAAACCCCCATCCGCCGCCGTTCGTTCCTCTTGTTAACCCGTGGAGGCTCGCAGTTCTTCAGGGTCGGCTTTCACCAACACGGTCAACACCTTAACCTCCTCCCGTCGGTACGGGGAGGGGTGTCGGTGAGATGACGCCCGGCGCCTCGAGAAAAAACTCCGGCGGTTGGGGAGGCCCTCTTTTCGGGGAAGATGGGGAGCTTACGTATCTGTGTTCGCGATGGGGTCGGTCACTCTCCGATTTTTGAGCTGCGCATCGGGCTGGACGTAACAGGTCGTGTCTTCTTTCACCTCTGCGGGTTTCGGCCTCCGCGGTGGGTGCGCTGCGGATTGTCCCGGAAATTTTCGACTCAGCACCCATAACGGAAACAAAATGTCCAGTCCCTTGTCGCCCATGGCGCGGGGCCGCTGTGGGTTGTGTCAGTGTCCAATACGACGCGTGTTGTTCAGAAAACGCCCTCGACTGTCGTACTTCGGTTGGAAAACAGTCAATCTGTTGCGGTGCCGAAAAAACCGGCTTCGGTACATGATAGGGGAGTTTTGCAGCTTTGCTGTATGTTCACGTTCGTGTTGCTGACCCCTCGCCTTCGGATTCTCGTCATCAAGGTGATGAGCGCCTGAACGCTTCCTTGCTGCGTGCCGCGAGAGTAGTTCGGTAGTACATTGCGCCTCGCCAGGAGGGAGTGGGGTGAAAACACTCCATTGAACTCTCCATTTGTTCATCCTCAGTACCTGCGTGAACGTTTCCCACGTAAGAAGGGGTGACATCTGTTCTGTGGTTAGATATCGCCCAGGCGGGCGCGGCGGAGATCAACCGGACCGTGACCTGCCACAGTTGACACACGTTCGTATTGCTCGGTGCAGCGGCTTCTGTCGGACTCCAGCCAAATGGTGGCTTTCGCGTTGAGGCGCAGAACCACAAGAAGACCCTCGCAACCCTCACCCTGGGGGGCTGGACCGCCAGTGCCAGAAGGAAGAGGGAACGTGTCCCAACAAACTGTCTTGTCGACCTCGCCCGTTGTTTGTCAGGAGAGCTTGCCTCGACACGGCCTCCTTGAGGCCCCTGGTGAAATTCCCGTGGCTGAAGAAACCCGGTGTGCGGAACCGGCGATGTCCACATTGTATCGGCGGTGGAGAAAACCCGACGAGGTTTGCGGCGTGATGCAGTTGTGTGGAAATCCTGACCCGTTAGGGTTCCTTGGGTGTGCAACGCAGCGGAAAAGGCATTTTTGACGCATTGCCTCCCCATTTAGATCTCTGTGGATGCGCGTTGAGTGGCAGCAGGTCGAATGCAAAAAACGCCTGGTCTCGAGACCGGCACCTTGGAGATCATCCGCGGCGCTCCGATGCAGAGGTGAACTTCGGTGGGCTTGGCTCTTGGAGCCCTCGGTTCGGCTGCGCAGGAAGCGGCTACTTCTGCGGAAGGTTCCTCCCGGAGCTCACGGCTCAGCTGTAGAGTGGTACGGAGAGAACGCCCAGTTGTGTATGAGGTCTTCTGCTCATGGGGTTTGCCCTCGGGGCACAGGTCAGCTGCGGAATCGCAGAAGATGGCCGGTAGAACGGGGGTTCCTCTCATGCGATGAGCTCCAGATGAACTAATGACTAGTTGTGTGGGATGGTTACTCACAGCTCAGCTGTTGAGTCGCAAGGAACAGTCAGATGCGCGGATGTTCCTGGAACTCGGGCTCGGCTGTGGCGTCGAAGAAGAGCGGCTCGTGGAGGTCTTCACCTCCTGGAGCTCAGGAAACCCAAGTCTCTCCCGCTCGACTGTGGGGTCGCAGGGCGGACAGCTAGTGCCGGACAGGACTTCTTCTCCGACGAACAGCTTCTGGTGTTCATGGATCACGAGTGGTGAATGTTTGCGCGCGGGTGCTCCTGGTGAGCTCAGGGCCCGCTGTGGCGTCGCAGGCGCAGCAGCGAGTGGTGTAGAGGTCTTCATCTAATCACGATCAGCTCCGGGAGCACAGGGCTCACTGTGGAGTCGGGGAACGACCAGCTCATGATCTTCTCGTGCGGTCAGCTTCGGCCGCTGTGGAATTGCCGGCAATACAGCTGATGGTCTTCTCGTGTTCCGGGAGCTCAGGGCTCACTGTGGGACTTCAGGATTTTCGGGCCAGATGCAGGTCGTCAGCACCACCTGCTTCACCCCCTTCAGCGCCATCTCCTCGGGGGGCCGACACTGCAGGGAGGCAGGTCCACAGGTCGACGCGAAGGGCCACCGCACCCGAGTGGCCCACACCCTCCGGCCGCACCGCGACGTCCACGGTGCGCCCGAAGAAGTCGACACGCTTGTGAGAGCGACTTCCTCCGAGGCGACCGGTCCGCTGTTCACCCCAACCCGCACGGGTGTCAGGGGACGGTGAAGAGTGACTCGTGCATCCGCAGTGCAAAGTTAACCCCTGCTGCGGTGCAACGGCAGGTCACCGAAGGAGTCGCCGGTAGTGTTCACCTCATACCCGCCCCCTCCCGAGGGACTCGTGGGTTGTTCCCATTGTGGACACGGCTGGCGCGTTTCGTGGCATCAGGTGCCGCCTCTCCTGTATCGATGCCGATGCACGGATGTCTGTGAAACCACTCGGCTCAGTCTGTGAATCGCCTGTCCCGGGGACAACCCGCGCCCGCTGCACCCGGTTGAACCCCCTCGCGCTCTGCAGCACCTCAAACGCTGAATCCGGCATATGCGGCTGATACGACCGCCGGTTATCCACGCTATCACAGAGGGCGCTCGTCACCCCTGGGAGGCGAAGCCCAGCCCCCGAGGATCTCCTCCGCACTGTCCAGGTCTTGCTCCGCGAGGAACTCGCGATGCGGCGCACAGTGACGGTCGTCAGCTGCATCGCATCCTTCTCTGCGAGCATCTCTCTGGAGGAGCCGTGCTGGACCCAGAACCCTGCGAGACAGGTTGTCACCTCTCTGCGGGTCCGAATCGGAGGGGGCCCTGGGGGGTCGAGTCGCGAACGAACAGCTGATGATCTTCTCATGCTCCGGGAGTTCGAGGGCCCACTGTGGAGTCGCGAAGCGAACAGCCCATGGTCCTCTCATGCGGTCAGCTCCGGGGGCTCAGGGCTCACGTGAAGTCGCAGGTGAAACAGCTCGTGACATACTCATGCTCCGGGGGCTCGGGGGTCCACTGAGGAGTCGCGAAGCGAACAGCCCATGGTCCTCTCATGCGGTCAGATCCGGGAGGTCAGGGCTCACTGTGGCGAACAGGCGAACAGCTCGTGACATTCTCATGCTCCGGGAGCTCAGGGCTCACTGTGGAGTCGCAAAGCGAACAGCTCATGGTCGTCTCATGCGGTCAGCTCCGGGAGCTCAGGGCTCACTGTGGAGTCGCAGGCGAACAGCTCGTGATACTCTCATGCTCCGGGAGCTCAAGGCCCACTGTGGAGTCGCGAAGCGAACAGCTCATGGTCCTCTCCTGCGGTCAGATCCGGGAGCTCAGGGCTCACTGTGGAGTCGCAGGCGAACAGCTCGTGATACTCTCATGCTCCGGGAGCTCAAGGCCCACTGTGGAGTCGCGAAGCGAACAGCTCATGGTCCTCTCCTGCGGTCAGATCCGGGAGCTCAGGGCTCACTGTGGAGTCGCGTAACGAGCAGCAAATGGTGCACGTCTTAATCTAATGCACATCAGCTCCTGGAGCTCAGGGCCCGCTGTGGAGTCGCAGGAAGAAACGGCTCGCGGTGCAGAGGTCTTCTTTTCCTGTGATGGGCTCCTAGGCTCAGGGCATACTAAAGAGGCACAAGGAACGGCTAGTGGTGTGTGCGGTTTTCCTGGAGCTCAGGGCTCGACTGTGAAGTCACGGAGAAAAAGCGCGGCTGGCGATGCAAAGGTCACCTGTGGAGTCACGAAAAAACAGCTGGTTGTGCTCTTGGAGCGCAAGACAGCTGCGGGGGCGCTTGTGTGGAAGTGCCTTTGTGAGGTTGCACCTGGAGCTCACGGCTCAGCTGTGGCAGCAATCAAGGAACAGGTGGCCAGGTCTATTTTGGTCAGAAAAATGTTTTGTTGACCGCTTCCACCACTCCTCTGCACAAATCTCACGACCGGCTATTGTGTGTTTGTGTTGTCTGAAGTACAGAAGGTGTGGTGGAGCACGAAGAAAGGGAAACATGACAGAGGTGATGACGCCAGTCCTTTCTAGTATCGTATTTCCTCCTATACACAATGCTGCGCTGTGTTTTGGATGATATAAAAAAAAATTTTCCGGGGGGCTTCGCCCCCCGGACCCCCCATGTGGGGGGCTCCGCCCCCCACGCCCCCCGCCCCCCCCCCCCCCCACCTCCCTCCCGGCCGGGGGCCGGTACGGTCGGTCGTCGGCTGCGCCCAAAGGGCGTGCGGTAGCCGACGCCCTTTTGTGCTCGCCTCCTCTCTCCCACACCTCTTCGTCCTCTTTCATGACGCGTCACCCTGCCTCCACGCTCTGACTTCTGTGACCCGCATGCCGCGTTGAGAGCAAGTCTTTCGTGTGCTGTCACCGAGACCAGGCCACTATCTGCTCTCAGGTTGGTAGCAATGGCCTTTTACCTTATGTCAAGCCCACGTGACAAAGACTCGTGCAGCTGAGGTCCTGGCTGGTCTGTCCTGTTGTCTGGGATCCTGTTCCCCCCCGCACCCCCCCTTCCCACACATGTCTGGTGCGTCGGTCGCGGGTTTGTGGCGCATCGGTCCTTTGGCCTGCCGGGCCTCCCCCCCGCACCCCCCCTCCACACGCGAACCGGTCCCCCTTTTTCAATTGCGACCCGGTTCCCGTGTTGTGTTGCGGCCCTCCCCGCCTCGCCTCCGACAGACTCTCCCCACAGTTGACGACGTGGGCAAACGGCGCCGACATCCTCTCATCACTTACCGTATTCTCATCAGGACGGTCGGTTTCCCTGACGCCACGACCACCAATGTGCTCCGATGCTTTTTGAAGGAGGTAGTTCATCCCCGACTCAGGCGTTTGCGGGAATGAGCTCGCCCACTTCTCCTGGAGGAGTACGCACCACCCGGTCGTGGCGCACCCGCACCCGCTGCACACCGCACATGACGAGTTGCGGTAGCAGCCGTACCCCACACAGGTTCGAGTGGTTTGCCATGGTCCTGCTCACGACGACCTGCAGGTCACCCGTTCCTGTCGTGCACGTGCAGGCAGTGCCAGGAGGTGGTGGCCTCGTCAATCTGGCAGGGTTTGAGTTTACCGGGGCGAGGCACTCCACTCTGGGTCTGCTGTTTGTGATGTAACAAGCAGGTCTGGCGGGGTGTTCAGGGTTCGGAGTGGCCCTCCTCGTTGGCATCCGTGCAGCAGCGCTATCGCGTCCCGGAATGCCCCGTGTCACACCGGTGGGAACAGGGGCCAGCACCGCCATCTCGAGGAGGACCCGGGCCGTTCTTTGGATTCTTCACAGTCGCAGCCTCCGGCTTGTCGTTGTCCGTCAGCGTAGCGCCCACCCAGCCTGCAGAGATCTTGCACCGTCTTCAACAGCAATTTTTGACCCGACAATTTTTGGGGCATTTTTTCACCAAAAAAAAATCACTCTGCGCGCCAAGTCGAAGACTTGTTTGGGGACTTTTGGTGTCCCCAATTTTTCAATTTTCGAAAAATAAGCAGGGTATAAGATAGACTTTTTTTCTGGCGCCGTTTCCCGGTTTTTCTGGTTTTGAAAATTTTTCGCGCGCGCCTTCGGCGCGCGCGACCCGCGCAAACCCTCCCAGAATCTGAGAGGCCCGGTGCCTGCGCGCGTCCTGTCGTACTGAGGCTGCTTGGTGGGGCAAGCGCAGCAGGTTCTACTTTTTTCTTCTACGAACTCTTAGCACAAAGACATGCACAACACAAACAACAATGCTCTAAGGGGCGGGGCAAGAGGTCAGGGGAGGGGGAAGCAGAGAGGAAGGGAGGAGGACGGGGGCGGGGGGGGCGGCGGAGTGAGCCGGCGGGGAGGGGGGGGGGGGGGCGCACGAGCCCCGGCACCAACCGACTCAGGATCACACCCACCATGGTTGTGCCAGGCTCTGCCGAACAGCAGTGGCGTGTTGCTGTGCCGCCCGCAGCTCCCCGAAGGGACAGTAGCTGAGCTTTCGTTCTTCCGATGTGAATGCGTCCACGTACTGACGGAGCGCCGCTTCCGGAATCCCGTCCGGAGTGACACTACCCTCCATACAGATGGCCAGCGTGTTCTGCAGCTTGGCGTCGCCCATACGGTTGCTGAGCCTGTTCTTGATGATGCGGAGCTTGGAGAACATCCGCTCAGCACTACTTGTCGACAAGGGGATGGTCAGCACAATCTGCAGGAGACGCGAGGTGTGCGGGAAGGCGAGACGGTTCAGCTGATTCTTCAAGAATGCTTTGATGAGAGTGCTGAATCTGCGGCTGCGGGTATCCTCCTGTGTTTGTGCGGTCTCCTTCAGCTTCATTCGCACGTTGGCCAGCTCCAACTCCAGCAGACCCCGCTCTTCGGCCGGGAAGTACGGTGCACTCGGTTCCGTCTCCTTCTGCACCCCGTCGGCATCCTCAAATGTCATCACCTTGGGCTCGCAGAAATGATCGCAAAGTGCTTTGAGCTTCTGTGCCGCTGCTGCTGCGTTGTCGAAGTCGGGGCACCAGGGATCATACACAGAGAATGCTGCAAGCACCCCGAAGTCATCCATCAGCCCCTCGATCTCCTCCTTCAGGGTACGGAGGTAGGGCTTTGCGTACTGCTCGTGATACTGTGCCACGAACTCCTCCGTGATGGGAGGGCAAGAAGGCCGGGCGTCATTGATCAGTATCCAGCAGGATGCGTAGGTCGGAGACAGGTCGGGTCGTTCTAACAGCTTTCCGATCTTGCATGCATAGTGTGTCGCGATGCGAGGGAGATCACCGAAACACAGGCTTGCATGCTGTATGCACCGCGAGAAGGCGCCAAGACAGTGCATCACCTCCCGCATCAGGAATAACCCGACGAGGGTGCTGCTCTCCTGGTACACCGCACGCAGGGCAACTGCCTTCTCATGATCCAGCTTGTTGATACACATGACCACCCCTTTGAGGCAGTCAGTCAGACTCTGCGCACAACGCTCATGCGAACACCAGCGGGTGTCTCCAACACTGCACAAGTCGCGCTCACGCCAGAACCCGAAGCCATCGATCCTCTCCAAAGCGGACATGCATTCCCGAAAGCACCGGAGTTTGCCTGTGCCATTCCCAGCACCCCTGTACAGCAAGGCAAACGTGCTGGAGACAAGGTCGTAGCTTGCGCGGATGACAGGGTGGTCCTTGGCAGTGTGCATCGCAACAAGATTGAGTGCATGCGCCCGACAAGCCGCCCAGAAGGAGTACGGTGCTTTCCGTACCTTCACCTGCAACTGAACACCCTTACGACTCCCGCCCATGGTGTTGCACGAATCCGACGCAAACGCAAGCATCTTGTTCCAGAAACCGTCGCCAAGGTCGTCGAGTTGTTGAATCAAGAAATCTGTGATGTTTGTCGCAGTCTGTGATGTGTTCAGCGGAGTCATGCGCCAGAACAGTTCGTTGGTATCAAAGGTGGTTGGGTCGATGACCCGGATCAGGATGCAAAATTGCGATTGGCGTGTCACATCCTGCGTCTCGTCCGTGATGATGGATACGAACGGGGATCTTTCAATCTTGTGCTTCACTTCCGCCATGGCGTGGCTTGCCATCAGACCCACTACTTCGTCGTAGATTGTGTTCGAGGTGAGGTTGTGGTATGTAGCATTGAAAGACTTTACTTCTGGGGAAGTGTAGCTGTCACGCACGCGGAGGGATGCGAGGGTCGTCGTGAGGGCTTCGTTGTTGCTGCAACAGTACTGTACGTCGTGCAGCAGGCGGCAGAGCATCTCGGTGTTCTGAAGCTGCTTCACCTTAGAGTTGACCCAGGCCCTCTGGTGAGCTGTGGAGCGGATCTCTCCTGCAGTCCCATGTCGGCGCACCGAGTCTTCTCTTGCCAGCCACTGTGCCCACTTCTCGGTGTGCTTCTGTCTCGTTGCCTCGGTGTGCTCCTTCGCGCGGGAGGTGAAGCGGCTCTTCACCTCATTCCATGGCAGGCACCGCCCGACGAAGACACCGCGCTTGCTTGCGTCAAAGCAAGCGCGGCACGCCAGCCCCTCGGGTGTGGGTTTTGCCCACGCGTGGGATTCGCGCAGCATTCCCATCACCCGGCTGTCCCCCTGGATGTCCTCCGGGACATGCACCATCTCGCTGGCGCGGGGGAAGGGCTCGGCAGGCGCATCCAAGCCGACGGGCCCCGCGTACTGCGCCATCAACTTTGCCTCCACGTAGGCGTAGACCTCGTGCTTGTGGAGGGAAGGGTACAGGCAGTCGTTGGAGTTGCGCACGGGGGTGGTGGTGTAGCCCCTCGCGCGTTGGCGCTCATTGGCGATCGCGGCCTCCAGAGCTTCAGCTGATCTCTCCGCATTATCATCAGCTGCCATCTCGACCTCAACTTGCCGTGCAATCGCAAGATCTGCGACGAGGGCTGGGGCCTGCTGTGTCGGGGCAGGCGCCGGCACGGCCTCGCTCTCCACCAACGGCATTTCGTCTGCCTTTGTCTTTGCCAGTTTGACGAGGCTACTCAGGGGCTTCCTCATATGAGGTGCCACCTCGTCGTCCGCGCGAGCAAGAGCATCGAATGCCTTGCACAGCGCGACAAGGTGCCTGTTTGAGGCGGCTTGGTGGTTGCTGAAGCCGCGGATCGAGCACTGGTTGCAGAGGAAGGCGTGCAAGTTGGCATATCGGTCTTGCCCGGGGTACTTGCCCGCCTTCCACTGGTCATACCCAGTGTGATACTGCGGCCCGCCCACCTCCTGCACCGTCCCCCGCACCGCCCTCTGCGATGCAAAGCCAAACGCGCCCAGCTGGGCCTGATGCGCTCTCCGCTTTGACATATCTTCTTACAGTATGCCTGCAGGCGCGTGGGGGTGTGGGTGTGTCGTGGGTGCCACCAGTCAGACACCTGACATGTGAAGGCTCGGTGTGATCCCTACGGAGGACGGTTCTGTGCCAGTTCTGCGGGACCATCACACAATGGAGGATCTCGAAACTTCAAAACAGAAGAGACCTGCATGACGAGGGCATCACCACCCACCGGGCCCCACCGGGCCACCCGCTAGGTCCATTTTTTCTTCTCCGCTTCTCTGCCTTCTTTGGACTATTTGAGCTCCGTGCGGATCACGATGGGGTCACTTTCTATTTTTTTCTGGCGTTTTTTCTGACTGTTTTACTGTCCCAAAGTTACAAAAAAAACGCCAAAAATGAGACCGGCCTTTTTTTTTTTTCCAGAAAACCGGGAACCGGGAAACCCTGGTTTTGAAAACCGGAAAACCAGACCTATCTTATCCCCTGGTCATGATCTTCCGTCCGCCGCCTACGGGTCCCTCGGCAGGGTCGTAAGCATATCCTCGAAGGCGGTGACGCCCGCTATGCCTACCTCCTTCAGGTAACTCACTGCTTCTGCTGGGCGACGAAAGAGCAGCTTCCTGGGGTCCGTCGTGCTGAGGGTTTTCTCACGCTCCACCTTGAGGTCGTCGCAGCTGAAGATATGCTCTATATCGCAGCTCTCTTCACAGAAGGGGCAAGGCGGCGTGTTCTCATCGTCCTCTCCTCTGCGGAAATCCCAAAGCAGGCGGTGGCGCCCTGCCCTCAGCTGACGGATTAGCACTTCCTCCCCTCGCTTGAGGGCAGGCATGGGAAGTGGAGGACGCTTTAGGATACCGTCCGTCCAGTACAGCGTTCCTTGTCGTGGGGTGAGAGGGTCATGGAAACGGCGTATCGCAGCCTTCGCCCCGGCATAAGAGAGGGGCTCCTCTTGGGGTTTATCCCGCCCTGCCATCGCCAGGCCATCCGCCATTTCGTTCCCCTCTATCCCCACATGTGCAGGTACGTACTGTAGGTGAATGGTTGCGTCGAGGTTCTGTGTGAGGTCAAAGAGCAGGGTCCAGACGCGGTGCAGCACATCTTCTCTCACCCTGGCTGGGCCCGCCTGCAGGGCCCGCAGCGCGCTCTGTGAATCCGTGCAAATGACGGCCACCTGGCCTAGGTGCAGCACCCCCCGGAGCCGTGTCAGGGCCTCTCTCAACGCCACGAGCTCAGCTTGGTATGCCGAGGCATGACGGCCAGCTGCCGCTACCACAGTAAGCGGGGTGGAGTCTGGGTCCGGTGGGTAAAGGACGGCACCCGCTCCCCCTCGGTCCAGATCCGTCGACCCGTCCGTATAGACCCACCAGGCAGGAGCGGTGTAGGTCTCCCGGAGGTGCTTTACGGCACGAGTGCGGAGTTCGGCTGTTTTTGTGTTGCTGCGGCACACCCCCGGGATGGTCGGGCTGATGTGTATGTTGTTAAGGTTCCATTCCCATGGTGGGGCTGGCGCTTTCACGTGGAGGGGGGCCCTTCCTCTGTCTTCACGCATTGTGAGGAGCACAAGGGTGCGAACTAATCGAGTGAAGACTTCTAAAGTGTACATCGGACACGCATTACGCCATTACACCCCAAGTGGGGAGGCCTGAATCTCTGAGAGCGAGATGTGTTATGGCCTTCGCTGTGGTGCCGAAAACGGTGCAGGCCTGGGATGAAGGGCGACTTCCATCAGTCACGAATAAAAGCGCTCGCAAGGAAAAAGAAGACCCGCTGTCGAGAATGAAGCTGTGGAAAGACATGCAGACAGCCACGTTCATGGGACAGGGGAGTGAGGAAGGCTGGGGCTCATGATCTGCACAACACGCAAGGAGCAGGAGGAGCACGGACGCGAAATCATTCGCTTTGGGGTGATCACATGTGTACCGCAAACAAAAGTGGGGCTTCGGAAGAAGTTTGGAAAGACGTCGCCTAGAATTAGGCCTGAAAGCCCGGAAGCAACTTGTAGTCATCGGTGCTGAATGCACGCTTTGCGTCGGGCACAAGCACTGCCGGAAGTGGGTCAGGTGGCGTGTTCGAAGCTTGGCACTCACGAATCCACTGCAGCAGTGGGCTGATGTGCGGCGAGCTGTCAGAAGCATACTGATTCAGGGTGGCCTGCGCCTCGTAGAACTTCCCCTTGTACAGAAGGTCCACAGCGTCGTTGCAGGCAGACAGCGGGTCGTTGGCCGTGCTTTCCTCCATCTCGTACATCCACTCGCCCTGCTTGACGGACTTCGCACCCATCACCTCGTAAAGGAAGCCCTCCTGTGTGTCTGACGACCGCACCTTCGCAATCCTGCGGAGTGAGAAGCTGACATGAAGCTCCTGTGAAAAGAACTCGTCTGCAAGCGCCTTCACATCCCATGCCTTGCCCCAACGCTCGAAGTTCCACACACGCGCACCTGACGCACCGACGATGGTGTACTTCTTGAGGCCCTTGCAGCCAAAGTTGCCACACACAGCCTTCATCGACACTGCTGCCGCGTTCACCTGTATCTGGCTCTGGCCCTGCTCCCCAAACTGATACCCAGTCGCCTCGAGCAGGAATGATGCGGCAGCGCTGCGGTGCCCGCTGCAGTTGACGAGCGAGTTGAACGACACATGCACCTTGTCTCCGATGAACTCGTCGATCATGCCGCGACCCGCCTTCGCCATCCCGACAAGCACATTCAGGTACGATGCGTGCAGCTCCAGCAAGTCCTGGTTGGACACTGCCTTCGACAACTGCACAAATCCTGACAAGTTGGTCACCACAAGGCTGACAGAGCGCATGCGGCAGGGGTTACTGAGATCGGTGAATCGAGCTTGCACATCAGCTGCGGGCGCGTCACTGTCTTGGGCTGTGCTCTTCGAGCTCTTGGATATCCTCGAGGTTCTGAAATCGCTTGTCACTGACCCTCCCCCGTCGCTGGTGTCCTGGAGCACACTCTGCGGGAGGTACTGCTTGTACTCGATCAGGTGGGCGACCATCACCCTGAAGGACTCCTGCATGCTGCGCACCTCGGACAGCCGACTCACGGAGCTTTCGTCGTGGTCCTCCAGACGCATGCACGCAACGCTGTTCATGTCGTGTTGCAGCTGGTCGAGCGGCAGCAGCGCAACCTTCAGCCCGCCAGCCACCAACAGAGCAAGCCCGACGCTGATGCACACCGTCATCACGAGGGAGATGGTCGACGCACGGTCCGCGTCCCCCATCACGTCGACAACGGGAACGCTGATGACGAGCACCATGCCGAGCTGCGACAGGTGCACAGGGTACGTCACGGTGAAGTCACCCTCGAAGGGGAACAGCGCGCTGTGCGTCGTCGCACCTGCCACGGTGCCCCACTGCGACCTCACGGCACGCAGCCCCTTCAGGATCCGCGACTCGCTGTTGTTGTAGTTCTTGATATTCGCAATCTCGAAGGTGTTGGGGCGCTGCATGCCTGAGTCCTCCATCAGCTCCAGCGGTGTGAAGCTGCTGCCTGCCAGGCTCAGGTCTGTGGCCACCAGGAACACCACGCTGCCGTCTGTCTGGCTCAGGCGTCGCAGGAACTGGCTCAGGAGATCCAGGCGTAGGTTCACCGACGTACACCCGAGAACAGCACCAGAAAGCGACCGCAAGCCGGCACTCACCGCCAGTGAGGCCTTCCCGTCCAACTGGTAAAGGAATGTGAACCTTGGCTCAGGGTTCGTGTGGTACCAAGGCTGTTTCCGCAGGTCTCCGGAGACGTGGAACACACGCAGGCGGGGCCCTGCCTCGAACCCAGCAACACGCGCGACATCAGATGCGGCAGACACGTTGGAGCCCCTTGCAATGGTCTGAAACCCAAGCGCCTGGCCCCTGCAGTTCATCCTGGACATAGCTGGGAACCCACACGCTGCAGTGCAGTGCGTCGATGCGTAGGACGACTCGTTCGCACATGCTGCTGGTGTTGCCTCCACGGTGCAGTTCCTGGCACCCCAGTTTGTGGGGCGGCACGCTGCCCAAGGAGGAAGCACGTTGAGGTCGCCGTACGGAAACACCCTGGTGAAGTGTGTGTCGACGTACACGCTGTCAATCAGAAACTCGCGTGGGTGTATGCCATGGAAATCACCTTCAGCTGACACGAGCATCAGCATTGAAATGGAGCTGGTGCGGCCTGCAAGTGGCAACAGGATGGAGTGCAGCGACGACTGAGGCACAGGCCACGATGAGAATACGTCAAGCATGCCCTGCTTGGTCAGGCTCTGGACCTGCAGCATGGCGTCCACACCCGTCCCGATCTCCGAGAGCACCGACGCCCTGGCCTGCTGTGCCGTGACAGACAGCGTCTGGGAAGCACGCTCGATCAGCAGGTCGCGTGACGTATTGTAGGTGACGTACCACGACACGATACCGACGGACAGCAAGGCCAGCCACACGCCCAGCACCAGCACCACCGTCAGCTTCAGGGTGCGTGCACAGGCGATGACGACGGCACAGCATATGGCAGCACCCGTAACCGACAGCGGGACTGCGATCAGGGCGATGTGCTCGCCCAGGAGCTCGTTGGGGAAGGGCACGTTCACATCGATGGCAGCCTCCTGTCCACACACCCCGCACAGCAGCGAAGCGAACACCGCCCCTGCCACCCAGCACCAGCCGCTCCCCATTGGAGGCAACACGGTACGAGAGCAGGACGTGGCACGGATTATTAATTAACCTGGAGTGAGGGATGCGTGGGTGTGGTGCGTGGTGGTAGCTGTGGCATGCGGGAGTAGCAGACGTGCCGCAGCTGCGACAAAGCTGAGGAAACGGGTGGGGGTAGGGTGGCGGCGCTGCTTCCTGGCAAGGCGAGTCGCATTTATCGCTGTTCCCACGATACTCCACAACACCGCGAGAATGCATGTCCCCACCCCCAAGCCCACAGCACTTCCCCAGACGATGCCAATGCCGAGCCAATGACCCGCCACGGCCTTCGACGACGATGCAACCATCACTGATGCCCTCCAGTGGTACCCTACCCACCGCAAACACACAGAACACGCACTTGATACCCGCTGCTCTAACTGCTATACCCACTGCACCAAAGCGTGGGGGGGAGAGGCCGCACCACCCACCATAGACACCCCTCGCAAGACCCCCACTGCAGTATGCGGGCATGATGGCTAGACTCAGAAAGAAGCATGGGGTGGTCGGAAGCACTCCTGCACCTTCAGCGGGGGGCTGGGGTTGGTGAGGAGGGGGCTATGAAAAGGTGCCTGTGTGATGATCGCGTTTTCAGCGGGTAACCCTGCCCGCATCTGTCCCCACCCCACCCCCCCCCCCCCTGTCTCCCCTGGATGGGGACAGATGCGGGATTGCCGGGTTGATGTGTGGGTGTGTGCAGGCCGCAGGCCGCTATTCCGACTCATACCCTCCTAGGCAGAGCCCGCCGGGGCCCGCCCCACCTCCGCTGTCGCTGTCGCTCTCCTCGTCCTGCTTCTGCAGGAATCTCAGGGAGGCCCCTACACCGGAAAGCCCACCACCACCCGCCGCGCCCCCACCCGATATCCGCTTCGCGGTGTCCTCAACCCGTGCGAAACCCTCCGCGGTGTCGAGACGGGGTTTTTTGTTAATCTTCTCCTGAAGGGACTGGTCTGCCTCGGCGAGCGCACGCTTCTTAGAAGCCTCCTTCTCTGCAGCTTCGGAGCGCTGCGCCTCAGCCGCCGCACGGCGCTCCGCCTCCCGCTCCTCACGCGCCTTCAGGATTGCCGCCTTCATCCCGGCGCCTGCTGCGGAGTTCACCTCGGCTGCCTCGCGCATGCTGCCCTTTTCGGAGGCAAAGAAGTTCGCCATGTCTTTGTAGCTCGTGAACCCCGTGAATCTGCCACGCTCGTCGATGAGTTCGCTGCGCTCCTCCAGCTCCTTCCGCGAGAGGGCGTCGGGCTGCTTCGGCTGCGACTCGAGCCGGATCCACTCCTGCACCTCGTCCTCACCCACAGGCTTCCCGATCTTCTCCGAGGCGAAGGCGGCGGCGCGCTGCAGGTCCCACCCCTGGGAGCGCATCTCCGAAAGCACCGCATCGCGCACCTCCTGCAGGATGCACCCGAAAGCGTACACCTTGTCCGACTCATGCACGTCGTGGTATATCTTCGCCCTGTCGAGCTGCGTCTCGAGGTGCACGCCATACTCGATCTTCCGGTAGTCTTCGTTAACCCCCTTCCGCTTCTCCTGAAGGGCTTCGAAGGACCACTTCCGCTTCACGCTGGAGGATCCCCGCCGGAGGTCATAAGATCTACGAAGCTGAGGATCGGAGAGAGTCCGCTTCGCGATTGCAAGCGTTTCAAAAGCCTCCTTGTAGGCCTGCAGGTGGGGCGAATGCGTGTGCTTGTCGGGGTGGAGGCGCAGTGCCTTCGACTTATAGCTGGCAGCGATCTCTTCGGGTGTGGCGGACTCCGCCACTCCCAGCAGGGAGTAGAAGTCCTTCTCGTCGCGGAGCTGCTTCAACTGCTCCGGGGTGAGCTCCACAACCTCCTCGAACACGACTTCGCATTTCTTCGGCCCGTCGTCATCCTCTAGCAGCGACATCCCGACCCACGGGGGACGGAGATGGAGACGGGAGGAGGAGGGGGGAGGCGTGGCGTGTGTGTTAGCGCAGGGGGGGGGGGGGGGGGGAGGAAAAGGGGGGGTCGGTAGGGAGGAGAAGTTGCCTCCTTTTCCACCCCCAACCACACCGGGTCTGCTACAAGGGTGGTGGTGGTGATGTGTTGGTGGTGCTGAATTGGTGTTGGGGGGGGGGGTAGTGAAATAGAACACGGTGGTCTTAAACAGCGGTTTACATATGTAAAATGCATATCATTTTGCATATGAAAATCCCGGGCTGACATAAGACAGTAGTGTGCAAGGCTCTGTGACACAGCTGTACTGCAAGGGAGGAGGAAAGGGGGGGGGAGGGGGTGAAGGAGAAGGGGATGGGGATGGGTGTGAGTAGCCCACACACCGTTCATCTCTCTGCTGAAAAGCTACACTATTACGTTGGATTCGAAGGTGACTCCAGAAGTCGCATCACACCATTCAGCAGCACAGCCGATCTTAGCCTGTATTTCGTTTGTTGATACGTTGACGCTTCTACGTGCAAAAACCTGAAATGACAATCACGCCCTCAGCCTGATGAAGGGTGGGGTTTAGTGTATAGAGCACGTTTGGCTGCTTGCTGTGGTGTGTGACTTTCTGCTCACACGAGTGTGCAAAAATGTCACTACACTACAGCCGCTCTTTGCTCGTATTTTGTTTGTGTGATGTGGTGACGCTTCCACCGGGTGTTATTTTCTTTTGCAAACCATGCGTTTCTTATGCGTGGCCACCAGTGTTTTCGCTTGGAAGATTTGGGGTGAAAAATCTTCAAAAAAAAATAAAAAAGCTGGAAATCTCAGGAAGATATCTTCCTGGGGGAAAAAACAAAAACAATCTGGTCGCCAGATTTTTTTCTTGTTTTTTTTGGGGGGGCTTTTTGGCGGCCTGACAGTGACTCCTGGACCGAATCCGACTGGTTTTTTGGCACGGCTTCCAATCCCGTGCATGGGGGGATACGCACAAGAACAGATGTCCACTACCGTGGCCTCCGGCGGCTGGGGGGCTCCGCCCCCCAGACCCCCCTGTGACATGTACCTGTCAGTTGCCAAGGCCTGAGCACATGCGGCGTCATATCGCAGAGGCGAAAGCCCATGCTGATGTGTTGAAACACGTGTCCGTGTGCCTGTTGGGGGGGAAAGTGACCCAAAACCCCAATTTTGGTGTTCCTCCGACGCCCAGAGGTCAGCACGAGCGCTGGGGGGAAATACTAGGCGGGGTGGGTGGAAGAGTAGAAATCTTCCTGGGCCTGGCCCCCCCTGGAAGATTAGCGAAAACCCTGGTGGCCACTGTGTCAAAAAAAATGTCACTCCAGTACAGCCGGGCTACCAGCACGTCCTGCGTTGACGCTTCCACACACAAATGCCTCAACTCCTGTAATGGGGGAGGCTAGTGGTGTGCGGAGCACGTTTGGCTGTGGTGAAGTGACATTTTCTGCTCACAAGTGTGCGTAAAAAAAGATACCTACCCCCCAGGCCTCTGGCTAATTCGGGTCGAACGTTAAGTTTCTCCGTGCCGGGGGGGGGAGGGGGGGGGGGGGGGCTACCCTACCCTACCCTAGGGTTGGGGCCGCCGGGGTCCCAGATTTTTTGGTAATTTCCAGGTGTGGGTAGGGGGACCTTTTCGAATTTTTTTTTTCGAGGGGTGCCCATTTTGGCGATTTGGGCCCGATTTCGAGGGTTACGGGTGACCCTAGACCCTACCCAACCCTTGGGTTGGGGTTGGGGTTAACCCTAGACCCTACCCAACCCTAGGGTTAGGGTGAGGGTTAACCCTACACCCTACCCAACCCTCGGGTTAGGGTTGGGGTTAACCCTAGACCCTACCCTACCCTAGGGTTAGGGTCAGGGTTAACCCTATACCCTACCCAACCCTAGGGTTAGGGTTAACCCTAGACCCTGGACCCTATAGGGTTAGGGTTAACCCTATACCCAACCCAACCCTAGGGTTAGGGTGAGGGTTAACCCTAGACCCTACCCTAGGGTTAGGTAGGGTATAGGGTTAACCCTATACCCTACCCTCACCCTAGGGTTAGGGTCAGGGTTAACCCTGTACCCTACCCAACCCTAGGGTTAGGATTAGGGTATAGGGTTAACCCTATACCCTACCCAACCCTAGGGTTAGGGTTAGGGTTAACCCTAGACCCTACCCTAGGGTTAGGTAGGGTATAGGGTTAACCCTATACCCTACCCAACCCTAGGGTTAGGGTTGGGGTGAACCCTAGACCCAACCCTAGGGTTAGGGTTTCCAGGTGTGGGTAGGGGGACCTTTTCGAATTTTTTTTCGAGGGGTGCCCATTTTTGCGATTTGAGCCTGATTTCGAGGGTTATGGGTGACCCTAGACCCTACCCAACCCTAGGGTTGGGGTTAAGGTTAACCCTCGACCCAACCCTAACCCTTGGGTTAGGGTGAGGGTTAACCCCAGACCCTACCCCTAGGAGGATAGTCACACTTACTGCGTATGAGACACTGAGAGCTAGTGAGCTTCCGGGGATAGTCACACTTACTGCGTATGAGACACTGAGAGCTTCCTCCCCCTCGGGTCAGGTGCGGGCTCCTCCCCCTTGAGGTGCGGCGCGAGCCATGGGAAGGGTTTTGTTATGCCCATGACTCCAATCCATCTCAGGGTGGGCGGCCCCGCTGTCGACACCGTGCACCAGCATCAGCAGCGAAGGCGACGCGGAAGCGGTTGATGTTCACAAGGGGGGAGACAGTTCTGCAGCGCCCCCACATTGGGAGTTGCTCGCGACCGCTGTCGACTGCTCGGAGGTGCAGGATGCATTACCACACCGTGCAGTCTCGGTCAGGGGCAGACAGTCGAGCTCTTCCCGGCTGTAGGCGGCGAGCAGATGCTGCAAAAGCTCGCTCGCGTCGCACTGTTCCCCACGGGGGAACAGTTCCTGGGGGCTTTGCCTTGCTCACGAGATCGAGCTCTGCCGGGAGCTGCACAGGTCTTGGCACTGCCTCAGGTGCGGGCTCCTCCCCCTTGAGGTACCGCTGATAGGCGGCGCGGGCGATGGGAATGGTTATGTTGTACCCATAACTCCATCCAATCCATCTCAGGGTGGGCGGCCCGATACAGCTCACTGTACTCGGTCCACGGCAGGAAGTTCGGGGGCGGGGCACTCACAGCCGCACTGACACCGCTCGTAGGCGGCGCGGGGCACAGTTCCTGGGGGGGAGGTTTGCGAGGAAATGGAACACAGAGAACGCATGTCGGTGCAGGCCCCAATTGGGTTGGCTCGGTGGGTTGGAACAAGAAGGGTAGGCAGAGCAGGCCTCGTCAGGAGAAGCCCCCTCCCCTCCCCTCCCTCCCCACACCACCCCACGCCACCTGACTAGCACTTTAGTGAAGGGGCTTTGTCCCGCTTTCGGGGATCCCAAAGAAGACGTGCAGTTTCCTTTGGTGTTCTGACGTTTTTTTGTGTTCCAGGCTAACCCTTACCCGAGCCAGGCGAGGGGAGGGTTGGATTATGGGTACCCGAACCCTAGGGTTGGGTAGGGTCTAGGGTTAACCTGACCCTAACCCTAGGGTTGGGTCAAGGGTTAACCCTAACCCTAGGGTTGGGTAGGGTCCAGGGTTAACCCTAACCCTAACCCTAGGGTTGGGTAGGGTCCAGGGTTAACCCTGACCCTAACCCTAGGGTTGGGTCAAGGGTTAACCCTAACCCTAGGGTTAGGGTAGGGTCTAGGGTTAACCCTAACCCTAGGGTTGGGTAGGGTTAGGGTAGGGTCCAGGGTTAACCCTAACCCTAACCCTAGGGTTGGGTAGGGTCTAGGGTTAACCCTAACCCGAACCCTAGGGTTGGGTAGGGTCTAGGGTTAACCCTGACCCGAACCCTAGGGTTGGGTAGGGTCTGGGGTCAACCCCAACCCTAACCCGAGGGTTGGGTAGGGTCAAGGGTTAACCCGAACCCTAACCCTAGGGTTGGGTAGGGTCTAGGGTCAACCCTGACCCTAACCCGAGGGTTGGGTAGGGTCTAGGGTTAACCCTGACCCTAACCCTAGGGTTGGGTAGGGTCTAGGGTCAACCCTGACCCTAACCCGAGGGTTGGGTAGGGTCAAGGGTTAACCCTGACCCTAACCCTAGGGTTGGGTAGGGTCTAGGGTTCACCCTAACCCTAACCCTAGGGTTGGGTAGGGTCTAGGGTCAACCCTGACCGTAACCCGAGGGTTGGGTAGGGTCGTGTTGGGTAGGGTTATGGGTACCCAACCCTCACCCTAGGGTAGGGTTGGGTCGGGTTGTGGGTACCCCCGACGTGCTGTAGGGTAGGGTAGGGTAGGGTAGGGTAGGGCCCCCCCCCCCCCCTCCGGCCCAACGTTAAGTCCGGCCCCAGAATTAGCCAGAGGCCTGCTACCCCCCCCGTGTTTAAGTCCCCTATCCATATGATGTGTTTAAGTCCCCTCGGCGGCCAATTTTCCCGAAGGGACTTAAACACCCCGGTCTAGTAGTTTGGTTGGGGGGCATTTTTTCTCAATTTTTCCAGGTGTCCGTTGGCGGACCACCAGGATGTGAGGCACGTGTGGAGGCCAGGGAGGGAGCCTGGGGGCTTCGGATACCCGCACGTGGCCCGGACTGCCCCGCAGGGGGCAGTCCGGGTCACGTCGCTCGTCCTCATCCACAGCCTCGCTGTGCGATGCAGGTCGTGCGCCAGCGTGCCCCTCTTGTCGCACTGGGGTCGGGAATCAATTCTGCGGCACAGCGGGGCTGCTAGCAGTGGCGAGGGCCGCAGTGTGCCAGTGCTCAGCGCCCTCGGATCCCCACGCCACCCATACTGCCACCCCCAGCTGGCCCCGCCTGAGCACCCGCCGTGTGTCCCGTCTCCCAGGAAAGAACGTCGGTTGGCCCAGGGGACATCTAGCGGAAAGCTTGACACCTCCCAGGGCTAGCATCAACCCCTGAGGCACGACATCTCTTGCGCTTCAGGCCCCCTTGGGTTGCTTGCCCTGCAGCTTTGGCAGCCTGACCACCCCAAGTCAGTGGTTATGGGCAGTGCTTGGCAGAGTAGGGTGGCCCTGAAGCAGTGTGAGAGGCAAAGGGGTTTGAGGCCCCAGCACCCAGGTCCCCAGAATCTGTCCAGATGTGCCTCGGAATCGATATAATACGGCCTCTTCCCGGTTCCCTCAGGAAACAGGTGGCAGGCGTGTTTAAGTCCCCTCCGATGTGTTTAAGTCCCCTTGGCCCCGATTTTGACGTTTGGATAGGGGACTTAAACACGGGGGGGGGTAGGTACGAACCGGTAGACGGAACTGGCAGCTCAGCCACCGCTTTCCTGTTGCACCCCAGTGGGAAAGCTGACGTCGGACGGCGGAAGGCAGGGGGCAAACCACCACTCGTTGACCGGGCGAAAGGTGGTGTTTGTTCCGCTAGCCTCCCCTTCCTTGAAAGATGGGCGTTGAAAGTGGGAGAAAGGTATTGGGTCTCTGTTTGTGTCGGAGGAGAAATTCTGAAAAAGGGGGGGAAAGGGGAGATGAACAAGACCCTATATCTCAGAGGGAGGCGCCACCGAGTTGTACCTTCTGAACACTTCCACAACTGCGCGGGGTGGAGTCCAGGAAATGCATCGAATCGTAGCAACTGTGATCCTTCATCCATTTTGATGTGGGTGTGGAGTACATGTGAACACGAGACGGCTAGACACACAGACAAGCAGAAGCAAGGGTCGCCAGAAGAACCCCTTCACTTTAACGATTCAGGCATGTGCTACACAAACACGAACCAAAACAGCGGTGGGGGGACAGAGAGACACAAACAGGGAAGGGTGTGATCACCGCTCGTATGTTGGAGAAGGAGAACGTGGGGGGGGGGGGGGGGTGGGGGTCCTCGCCGGACAGCTTCCGACCGTTCGACGTTACTTGTGACAAACGCACCGTGCTCACGGAAAGCGTTCAGATCAAAAAAGGCTGCAGTGGAAGAAATTGTGCCACCTGGTCGCACTCAAGTGCCTCACACCGGATCTCTCCCCACCCGGTGATCCACCTGACCAGGTGTATTTTTAATCCCCGGTCTTCCCAGCCAAAAATCCCCGATTCATCCCCGCTTTTTTCCAGCTAAAAATGGTACCCAATGTCCCTCCTCCCCAGTGTGGGGCCCTTGGTCTTGTACCAAAACGGGTTCCTTCCACGATTCCTCCCGCTCGCGCCATACTCGGGTGCTGGAGGAAAACTCCAAAAAAAGGCTTTCAGGACCGTTATTCCGACGAACCCCCTGATATGCCACAGCTGAAACAGCCCAAGGACTTGCTGCGGTTACTAGACGGGCAGACACACGCTACACGGGGGGTCTGGGGGGCGGAGCCCCCCAGCCGCCGGAGGCCACGGTAGTGAACATCTGTTCAGTGTGGGCGTACAGATTCTGTGTAAGTTGGCTGCGTCCTCCTGAGGCTACTGGAGCTGTTGGATTCCCTGACCTGATGGGAATCGAAGGACTTGGGTACGAGATATCCGCCACAGGGGGGTCTGGGGGGCGGAGCCCCCCAGCCGCCGGAGGCCACGGTAGTGAACGTCTGGGCTCTTGGCTGGAAAAAACCCGGTTTTAGCTGGAAAAAAACCGGTATTGTGGCTGGAAAAAAACGGTTTTTTGCTCGTCTCAGTAGTGATGTTGCGTCTTCACCAAAAATTCTTAAGTTTGCGTTCACGCTTCCACCACCCTAGCCTGCTGCTTTGATGTGGGTGTGGAGCACATGTGAACACGAAATAGCAAGACACACTGAAAAGAAGCAGGTCGTCGGAAGCACTCCTACACTTTTACGCATCATGCATGTGCTTAAAAAAACCTGGTTTTGGCTGGAAAAAAACCGGAAAAAGGGCGGATGCCAAAAAGACTCATCCTCATCCCCCACTAGAAATACACCTGCACCTGACGGATAAAAAAAAGAAATTGTTGCATTCAGCTACACTCCACGCCCCAACATGGCAGGTGACCAGAAGGTTGCACAGACAGAAACCTTGTGTGTCGTCTGCAAATCAGGAGAGGGAGAGAAGAACCAGTGACCGCGAGAACACCCCACACGCCTGCTGCGGGTGTGGTGTGTCCTGCATGGCCTGCATAGATACGTTTCCTGCATTGAGAGCACAACTCCAAACAGCAAAAGAACCTCGGAAATCCTTTTTAAACCCACAGCGAAGAACAGCAGAATGGTAAAATTTTATCCAATACGCATTGCACAGTGTCACACACGAGACAGCTGGCACAGAGCGAAGGCAACCACAGAGGGACAGCAACAAAGCACACTCGAGTCATCACTGTGGAGCGAAGACCCAGAGACACGTTGGATTGCCCGACCTGCAGGAAGATGCAGGTTGGGGTTAGTTTACCGAGACGCTCAAAAGAACAAACGCAGCTCGATTGGGTGCCGGGCGGTGCAGGCACCCTCGCAAGGTGCACAGAGCAGCGCTGCACTGTGCCTAGGATTCTGTTGGTTTGTCAGAACGAGAGGCAGCCTGAAGGGCTTGAATCCCGCCCGGCCTCCAGCTCTGCTGCGAGCAGCCTGAGGAGAGGGCGCTCTGATTGACATCGTAGGTGTTTCCAGAATGAAAGGACTGTGAGCCTTGCTGTGTGCTGGGTGCTGCGTATGTCTTGAGAGTGCTGATGACGGCGCCAATAACCGGTCGCTGATGCACGTCTTCCTGAGTCATGCTCTCGATTAGGACCCTGATAGCTAGAGGCAGCTGCACGCCATCAGGCAGGTGTTCGTAATCGGGGTTGCCGGTGATCATCACGCCCCCAGTGCGCCCCAGAGCATACACATCGGCAGCGGAAAGTTCGCTGAAAGTCTCAACGACATACGCGTCAGAAGCGGTGCTGCTACTGCTGCCAGTCATTTCGGGTGCCGTGGAGAGTCCTGCACCAACGGTCGACCTGCTCAGCGCCAGCCGATAGGTTCCGCTGGCAGTCCCGCTGGAAATCTGGGAGTGCCCCACCGTGTCGACCTCCATTGCACTGCCCATGTCCACCAGCTTTGCCTTGTTGTTGTTCCCATCAACCATGACGTTCTCTGGCTTGATGTCGCGGTGCACGTAGCCCCTGTCATGCATGTGCTTCAGGCCCTTCGCAGCGCCCAGCAACCAAGCGTAGAAGTTGGGCAACTCCACACACGGCAGCTGGTTCCGCTTGTTGCCGCTCTCGATCACAGACCACAAGGTGTGCTCCAGCCTCTCCATCACTAGGAACATCTGCCCAGCATCGTCGACGTGGTACCCGTACAGCACAGCGATGCGTTGGCACGAGGCCAACGCGACCAGCGCGTCCACCTCCTTCTGCAAGTCCTCCACATCGTGGCATTCGTACCGAATCCGCTTCACTGCAACATCAGTACCGTCCCTCAACTCCCCTGAGTACACAGAGCCATATGCACCGCTGCCGAGCTTCCTGCTTCCCCAGAAAAAATCCTGATCTGCGAGCTCGAACGCAGGAGGACTCAGGAGGCCAATCAGCTCTTGATCGGCGCCAGTGACCTCTGCAAACTCCAGAGGCAGCCTTCCTGCAGAGCGACAACACACACGCATGCACAGGTGACTCTGACGAGAAAGGTATTGCTAGAAAGACACCATTTTAAAGCCCACCCATAAAACTGGTTTCAAACACACATGCCCACACCGAAGAACACCGACAGGTGCATGCCTGTCTCTACTGGTGTTTCCGAGTGCAACTCATCGGGCCGCACTGCATCCAACGTACGTCACTGACATGACACGCATACCCTTCTTGTCCTTTACGTTGATACGGGCATGGCCGGCAATGAGTGCCTTCACGCGAGGGTAACGATGAATGTCCGGCAGCTTGACTGCCAGATGCAGAGGCGTCCATCCTGTGAAAGGAGAAAGCAGTGTGGCACAGCGCAACATGCAACGCACAGACTCACAGCTGCACAACAACCAGGGTTGTCATGCTTGCACAGAGTGGCTGTGGCATGATGGTGGCCTCATTGCATCAGACACAGGGGTGCTTCACTACCAGATGTGCTGAGTGGGGTAGGATAGCGGGCCCGGTTATCACGGTGTAGACCCTAAGGGACACTCTGCGATGTTAGCACACTAACCCAAACGCAATACGATTCCGACTGGGCGATAAAAAGTGAGGGTAGCCTGCGCCCCCTCAGCTGTGACTGGTCGCCAGAGCCTCCATGCGTTCCAACTGATTTGACAAATCGTGGGCTTGTGTCCATCAGGCCACCCCAACACCGCCAAGCTCAGCTGAAATCAGGTGTACATACCTTCCTCGGAATCCGCGAGATTCACCTTTGCCCCATTCTCGACGAGTGTCTTCACCACCTCTGTGGCATGCAGGCTTGAACAAGGTGCAGCACGGTGCAGAGGTGTCTTTCCTGTGAAAAGAGAAGGGAGTGTGTCACAGAACAAAGTGCAACACACAGGCTCAAAGCACCCACACAACAACACGGTAGCCCAGCTTGTGCAGAGAGGCTGTGCCATGATGTACACAACCTGCAAGAGAGGGAGAATCACGTGCACACCATCTTTATCCTGCACATCCAGCTTTGCCCCATTATCGATGAGTGTCTTCACCACCTCTGCAGCGTGCTCGCTTGAACTGCTGGCAGCGTAGTGCAGGGCTGTCCTTCCTGTGACAAGAGAAGAGAGTGCGGCACAACACAGCATGCAACGCACAGACCCACAGCACCTGCAGAATTACAACCTGCTGCTGATGTGCCGTGCTCATGTCAGAGTCCATATCAAGTGGCACCTCGAAGAAGGGAAATGACACAGGGCGACCTGTGACATGTACGCAACCTCAGAAAGGGTTCACCTGCATACACGACTGAAATCTGGATGTATAGGCTGCACACCTTTGTTGTCACGTGTATTCACATTTGCAGGATTCGCGATGCTGCGCACACTTGCAAGGTCACCCTTCTCTGCCGCCTGATGCAAGGAAAACGCGGACATGCTGCAAACACCGCGCCTACAACGAGCACAAGGCAAAGAACACCCCCACCCCTCACCTTCTCGGCGTCCCTGCACCAACGGCTGGTGGGAGAGGCAAATGATGCGCAGGCGAAAATGCGCAGTGGCTCCCAGGCTCTGTGTGGTAGTCACAGTAGTGTGCAAGGCTCTGTGACACAGCTGTACAGCAAGGGAGGAGGAAAGGGGGGGGGAGGCAGGGGTAGTCATAAGCCGGGGCCCGGGCCCCGGACATTTTCTCGGATTTTTTTAAAGGGAGATTTCTGCTGAAAAACCCTTTTGGCTGATTTAACATTCACCTAGCTATTTACCTCCGGGGCCGGAAAAAAATCTCAGACCCCACGAGCTCCGTGCGATCAAATGCGACCATTTTTCGGGGAATTGGTGGAGCTGGGTCCATCGCACCGCCGGTCCGGGTTCTGGGGTGCCTTGGTAGGTGGGTTTCCCTCAGGAATACCGCCTATTGGGAGCCATCAATAAGGGGTGTAAACTGGCGCCCCATGACCAAAATGATCCCACCACGATCCGCACAGATTCCAAACGTTCAAAAGAACGGGTTTTTGGGAAATGTGTGAGGGGGGTCCCGCTGGGCGGGTGGTGTGGGTGGGCGAGCGCCTGCCAGTCACCATTTCCCTTCAAAAGTGCCTGAATCAGACCCGCATTACATGGATGAAGCTTGGCACCGATCCCACCAAAATGACCCCACTGCGATCCGCATGGATTCCGAAAAGTGCAATGGAGGGGGAAAATTGCGATTCCACGGGTCGAAGGTTTCACAGCCACCCTGGTTCGGCATGTCCGAACAGCTCCATTTCAAGTGGTTTTCGCCACTTTGTGTACCCGATCTGAGTATTTTTCCGGAGGGAAAAACTGGATATTTTTTACTACCCCGGACTCGGCCAGCCCGAAACAACCAATTGCGGCCATTTTTGGGGTGCCGAGTGCACTGCAAGTCACTCGGGCCCCGGTTCCCGAACCTCCCCCTGATCGGGGCCCGGGCCCATAAGCCGGGGCCCGGGGGTAAAAAACCCCTTTCCTTATGACTACCCCTGGGGGGAGGGGGGTGGTGAAGGAGAAGGGAATGGAGGTGAGTAGCCCACACAGCGTTCATCTCTCTGCTGAAAAGCTACACCGTTACGTTGGATTCGAAGGTGGCTCCAGAAGTCATATCACACCATTCAGCAGCACAGCCGCTCTTTGCCTGTACTTTGTTTGTTGATACGTTGCCGCTTCCACGCGCAAAAACCTGAAATGACAATCACGCCCTCAGCCTGATGAAGGGTGGGGTCAGTGTATAGAGCACGTTTGGCTGCTTGCTGTGGTGTGTGACTTTCTGCTCACACGAGTGTGCGAAAAAGAATTGCCGGGTTTCATTTGTTTTGTTTGTGCAACCTTCTGGTCACCTGTCACGTTGGGGCGTGGAGTGCAGGTGAACAAAACATTGCTCCCACTGCAACCTTTTTAGTTCTGAACGCCTTCCGTGAGCACGGTGCGTTTGACACAAAAAAGATGCAAACCGCGGTAGATGGAACTGGCAGCTCAGCAACCAATTTCCTGTTGCACCCCAGTGGGAAAGCTGACGTCGGACGGCGGAAGGCAGGGGGCAAACCACCACTCGTTGACCGGGTGAAAGGTGGTGTTTGTTCCGCTAGCCTCCCCTTCCTTGAAGGATGGGCGTTGAAAGTGGAGAAAAGTATTGGGTCTCTGTTTGTGTCGGAGGAGAAATTCTGAAAAAGGGGGGGAAAGGGGAGATGAACAAGACCCTATATCTCAGAGGGAGGCGCCACCGAGTTGTACCTTCTGAACACTTCCATAACTGCACGGGGTGGGGTCCAGGAAATGCATCGAATCGTAGCAACTGTGATCCCTTCATCCACTTTGATGTGGGTGTGGAGTACATTTGGAAACGAGACGACTAGACACACAGACAAGAAGCAAGGGTCGCCAGAAGAACTCCTGCACATTAACACATCAGGCATGTGCTACACAAACACGAACCAAAACAGCGGTGGGGGGACAGAGAGACACAAACAGGGAAGGGTGTGGTCATCGCTCGTACGTTGGAGAAAAAGAACGTCATCCACCCCGCACACCTGCTGCGGGTGTGGTGTGCCCAGAGTGCCATCGTAGGCACCCACAGCGAAGACCCCCACAGCAGAGTAGTAAACTCTTATTCAATACGCATTGCACAGTGTCACACACGAGACAGCTGGCACAGAGTGAAGGCAACCACAGAGGGACAGCAACAAAGCACACTCGAGTCATCACTGTGGAGCGAAGACCCAGAGACACGTCGGATTGCCCGACCTGAAGGAAGATGCAGCTTGGGGTTAGTTTGCCGAGACGCTCAAAAGAACAAACGCAGCTCGATTGGGTGCCGGGCGGTGCAGGCACCCTCGCAAGGTGCACAGAGCAGCGCTGCACTGTGCCTAACTAGGACTCTGTTGGTTTGTCAGAACAAGAGGCAGCCAGGAGGGACTGAATCCCACCCGGCATCAAGCTCTGCTGCAAGCAGCCTGAGGAGAGGGCGCTCTGACTGACATCGTAGGTGTTTCCAGAATGAAAGGACTGTTCGGTCGCAGACGTCTCCCCACCAGTGCTGAGGACAGCATACACGCCGAGGACAGGCACATCCTGGGGGCCTTGCTGTGTGCTGGGTGCTGCGCATGTCTCGAGAGTGCTGATGACGGCGTCTTTGACCTTGAGCGCAGGACTCAGGAGATCAATCAGCTCCTGATCGGGGTCCTCTTTGGAGAGTGCAAACTCCAGAGGCAGCCGTCCTGCAGAGGCATTCAGTGGGACGTGGTGCGACAACACACACACATGCACACACTGAGTAACACCGACAGATGCATGGCAGTCTTCAGAGTGCGACACACATCGGGCCGCACTGCCTCCAACGTACGTCACTGACATGACACGCATACCCTTCTTGTCCTTTACGTCGATACGTGCACCGCTGTCGATGAGTGCCCTCACGAGAGGGTAAGGATGAATGTCCGGCAGCTTGACTGCCAGATGCAGAGGCGTCCATCCTGTGAAAGGAGAAAGCAGTGTGGCACAGCGCAACATGTAACGCACAGACTCACAGCTGCACGACAACCAGGGTTGTCATGCTTGCACAGAGTGGCTGTGGCATGATGGTGGCCTCATTGCATCAGATATGCGTTACAAACGGTGTTTCACAAATCGTGGGCTTCTGTCCATCAGGCCACCCCAACACCGCCAAGCTCAGCTGAAATCAGGTGCACGTACCGTCGGAATCCGCGAGATTCACCTTTGCCCCATTCTCGATGAGTGTTTTCACCACCTCTGCAGCGTGCCCGCAACTGCTGACAGCGTACTGCAGGGCTGTCCTTCCTGTGACAAGAGAAGAGAGTGCGGCACAACACAGCATGCAACGCACAGACCCACAGCACCTGCAGAATTACAACCTGCTGCTGATGTGCCGTGCTCATGTCAGAGTCCATATCAAGTGGACCTCGAAGAAGGGGATGGACACCGGGCGACCTGTGACATGTACGCAACCTCAGAAAGGGTTCACGTGCATACACGACTGAAATCTGAATGTATAGGCTGCACACCTCTGGCGTCACGTGTATTCACATTTGCAGTGTTCACGATGCTGCGCACACTTGCAAGGTCACCCTCCTTCACCGCCTTATGCAAGGGAGACACAGGCATGCTGCAAACACCTGCATTGGTGGCGGTGCTGGTGGCAATGCTGTGTTGTGGCTGCAGTCCCTGCACCACGTAGAGACAGAGACAGAAGAACCTGAGGGCGAAGGGGGGCCTGCAGCTGCGCAGCACCAACAGACAGAGTCGGGACGGGTGTATGGGATGCCTCAGGGTGAACCGGAAGACACATCGCACAGTGACTGGCGTAGTGCCGCAATCGCAGCCACATATCACCCCATTCACAGGTCGAAGTGTGCGCGATTCACCACAACCCCACCCCGCCCACCACTGCTTAGCTTTTGCTTTTCACAGTCTCACCCCGCCCCCAATGCCCCCCGTGTTGGAGTGGCACGAGCTGAAAGTGCTTTGCACCCTCTTCGTTTGATGCGTTGATGTTTCAAAATTGAACCAAGATGCAGAGGCAGGCGGTGCGGCAGCAGCGGAGGCGGCTGCTGAGCAGGAGGAGCACGAGCTGGAGGCGCTGGCCCCCCCTGGAGCCGGTGCAGGGCTGAACACGGAGGCGCCCGGCACGCCCCGGAGGCGAGGGCGGAGGAGCAGGCCGAGATCACCGCCGATTTGGCAGCAGAGCAGATGCAGGAGGCTGGCGAGGGACTGCCGGACGATGTTTTTCACCACACAGTCGCGACGTGGCGCCCTGGAATATGGAAGGGCGCGGTGCGGCGGCAAATCTGGGCAGGTGTCGCGCGTGTTCCGGGAGGCGAGCCTGCCAGCGTCGGGCACAGGCGCGGGGGAATGGATGCACAGCCTCCGCAGCACTTCGACGACGCGCAACTCAAACTCATGAAGAGGAACACGGAGGAGGAGCCCAGCCTGATGCCGTTGCATCGCATCGTATGCGATATGTCGGCTCTGGCCTGCCTAGCGGGGTACGTGGAACGCGCCTGCAACGAGCACAAGGCAAAGAACACCCACGTCCATCACCTTATCGGCGTCCCTACACCAACGGCTGGTGGGAGAGGCAAATGATGCGCAGGCAAAGTTGCGCAGTGGCTCCCAGGCTCTGTGTGGTGGCCACAGTAGTGTGCAAGGCTCTGTGACACAGATGTACAGCAAGGGAGGAGGAAAGGGGGGGAGGAGAGGGGGGTGGTGAAGGAGAAGGGGATGGAGGTGAGTAGCCCACACAGCGTTCATCTCTCTGCTGAAAAGCTACACCGTTACGTTGGATTCGAAGGTGGCTCCAGAAGTCACATCACACCATTCAGCAGCACAGCCGCTCTTAGCCTGTATTTAGTTTGTGTGATGCGGTGACATTTCCACCGGGTTGGTGTGGTCATATAGGGTTCTGTGCCGGAGCGATCTTAGCATGTACGTTGTTTGCTGATACGTTGACGCTTCGACACACATACCCCTGAAATGACAATCACGCCCTCAGCCTGATGAAGGGTGGGGTTTAGTGTATAGAGCCACGTTTGGCTGCTTACCATAGATGGCAGAAAGCGCCCTATCACTTCACAGCTACAACCGCTCTGATGAATTTCCTTTTGTTTGTTGCGTTGACGCTTCTACACATTCGTGTGAGCGGAAAGCGACCCACCACAGCAAGCAACCAAACGTGCTCTATACACTAACCCCACCCTTCATCAGGCTCAGGGTGTGATCAGTTCAGGGTTTTGTGTGTAGAAGCGTCAACGCAACAAACAAAAGGAAATTCATCAGAGCGGTTGTAGCTGTGAAGTGATAGGGCGCTTTTGTAATTTTTAATTTTTGCTATCCGAAAAGTTAATTTTTTGAAAAATTAATTTTAATTAAGGAGGATCCTTGAAATCGGTAGTGGACAGTAGCGGACAGTAGCGGACAGGGCGGACATTTCCTTGTGGAAAAAGTGCCCGAAAAAAAAATTCGAAAAGGTCCCCCTTACAGAATTAGCCTTTTTTCAAAAAAATCGGAAAATTTCGGACCGCAATTTGTACCCAAGAAAGTGCCGAATTTTCGGACTCGGTCCGATTTGAACGATTTCCGTGCCTCTTGCAACCCCCATGAGGGGGGGCTGCTGTTTCGGGTTCTTCCGGTGGTACATGCTGGGGTGTCAGGACAGGGAATCCTGCTCGCTGTACCCGGTGATCCCTGACGCAGCCAGGAAGTGGAGAGCCTTGGAACCCTGGTTGAGGCCTGTAACACCCGGCCTTCCTGCCACTTGTGGCATTGTGGAGTGGAGGTGGTTATGGAGAAGGTTCTCTCTCCGTCCGGTCGAGCACAACCGTCCTCTCCAGCCAGGGGTCATCTACTTTCCAAACAAGGGCCAGGAACATGCTCAAACAAACCAATTGATCAGAAAATCTGGCTTGCCGTGGAATCATTGAGCATTGGGGAGTGGTTTGCCCCCTTGCTGCGTATGACATGTCCATTTTTGACGATTTTTGGGCAGAATTTGGTGCGTGGGACCTTTCGATTTTCATGATTTTTTCGGAATTTCGTGGGGACCGGTACCCCATTTGAGGGCCAAAAATCTCATTTCCGAGGCCTGTGAATGGTCGCAGTGGCCTCAGATGTCCAAAAACGTTCAATTGACCTCTCCTCGAAAAAAAAATCGAAAGGTCCCCCCTACTGGCACCCCGGATTAGGACATGTCTCTGGGGGTGTCCGGGGGGCATTTTTGGCCCATTTTTGGCTGGGGAAAATGGGCCATTTTTCACGATTTTTTCGGTTTTTTGTCCGGACCGGCACCGCATTTGAGGGGCAAAAATCTGATTTCCGAGGCCCGGGAATGGTCGCAGTGGCTTCATTTGGCCAAAAACGTTCAATTTACCCTTCCCCAAAAAAAAATTCGAAAGGGTCCCCCTACAAATCGCCGGTCTTAGGAATTTTTTTTGGGCACCCAGATTTCAAAAATTTTCAAACTATTTTCTGGACCAAAAATCAAACTATTGAGGTCCTGGCCGGACATGTCCGGGGGGGGGGGGGGGGGGGGGGTCAAAATTGGATTTCCCGAATTTCCGGGTCCGGACATGTCCGCCCGGACATCCGGACACCAGAAAATGTCCGCCCGGACATGTCCGCCCTGTCCGGGGCGGACATTTCTGGATGTCCGGATGTCCGCCCGGACATGTCCGGGCGGGAAATTCGGGAAATGTCCGGGCGGGAAATTCGGGAAATGTCCGGGGGGGGGGGGGGGGGGGGGGGGGTCAAAATTGGACCCGGACATCCGGACACCCGGATTTCCCGGTCCGGGCATGTCCGCCCTGTCCGCCCTGAAAACGCCTAAGGGGCCGGGGGAAATCCAGGAAATTCGGGAAATCCAGGAATATGAAGAATCCTCCTAATTTCCGGAATTAATTTTTCAAAAAATTAATTCCGGAAATTAATTGCAGTTAATCGCCCCTCCCCAGCTACGCAAGGTGAAAAGTGGGAAAAATCGGGCAGTTCGATAGGCCACGGTCCGGGATGCAGACAGGGGATGAGCTTGGCACAGCCTCTCAAATTCGAAATTTTCTCATGGTGTGCGAATGTGTTCAGAGTAACGGAAAATGCCCAAATTTTCATGTATCGAAAGAGTTGGCGAGCAATTCGTCCTTCTGTTCAATTCGACCCAAAACTGCCACCAGCCATTTTCTAAGGGCTTCTGGGTGGGTTCTGCTGACCAGAAAAATCGCTGAAAGATGGCCAGAAACCCCCAAAAACCACCCAGAAATGGCCAGAAATCGGTGTTTGGTCACATTTTTCACCCAGGAACACGTTTTTGGGCCTCTGTGAAAATTTCGATTTTCTGACATTTTTCGCGATTTTCTACAACTACTCGCCCACACAAAAACCATTTTTTAGCAGGGAAATGCACAAAATCAACGAATTGGGCCGTTTTAACCCCTTTCGTGCACTTTTTGGTCCCAGAAGGGGGTAGGTATCTGGGGTGTTGGGGTCCCCCTACGACTTGTCCGTTTTTGTGTTCAAAGGGCCAAAAATGGCCAATTTTCCAAAATTAACTTTTTAATTTCCAAAAATTAAAAATTAATTTTACTAGTTACGAGCGACGAAGCGTAGCGAAGTCGCGAAGTAACGAAGGAAATCGTACGACTGAAGCTTTGGATTAGCACCTCATGCCACTTCACAGGGCCTCAACACAGCCTTGAGACAGCAAGTGTGCGCTCAACAAAAAGTAGTCCGGAACTGTTCTCCCACAGTTGCTGGACAGGGTGTCTATAATAAAGCGAAAGGAGTACGATTTTTCGATTATTCGCCGGAACAGCAAAATTAATCAAAATTACTCCCAAAAAGCGCCCTATCACTTCACAGCTACAACCGCTCTGATGAATTTCCTTTTGTTTGTTGCGTTGACGCTTCTACACACAAAACCCTGAACTGATCACACCCTGAGCCTGATGAAGGGTGGGGTTAGTGTATAGAGCACGTTTGGTTGCAGCTGTGGTGGGGCGCTTTCCGCTCACACGAGTGTGCTTAAAAATTAAAAAGTTAACTTTTCAAGCGGAAATTAATTTTCGGGAAGATGGCAATTAAAAATTACAAAAATTAATTTCCTGCCATCTATGGCTTACTGTGATATGTGACTTTCTGCTCACACGAGTGTGCAAAAATGTCACTACACTATACAGCCGCTCTTTGCTCGTATTTTGTTTGTGTGATGTGGTGACGCTTCCACCGGGTGTTATTTTCTTTTGCAAAACATGTGTTTCTTATGCGTGGCCATGGCCACTGTGTCAAAAGCGCCCTATCACTTCACAGCTACAACCGCTCTGATGAATTTCCCTCTTGTTTGTTGCGTTGACGCTTCTACACACAAACCCTGAACTGATCACACCCTGAGCCTGATGAAGGGTGGGGTTAGTGTATAGAGCACGTTTGGTTGCAGCTGTGGTGGGTCGCTTTCCGCTCACACGAGTGTGATTTAAAAAAAAAGGTGCAAACCGCGGTAGATGGAACTGGCAGCTCAGCCACCGCTTTCCTGTTGCACCCCAGTGGGAAAGCTGACGTCGGACGGCGGAAGGCAGGGGGCAAACCACCACTCGTTGACCGGGCGAAAGGTGGTGTTTGTTCCGCTAGCCTCCCCTTCCTTGAAAGAATGGGCGTTGAAAGTGGAGAAAAGTATTGGGTCTCTGTTTGTGTCGGAGGAGAAATTCTGAAAAAGGGGGGGGAAAGGGGAGATGAACAAGACCCTATATCTCAGAGGGAGGCGCCACCGAGTTGTACCTTCTGAACACTTCCACAACCTCACGGGGTAGAGTCCAGGAAATGCATCGAATCGTAGCAACTGTGCTTCCTTCATCCACTTTGATGTGGGTGTGGAGTACATGTGAACACGAGACGGCTAGACACACAGACAAGAAGCAAGGGGCGCCAGAAGAATCCCTACACTTTAACGCTTCAGGCATGTGCTACACAAACACGAACCAAAACAGCAGTGGGGAGACAGAGAGACACAAACAGGGAAGGGTGTGGTCATCGCTCGTATGTTGGAGAAGGAGAACGTGGGGGGGTGGGGGTAGGGGAGGGAAGAACCAGCAGGTATTCGTGGATCGCGAGAACACCCCACACGCCTGCTGCGGGTGTGGTGTGTCCTGCATGATCTGCACCGCAAAGCTTCCTGCGCTGTTAGCCCAACTCCAAAACAAAAGAACCTCGGAAATCCTTTTTTGCATCTTATGAAAAAGGAAATGCACCAGAATGCCCTCGCAGGCACCCACAGCGAAGACCCCCACAGCAGCAATAGTAAACTCTTATTCAATACGCATTGCACAGTGTCACACACGAGACAGCTGACACAGAGTGAAGGCAACCACAGAGGGACAGCAACAAAGCACACTCGAGTCATAACCGTGGAGCGAAGACCCAGAGACACGTTGGATTGCCCGACCTGCAGGAAGATGCAGGTTGGGGTTAGTTTGCCGAGACGCGCAAAAGAACAAACGAAGCTCGATTGGGTGCCGGCACGGCGGTGCAGGCACCCTCGCAAGGTGCACAGAGCGCTGCACTGTGCCTAATTATTAGGACTCTGTTGGTTTGTCAGAACGAGAAGCATCCATGAGGGCTTGCATTTCACACGCCCCCATGCTTTGCAGGAAGACTGGGCAGCCTGCGGAGACATTGGAGGGGTTTCCAGTGCTGCGGACAGCATACACGCCTGTGGCAGCAGACGCCTCGGGAGTGCTGATCACGGCGTCACGCTCGAGAGTGCTAATAACGGCGTCAATATCCGGTCGCCGTTGCACGTCTTCCTCAGTCACTCTCTCGATTATGACCGGGATAGCTAGAGGCAGCTGCACGCCATCAGGCAGGCCCAGGTGTTCGTAATAGGGGTTGCCGGTGATCATCACGCCCCCAGTGCGCCCCAGAGCATACACATCGGCAGCGGAAAGTTCGCTGAAATTCCCAACGGCATACGCGTCAGAAGCGGTGCTGCTACTGCTGCCAGTCAATTCGGGTGCCGTGGATAGCCCGGTACCGACGGTCGACCTGCTCAGCGCCAGTATAAAGGTTCCGCTGGCAGTCGAGCGCCCCACCGTGTCGACCTTCATTGCACTGCCCATGTCCACCAGCTTTGCCTCGTTGTTCCCATCAACCATGATGTTCTCTGGCTTGATGTCGCGGTGCACGTAGCCCTTGTCGTGCATGTGCTTCAGGCCCTTCGCAGCGCCCAGCAACCAAGCGTAGAAGTTGGGCAACTCCACACACGGCAGCTGGTTCCGCTCCTTGCCGCTCTCGATCACAGACCACAAGTCGTGCTCCAGCCTCTCCATCACTAGGAACATCTGCCTAGCCTCGTCGATGTGGTACCCGTACAGCACAGCGATGTGTTGGCACGAGGCCAACGAGGCCAGCGCGTCCACCTCCTTCCGCAAGTCCTTCTCGTCGTGACCTCTGTACCGAAACACCTTCAATGCAACATCAGTACCGTCCCTCAACTCCCCTGAGTACACAGAGCCGTATGCACCGCTGCCCAGCTTTTTGCTGCCCCAGACAAAATCCTCATCTGCGAGCTCCAGCGCACCGCGGTCACGGCGACGGGCAGATGAACTGTTGCGGGCTGTGTAACATGATGATATCAGTGTGGATGCACAGTGGGACACGCGACAGCGCTGTGCAGGCACACGGCACAGCAGATGAAAGAGGTGGAGCTGACATGCATACCGTTGCGGATATTGGGATCCTGTGGCATCGGCTCAGGACTCAGGAGGCCCATCAGCTCTTGGTCGGGGTCCGCTGTGGAGACAGCTAAATGCAGAGGCAGCCTTCCTGCAGAGGCGTTCAGTGGGACATGGCGCAACACCACACACGCACATGCACACACGAGGAACCGACAGATGCATGACGGTCTTCAGAGTGCAACTCACATCGGGCTGACACGCATACCCTTCGCTTCCTCCACGTCGATACGTGCACCGCTGTCGATGAGTGCCCTCACGAGAGGGTAAGGATGAATGTCCGGCAGCGTGACTGCATGATGCAGAGGCGTCCATCCTGTGAAAGGAGAAATCAGTGTGGCACAGCGCAACATGCAACACAGACTCACAGCTGCACGACAGCCAGGGTTGTCATGCTTGCACAGAGTGGTATGATGATGATCTCCTTGCATCAGACACAGGGGTGCTTCACTACCAGATGTGACTGAGTGGGGTAGGATAGAGTGAGAGGCCCGGTTATCACGGTGTGGACCCTAGGGGACACTCTGCGATGCCAGCACCTTCAGCTATGACTGGTCGCGAGGGCCCCGGGGGTGTGGGACAGCACTAAGTGCAACACACAGGCTCAAAGCACCCACACAACAACACGGTAGCCCAGCTTGTGCAGAGAGGCTGTGCCATGATGTACACAACCTGCAAGGAAACAGAAACGTGCATACCATCGGAGTCCGCTACATTCACATCTGCCCCATTCTCGATGAGTGTCTTCACCACCTCAGCAGTATGATCGCCAGGATACAGAGCAGCACACTGGAGAGGTGTCAATCCTGTAAAAAGAGACGGGAGTGTAGGACAGCACTGAGTGCAACACACAGGGTCAAAGCATATCAAGTGGCACCTCGAAGAAGGAATGGACACCGGGCGACCTGTGACGCACGCAACCTCAGAAAGGGTTCACGTGCATACACGACTCCGGGATGGCAGCATTCACATCAGCACCCTTTTCGACCAGTGCCGAAACCATGTCAAACCCGTACCACACCTGTACCACAGTGCCCGATCCCCGACACGTAAGATGGATGGCAGTAATGGATGCAGCACACCTCTGGCGTCACGTGTATTCACATTTGCAGTGTTCACGCTGCTGCGCACACTTGCAAGGTCACCCTTCTCTGCCGCCTCATGCAAGGGAGGCACAGGCATGCTGCAAACACCTGCATTGGTGGCGGTGCTGGTGGCAATGCTGTGTTGTGGCTGCAGTCCCTGCACCACGTAGAGACAGAGACAGAAGAACCTGAGGGCGAAGGGGGGCCTGCAGCTGCGCAGCACCAACAGACAGAGTCGGGACGGGTGTATGGGATGCCTCAGGGTGAACCGGAAGACACATCGCACAGTGACTGGCGTAGTGCCGCAATCGCAGCCACATATCACCCCATTCACAGGTCGAAGTGTGCGCGATTCACCACAACCCCACCCCGCCCACCACTGCTTAGCTTTTGCTTTTCACAGTCTCACCCCGCCCCCAATGCCCCCCGTGTTGGAGTGGCACGAGCTGAAAGTGTTTTGCACCCTCTTCGTTTGATGCGTTGATGTTTCAACACACACTTCCTAAAGCCCTCCTGCCAGATGAAGGGGTGTTTGTGTGTGGGGCACAGTTGCCAGTCAGGGGGAAACAGAGGACACAACACACACAGAGACAGCAGTGCCGGTCTTGGGCGTGAAGAACCACCTGCCGCAGAGGCTGATTGCAACACCACCACCCTCTGAGTGAACCTTCCCCAGACACTCACCTGTGCTGAGGCGGTACAGGGTGGTCAGAAAACACTCTTCCATTGCAACAACATCACCTGGCTGTGACACAGCAAGAGAGTAAGGGACTCCCCCCAGTCGCACAGTACGCAGGCAGCTGAGGGAGGCTGTGCACCACACCTTGAGTGACTTGTCATCAGAGCACGACACGAGTTGACCCCCGTTGGTCAGGGCGACGCCGGTCACAATCCCAGTGTGCTCATCCAGGGTGTGTGTGTGTGCGAGGGTGCTGATGTCCCACACACGGATCGCCTTGTCAGCTGACCCGCTGAAGATCCTCGTGCCCGACACAGCAATGCTGACAACAGTCTTGCTGTGACCCTCCAGCACTGTGGCGCTCGGTGTGCCCTTCAAGTCCCACACACGGAGTTCGCCCCGGATGTCTCCGGACATCAGACGTCCACAGGGTGACCAGGCTGCACTCCACACGATGGCATTGGTGTGGTCCAGCATGCACACCTGATCCCACGTTGATGTGAGCCACACGCAGATGGTGCCGTCAGCAGAGCCCGTTGCCAACCACGTCCCGCAGGCTGAGAGCGCAGTGCAGTTTATTGTCTTCGTGCCGTGCGTTAAGTTGGCCACCACATCAGCGGTGATGGTGTCAAACACAGTGATGTATCCTTTGTTATCACCCACTGCACACAGCGTCCCACACCTCGACAGTGTGACTTGGGAAACGAGGTTGTGATGCGGAGATGAGTAGACTGCGGGGGCCTTGACGTTGGGCCAGCGTGGGATGAGCTTGACAGCACCCCCGTCCTCCAGACCTGTGTCGGCAACACGCTGTGCATCGTCCAGCTCCTCCTCACACCCTTCGATGTGTGCCGACACGCATGCAGCCTCGCGGGATGCGTTGATTGGACCCGGGAACATCTCATTGAGCGCATCCGCCTTCAGCCCGACCACAGTCCCCCCTTCCGGAACACCGACAACACAGCTGTGCCCAGTCCCGGTGTGACGAACGGACACATCCATGTTCTGCCTGTTCAGTACGCCTCCCTTCGACAGACCACCGCCTGTGTCCTTCCCTGTGTATCTGGTGGTGCGGTGTGGCGATATCCAGTCAGTCGGGGCCGGTGCAACGACTGCAATACTAAGAGACCTTCCCGATCGGCAGCTGCAGTAGTAGCTTCACGTTCTGGATGCCCTTTGTTGTCGGCAGGTTTTGGGCACAAGTTCGGCGCATTTTTCACCTCTTATTAAGGAGAAGGAAACGTACCAACGCACCGTTTTTGGCACCGTAGCGAAGACCACATCTGGGTTTCTGTGTTGATGGGACGCATTACGGTGCAAGAAATAACCCATTTGCCAGAACGACCCCGCATTCAGGTGAGATACCACAACGGCAACAGGACACCCACACTGCATGGAATAGCACTACTCAGGCGTGCAGGCCATGAAATGGGAAGCGGTTAGCATATTCGTTCGAAGCGCTCGCACACTCACCCCACCCAGCCCCTCCCCGCCACCACCGCACCGCCACATTAGGTTTTGTTGTGTAGAAGCATCACCACATCAAAACAAACGCCTGGCATGCACACCCGACACGGTGGGATCGTGAAAGCGGGCGGCAAAAACAACACGGGACAAGACAAACCAAAAAATATGACTTCTGGGGGAAGAAAACCTGGCTTGTAGGAACGCAAACCACCACCACCGCCCTCGACGAGTCGCTCTTCGTGCGCACCACCACCACCACCACACCCGTCTGCTGATGGGTTAGTGTTAGTAAGTCCTAAGCGACCCCCTTGCCAAGGAGACAGGCACGACCGGCGATTTGCCGAGACGATTCGCGTGTCCCGTGACCCCTCCTCCCGAACCTCCCCTCAGGTGTTAGGTTGTATAAAAACCATCCCTCCCGAGATCTGCCCACCTTTGCGTGCCGATACCACCACCTCCCTTGCGGCTGAACCCCCCGCCCTCCACCTCCCACTTCTTCCACCGCCACCCCCATTTTGCATCTTTTCCACACAGCAGTAAAACCCCCAAAAAACACCGAGAAAAGCGATACCATGATGGTGGCGTGGGGTGGGGGGGGGGGGGGGGGACGAAAACTGAGTGGCGGTGATTTCTTCCAAAAACATTACCGGGGATTTTACCCTTCTTTTTGTAGTGCTTCGTGTAGTGCCTGTGCACCCCATCACCGTACCCCCCCCCCCACCCCCCCCCCCCCTCCCTCACTCCTCCGCACCATCCGCAGAGCCGGAAGCGCCGTGGCGCTGGCGTTTGTTAGGAGGCATCCCGCCACCACCCGACCCACACTCGGAGTCGTCGTCGTCGGAATCGCTCCCCAGATCCACACCAAGCGCCTGCAGCACAGCAGCCTCCGGCTTGACCGGAGCGGCAGGCTCCGCAGCAACAGCCGCAGGCGCAGCAGTGGCTGAGGGAGATGCCTGAATCGGCGGCACACCCGGCTGGCTGGCAGGAGAGCGCGCAGGGCGCGACATGGGGGAGGCGGAGGGGACGCCGCTGACAGACCCTCTCAGCTGCTGGTTGAAGGGCGCGTCGCTGGAGCGCGGCGCGTGGAGGTACGTCAGCGGCTGCGTCTCAAGGGTGTGCCTCCCCTTGCTCAGCTCCGCTGAAATCGCATCGCTCAGGCGGCTCACGATGCAGGCCAGGTCCTCCTCCTTCAGGTCCTCCGTGGCCTTGCCGCGGAGGTGGTCTGACCACGTCGTGTCGTCAGCAGAGGCGGCGGCGGCGGTGCTCTGGTCGTCGCGCTTCCTCTTGCGGGTGGCGCTGTCGCCACCCTCACCGGCCCGCGTGTCTCGGAGGGCGGCGTCGCGGCGGCGCCTGCTATCCAGGCCTGTCTTGTTGACGAAGAATGTCATGCCGGTCTGAAGGGTGGGGGTGGTGGTGGTGGGGTGTGGTGGGGGGGGGTGCGGGAGATGATGATGTGTCCTGTCGAAAGCGCCCTATCACGTCACACACACAGCTTACCCGTGGGCATACCAGACGTGCGTATGCGAGGAGGACGTGGATCTCGCTGGTGCAGTCGCAACGCCAGTCATAGCCGACGCCCTTTACGCCGAGTTTGTGGCGAGGGTGCTCAGCTTGTTCCAGCTTGTACTCTGGGTAAGTCCGCAGGCGTGTCGCTGTGTTGAAGTAGAAGAGTTGTTCCTCGTACTTCTTGTGGTCATAGCGTGTCATGCTCAGAGGCAGGTCGACGATGAGACGCGTTTCTGTCGATGTCTGCCCGCCCCACACAGGCAGCATCACACGCCCTTTGGGGAGCTCTGTAGTCCCGGGTGTGTAGGGCAGGCGCAGCTTCAGCATCGCACCGGAGAGGTTCAGGCTCTCGAGGCGTGCCACGATGTCCACCTGCAGCTGCAGGTCCTCTGCGGTCCAAGGGTCGTTGTCGGTCTGAGGAGGAAGGGTGTGGGGTGCGGGACTTGTAGTATATCTGATAGCAGAGCAGGGGTGGAGGTCGAGGCCTAGGTCTCGGTCTAGGTGTGTTACGACACTCCATGCTAAACAGATTGACGCGTGAGGCAGTGGGGGCATTAGAGGCCTTCACTCGGCACAACTCACACTCAACCATAGCAAGGACACTGCGCGTGTGGTGCTGCGGAAAGTAGTACATTCTGAAATGCATCTCGACTTCAACGGGGACAGTTTTTATGGGAGAAAACTCACCGGACAAATCCACAGACGCAGCACCCTTCTGACATACATCTTTTGTTGCGTACGACTTCGACGACTTCAGGTTGGATATGAGCAGCACCTTCTTGGCACGTGCACAGAACCTGAGGCTGATGTCCTGCACACGATCAGGAGTAATCCTGCTCTGGATAATCCGCAGCTTTTTAGACTCCGCGCAGGACGGCGACGCGGTGTCGACGAGGATGAACTGCACTGCAGGGAACATCGTCGACAGCAGCGCGAGGTGCGCCCCAGGCGCAGCCCCCAGGTAGAGCACGCACGCCTGATCCGCACCTGCGTGCTCCGTGAGGAACTCCACGTCGTGCAGCAGGAGCTTCCTGTCGTTCCAATGCAGCGTCGTCTTGATCTCGCCCTTCCTCCTCCGGTACTCCGCCTGCGGCGCACCCTCATCCAAACAGCGACGCAGCTCCTCATCCGCCAGCAGCTCCGTCAGCGACGTGGGTGCCTGCACAGGCGGCGCCATGCGGCCCTCATCGTCACGCGATGACGCACCCCTGCCCCGCACGGCCCTCCGAACGGGCAGCTGGAAGGTCTTGCCGGACCCCGTCCGGTCCATCAGGTCGGAGTACATCGTGAGGCAAAGCGGGGCAGAAAAGGGGACAGAAAGGGGCTGAGGGGGGATGTGCTGCGTCGGGGTCGGGGGGTGGTGCCTCAAAACCCCCCCTTCAGAGGGCAGCGCCTCCCCTGTGCGTGTGTGTGTTTGTTTGAAACCAAAGAGAGAGTGTGTGTGCGTGTGCATGCCACCAGATTTTTTCAGCCGGGCTCTTCTGCCTATAGTATACGAGACCATACCCGCTTATACGGGAGATACAGATGACGCACCTAACATTATAGTAATACCTACCACCCCCCCGTGTATATGTCACCCCCTAAAAGGTGTGTTCATGTCACACAGGGACACTGACATATGCGGACCAACACGGCACTATACTGCCCTATACACACCTGTACTCCAGCCACCCAGGGCAAAGAGAAAGGCGTCGCGTGGCACTTATACTTTTCCGTTGTTTTGTTATCTTCCCTTTTCGGCTGCACAAACAAACACATTGCGTGCGCCGGCTCCTTTTTTGCAGGTCACCACCTACACATGGAGTTCGACATCGAAGACCCTTTTTGTGTGACCCCTTCACTTTTCTTAACACATGTATGTGCACAGGCATAGGATGGGTACAACCCGGGGAACTCCTTCCGGTCACGGACCGCGAGGAAGCGACTTGCAGTGGGGCTCATGCGCCAGGCCCGGGCGACGCGGTTCCTGACGGAGTGTGACCGTCGGAAGGAGGAATTCCGGTCCTGGTGGGAAGGGGACTTTCTCTCGGGGTTGCGGGAGGTGTTGAGTCGGACCATCACGGTCGCAGCCATGCAGGTGAGTATCCGGGACGGTTGAAGAGCCTCAAGGCATGACTCAAGAGAACCCGAAGAATCACAGGAGGGTCGAAGACGAGGGCACCCGCGTAAACGGGCGCATCGTGCAGAATATTTCGGAGAGGGGTCGCGGCGGGGCTGCTGCTGAGGGGCGGGAGGTGCTGTGTGTGGTGGGCATGACAGGTTGACCCAAGGCCGGGGGGAGGGGAGGGGGCGGGGCGGGGCTGCTGCTGATGCCGGGCCTTTCCCACTCCAACACGCCAGCAGCGCACGGCGGAACCCCACACACCCCAAAAGCGGCGGCGGTGGTGGCCTGAGAGCGTCAGTCGGAGCCGGGAGGGGGGGGGGGGGGAGGGGGGGGACGAAGATCAGAACCCCTACTAACCCCCCCCCCCCCAACCCCGCCCCCTCCCTGGACACGGTTTCAGCAGAAGTATGCTGTCCACCTCCACCTCCACCACCACCATCGCTACTCCGGCTCCAAGTCCCTCCAACCCCTAAGAAGGTGTCCAGTCAGCCCAGAGGAGTAGGGGCGACGTTGTTGGCATGCCTGCAGCATTCCTTGAATATTTTGCACCACCGAACACACACCTTTCCCCCCCGGGGGGGTGGGGGGGTGGGGGGGGGGGGGTCTCCCGCATGGACACATGCACTCCACTGCGACCCTCCTGCCACAAAAACACTTCTTCAAATGTAGTTCGCGCCAGCGCGAGTGCGCCGTTGTCGGATGTACCGGAAGCAAACAAACACACAACACTACCCACCCACCCTTCCCCATACACACCCACCAACACGGTGTGTGTGTGTGTGGGGGGGGGGGGACCTTTTGTCTGTTGAATCGAACCACGCCACAAGGAACGTACAGACAAATCACTTTTTTGCGCGACCGCGACCCACTGGTCCCACCCCCCCCCCCCCCCCCCCCCCGCCCCCCAATTGTTTTCGTTATCTATGGCACCAAAAATGCACGGCAAGTAGAGAATGGGAGGGGGGGGGGAAGCAAGCTCTGAAAAAAAATAGGGCAGAAAAAAAACAAGCGAAGCGGCCAGCCCAACAACACACCCACACACAAGGGAGGAGAGAGGGATACACGGGCAGGATGTCATAGGCCGACCTCCACGGGGTCTCCTCCGGTAACACCGGCCCCCAGGCCGGTGGCCAACAGGCCGCCCCCCTGCCCCCCCTCGTTTTCAACGAACCCCGGGAATACACCCTCGGGCCCCTCCCCCCCCTGTACCGCGCGGCGCATGTCCGCGCCATCCTCCGCCATCTCCAGTGGGAGGCGCATGTCGAGGAGCCGAAGGACGGCGTAGCCGTCGTCATCGCGGACAGCCCCCCCCCCTCTGGCACCCCCCCCACATGGTCGGTGCAGGTGAACGGCAAGGCCGTGGCCCTCACGGACACGGCGATGCTGGAGGAGGAGAAGCGGCGGCTGGCGGAGGAGCGGAAGAAGGGAGAGGAGCTGGACCGCCTCAAGAGGCGGTACGACGGCCTCCAGGCCAGAGTGCGGGAGGAGCGCGAGGCGGCGGCGAAGGCGGGCCGGGCCGCCAAGTCCAGGACGCACCTGGGGAAGACCGGACGCGGGGGTGGCGCCGCAGCGGCTGCGCAGCAACACGCGCAGCAGGCCCGCCAGCGCGTGGAGCGGCTCCAGAAGGACCTGGAGCGTCTGGGCCGCCGCCTGGTGGCCCTCGGCCATGACCCCGCCGCAGCCACCGCCGCCGCCACCGCAGCTGACCCCGGCGCCAGTGCCCCCACGCAGGACGGCGTACCCGCGCTGCAGCAGGAGGTGCAGCGCCTGCATGATCTGCTCAAGGAGCAGCAGAGACAGCAGGACCTGCAACGGCAGCGCCTTGAGCAACAACTCGCTGCACAACAAGGCCACCAGCAAGCGACCACGCAAGGGGAGCGCGCCGAAGTGCGGCGACTTCAACAGGAGCTTGGGGAGCAGAGGGCAGCCGCGCAGGAGGAGCACGCCGAGGTACGGCGACTCCATCAACAGCTCGGGGAGCAGCAAGCCCGGCAGGATGAGCTCCTGCAGCGCCTGGCAGCCCAGCAGCGCCAGCTGGACGACCTCCAGGAGCGTCCCGCCGCGACCCCCCCTCAGCCTGGCACGCCGAAGGCTGTGCGCGAGCTGAAGACGCAGCTGGAGGGGCAGGGCGTGGAGCACGCCCGAGTGCACGGGGAGCTGCGCGGCCTGCTTGTTGGCCTGCGCAAGGACGCGGAGAGCGGCCTCGGGGAAGAGCGCCGCAGGGGTGAGGCCCTCGGCGGGAGGGCGGCGAAGCTGGAGGCGAGCCTCCGGGCAGTGCGGGAGCAGCTGCAGCAGCACGCCACCCGCCACGACCAGGGCGAGGAGCACCGCAACGCCCTGCTCGCGGAGGTGCAGGGGGCCCGGGAGGCGATGCTGGGGCTGCAGGGGAGCGTGGGGGAGGCGCAGCAGGCACTGCCCCAGCTCCAGGCGAAATCCCTGCAGACGGGGATGAGCGGCCTCCGCAAGGAGCTCAAGTCCTTCAAGGACGAGCAGAGGAGGGTGAGCAGCGCGGGGCAGGCAGAGGTCGCCCGCATCACGGCCGCGCTGAGCGAGCAGCAGCAGAAGGGGGTGGAGCTGCTGTCGCGTATGGCCGCCGTCGCCGATGAGGGGCGCCTCAGCCAAGCCCAGGCGGACGCGCGCCTGACAGCCGCCCTCGCCGACGTGCAGGCGACAGCGCAAGCGACTGCGGAAGGCCTGCGGGCCGCGAGCGAGCAGCAGCTGGGCGAGCTCCGGGAGGAGCTGGGCAGGCAGCGCGTGGGCAACGATGCCCAGCAGGCCATGGTGGCGGACGGGCGGCGGCAGCTGGAGGGGATGCGCGCCGAGCTCGCTGAATCACAGCGGGCAGTCGCGGAGGAGACGAGGGCGCACCTCGCCGAGCTCCACCACCACTACCATGCCCAGCCCGCCCGGGGGAGGCCAGGTGAGCAGCGCAGGAGCCGGTGCCGCTCCCCGCGGCGGGCCCGCAAACGCGAGGGCAGGGACACCTCCAGGGAACGGGAGAGGGCCTCGGCGACCCTGCAAGAGGTCATCCGCGAGGATGCGCAGGTGAGGGAGGCGCTGCTCCATGCAAATGCAACGGCAACGGCAGCAACAACAACAGCAACAACGGCGCCACCCCCCCCAGTGGCGGCAACAGCGGAGCCGGCCAAGACTGAAACGGCAGTCGCGCCACCACCGGCAGGGGGTGACCAACCTGCCCCTACAGCCAACGCTGACCTCGAACCCCCCGCGTCTGATAGCAACAACAACACCACCACCGCCACCTCCGCAGCGCCCGCAGCCGCCCCTGCGCCCGGGGATACACCCGTGCCCGCACCGCAGCAGCAGCAGCAGCCTGACCCCGGATGCGGAGGCGAAGGGCAGCCCCCGGCGTCCGAGCAGCTACCCCCCCCTCAGCAACCCGCGCTCGGGAACAAAGGGGCCGAGGCCGGACAAGGGGACGCGGCAGCTGATCAGGACGTCAACGACACACCCCGGGTGGCGGGGAAGGGCGCGGGCAAGAACGGCAAGGCACCCCGACTGTGGAGGGGGGCAAAGCGCTACACCCCCTACTAGGGGGTGAGGCGCCCCCTCAAGGGGGGACCCGGCCTACACCCTAAGGCTTCCGGTTCCCCCGGCGGGGGCGCCGACCAGGGGATAGGGGGAGCGCCCGTGGCGCAGCACCCTCTCGCCGCCGGCGAACCCTCCCCACAACCCCCCCATAGAAAACCAAAACCCGCAGGGACAGGAGTAACCTCTGCGGGACCCTTAGATAGAGCGAGAGAGCATAGAAGCCACGCCCCTGGGGCAGGAGAACCCCGGGGGCTTCGGGGAGGAGGGGGACAGGAGTACTCCCCCTCCTCAGTAGAGCAGGACGACCGATGGCTGGCAGAGATGGCGCAACGACTGCTGGCAGTGCGAGAGGCGGTGGCGAAAGATGGCAACTGCCAATACACCGGCCTCGCGGTGCAATGTGCGGGATGGACGGCGGCCTCTCTCAGAGCAGCTGTAGTCGAAGCCCTGGGACAGGACGCCGAGAGGCGAGCAACCTACGCGCCCGATATAGATGACCCCCGGGCACCCCCGTCCTACGACGACTACATCGCGGCGCAGGCACAGAGCGGGGTCTACGGGGACGGGGCTACACTCAGGGTAGCGGCTGAGGTGTTGGGGGCCCAGGTGTGGGTACTCGGCACTACGGATAGGCTGTACCTGGGGCGCGTCGGGTCAGGCGACAAAGTGATATGCCTCACGTGGAGGCCCTTCCACTACGACGTGCTGCGCATCCCCCTCACGCTAGCCAGGGAGTTAGCAGCCTCCACCACAAACAGATGGAAACTCCCCACCGCGACTCCCACCCCTCCTCCAGTAGCTCCAACCGCAACCGCTGCTACCACAATCTCCCCGTTACGCGGCCCTGCTCCCAGGCCGCCGCCGCGACGCCCCGCGCCGCGGCCAGCGTCTCCTGGGGTACTCAGGGTGGCGTCAGCCAACGTCACGTCGCTGTCAACCCACTTGTGTGATGTGGCGGACCTGAAGGCAGACGTTGTGGCCCTGCAAGAAACACGTGTCCCGGACCCCAGCAAGGGCACGCTCAGCAGCTACTTCGCGGCCCACGGCTGGTCCATGCACTGGGGTAAGGGCATGCCCAAGGTCAAGGGGGCCAATGGCTACGAGCAGACCCGACCCGGAGGAGTGGCAGTCATGGCAAAAGAGGGCCTGGTAGCGCAAGTGGTGCAACCGAAGACCAAGCTGGAAAAGAAGCTGCATGACAGTACCCGCCTGGTACACGTGGTGCTCGCAACCAGTAACGGCAAGACAGCGCTCCACATCCTGTGCGTTTATGGTCACTCTGGGATGGAGGTGCGAGTGCAGCGGGAGACCCTCCTGCAGGAGGCGCTGGACCTCGCAGCCGGCCTGGGGCAGGTGCCCGTGTTGCTGCTGGGGGACCTCAACACCAACCCGGAGACCAGTGCCGTCCTATCCCAGGCCTGCCGGGTGGGTGGTTGGACCGATGCGGCGGTCTCATACGCAGAGCTGAAACAGCAGGAAGTTCGGAACACCTGCTGGGCATCGAAGGAAGGCACCAGACTGGACATCTGCCTGCTGAACCCCTGCGCGGCGCCGGCCTTGCGCTCCGTCGAGGTGGCAGAAAAGGGCGAATACGGCATCCCCACGCACTGCCCGCTCTTCGTCGACCTCGATCTCGCCGCCTTCCGCCGACCGAAGCAAATCTGCATCCTCCCCGCCCCCTTTCCTAAGTGCAGGCCCACGCTCGGGGGCGCTGCCGCCAGAGAGGTGCTGCTGGATGTGCTAACCGCAGAGGAAACGAAAGAGGGTGCAACAGGAGCGCAACTCCTCCGCCGGGCCTCAGCCTGCAGCGAGAACTTCCTGAAGCGTGTCCACGTGGGCCAACTCGGAAGGCAGGAAACGGCGTACACGGGCAGGGCGGAGGGTTACCACATGCAGCGGTCGAGGGTGGCCACCAAACACCGCCCCGCCTCCGCCCGAGGAGCGGGCGACAAGAACACCCGGGCGAAGGACAAGCTGTTGGGGAACCTCCGGACCCTCATCCTGGAGGGCCGCCACCGACTGCTGGAGTCTGCGCCATACCCCCCCACACCCAACGAAGAGCACGCCTGGGGCGCTGCGAAGAAGCGGCTGAAGGGAGGGGGCCTTCCCCCGGGGCTGGAGGCGGCGCTGGCGGGCACCACCTCACAACTGCCGGACCTCGAGACGATGGAGATGGCCCTTGTCGCCCTGGAGGGATCTCAGCGAGGCATGTTCGACGCGCTCCGCGACGAAAGACTCCGCACGTGGAAGGCGAGGATGCAGAAGGCCTGGACGCAGGAGGCGGGGATAGTGTTCTCGTACCTCGCAGACCGCTTCTGCGCCCCTACCACCTTCATGCGCCGCGAGGATGGCTCCTTCACGGCCTGCCCCAAGGAGGCGGATGAACTGCTGAGGAGCGATACTGCGTGGGGGGGCTACTTCCGGAAGTATGCGACGACGCCTGAGCCTCGCTGGGACACCTTCCGACAGAGGTACAGCGACTTCCTCCCTGACCCGGCCGAGATGGAGTGTAAGACCATTACGGCAGAAGACGTTGGGACAGCGCTGGCTAAAATGTCTACATCCACCTCGCTGGGCCTACACGGCTGGAGGGTGCACGAGCTGCGGCAACTCCCAGGGGACCTCCTCAAGTTGTTCGCGGAGGTGTTCAATGAGGTCGAGAGATCGGGCGAATGGCCGGAGCAGCTGATGCACGCCATGATTTGCCTCATTCCCAAGCCCGGCAGCTCAGGTGAGCCGCTGTCGCAGCGCCCCATCAGCATCACTCCCGTGCTGTACAGGGTGTGGGCAGCAATCCGAGTGAAGCCTGCGCTGAAGTGGCTGGAGAGCATTGCGCCTGAGGACTTGCACGGATGCAGACCTGGCCACGGCGCGGAGGACCTCATCTGGCACCTGGCAGCACGGATCGAAGAGGCCCACCTCACAGGACAGCCACTGTACGGTGTCGCCCTAGACTTTAAGAAATGCTTCGACACGGTGCCGATTGACCTGACCTTCTGTCTAGCTGCGGAGCTCGGCTTCGACGGCCGAGTCCTGCGCACCCTGCGGGCAGCGTACGGGTCAATGCAGCGGCACTATCGGGGAGGGCTTCCTGCCAACCAACGGCATCATGCAGGGCTGCCCCATTAGCGTCGTGCTGATCAACGTGCTGGTGGGTGTATGGATGCGCATGGCGGAGCACCGGCAGGGCACGAGGGCGTTGTCGTTTGTGGACGATGTGTACGCGGTGACCCCCAGCCCGGGGACCTTGCAAGCAGTGGTGGATGACTCTGCAGATTTCTCCCACGATACCGGGATGGTAATATGCGCAGAGGTCAAGTCACATGTCTTCTCGACGTCCCCCGAGCCGTTGACCCCGATAGTCTACCGGACACGGGACGGCACGGCTACCCCCCTTCGACAGCGCGATAGCTTCGACTGCCTCGGGGCCATGCTGCATGCGCGCCCGCTCGAGGGACCCGAGGTGCCCAAATCGGAGCGCGTCGCCCGCCGAAAAGAGGGCGCAGAGCAGAACCTGCGCAGGACCTCGGCACTGCCCCTACCGGTGCAGTGGAAGGGGCAGGCAGCAGCGATGACAGCGGGGTCCAGGCTCTACTACGACGCCCTGGTCACCCGCTGGGAGGACGCCGACATCAGGCGATGGAGGGGGCTCTTCGTCGCCGCGCTGTGGTCCGGACCCCCCCGCAGGGCGCGGGAGGCTGTGCTGGATGTCCTCCACCATGCACATCGGGTGGACCCCGCCGTCGCCCCCCGCTACCGGCAGATCACCACCTGGGCCATGCAGGTCAAGAAGTGGGCCGCTGCAGGGTTCTGTCTGAGACGGCTTGGGATAGCAGAGTGAGGCTTACAGGGACAGGCCCCTTCGCGCTTTTCCGAGCGGCCCTTCGGTGGATAGGATGGAGCTGGAGCACGGCGACCACCCTATCTTACACTGATGAAGCGGGACGGAGCATAGTCTTCGACCCCACCGCAGCAACAACGAGCGGATGGGGGATCTTCGCTCATGACCTCCGCCAGGCCCTACGTACACAGGTGGCCAAGGCGCTGGCTGGTCGTCGTGACGACTTTGCGGGCGCTCAGCACGGCATCGACGGGCAAGCCACACGCTGCGTCCTGGAGGGAGAGGGCGCCGCGGTCACGGGATACCAACGGGGCCTCCTTCGTTCCGTCATTGCAGGGGCGGTGCCTGTCCGAGGGCGCACGGGGCAGGGCGGGATCTGCCGATACTGCAACGCAGGCACCCCCGAGACGGTGATGCACCTATGGTGGGAGTGCTCCGCGTGGGACCCAATCCGACAAAACCACCCCATTACGGCTGTGGACCGGTCAACCTGGCCACCTTGCTTGGCGTTATGCGGGGTGGCGCCCGCCTTTAGACACGGCATCCCGGAGGACAGGCAGCCCCTGCCACTATCCTTCGCACGCAGGGTGGATATAGTGGCGCAGCTGCACCGCTACTTCATTGCAATCCTCTCGGCGCGGCAGGAGAAAGATGGACTGCTCGACCGCTCCGCGCGCCACCACCGCACCCTTCACTATCCATGGGGGTGGTGCACACCCAACCCCGAACAGGCCTGCATCCCTGTGCGGGCGCCGTCCACTGTCAAACAGACGTGGGGCAAGCGCCCCCCGGAGCTGTGGGTGGCCCTCTGCGACTGGCTGCGGGGCCTGAAATGGGGGCCGCAGGGAGGGGAGCACACCGTGACCCTCATGGAGTTGGCTGTCGACTTCGAGCTGTCGACCGGCCTCACCCTCCCAGAAGTCGAAACGCGCCGCATCCGCCCCCACACACCTGACCCCCCTGAGAGGGGGCCGCGGGAGGCCCGCCCACGCATCCCCGAGGGCGCATCCCCGGGGCTCACCCTCTACTTCGACGGCGGAGCAAGGGACAACGGCACCCCCTTCGCCCTGGCGGGTGCAGGTGCGGTGCTCTACCGAGACGGCCTCAAGGTGTCGGAAGAGATCCTCCCTCTGCTGAACGTACGCAGCAACAACATCGCTGAGTACGAAGGGGTTCGGGCGGGCCTACGGCTGCTCAGAAGGGGCGACCCGCCCCCTGAGGGGAACGTTACGGTGCGGGGTGACTCGCAGGTGGTGCTGCGACACCTAAAAGGGGAAGCGGTTTGCCGCGATAAATCCCTCCGCCCCCTCTTCCTCAGCACGGCACGGCTGGCTGCCGACCTCGGGCCCCGGATCACCCTTACGTATGAGCACGTGAAAAGGGAACTCAACGTCGATGCGGACGCCCTGAGCAACGCCGCCATGGACGAGGCTGAGAGGCAGGGGGAGACCTCGCAGGAGCAGCTGCGGCAGGACTTCGCAGCCTTCCAGAAGAGCATCCTGGGCAAGGCTCACTCGTTGAGGCAGCTCTGCGAGGTGGTGCGCAAGACTTCCAAGCAACCATGGCACTGTGGCCACACTGCGAGCTCCACTGTCCTCACCGCGATCGGGGGAACCGTGGCAGGGGGCCTGTCCAGGAGAGCCCAGCTCAGCCCAGCCACCGAGTCGGTGATGCGCAGCCTCCAAGCGCACACGGCAGGCCCGGGCTTGAACCAGCGGGACACAGCCTTCCACTCCCGCGGCATGGCGTGGGCCGCAACCTTCGCACCGCAGCCCCACTACCCAGAGGGGTGGCAGCAAGCGGCCCAGCAATGGACTGCCAGCAGCCGGCAAGCCAACGCCCGGACAGGACGGTCATGGGAACGACGGGGCGCTGCTCCCCGGACTGCCCCCCCTGGAGCCAGACGGAACGCGAAGATGCTTACCTGCGCTCTGCACTGGAAACCCCGCTGCGTGGACTGCCGGCGCCGGCGCCTCTCGGAAGAGGACTGCTGCCGGGACCACCACGGGAAGAACGACGGCTTGCAAGTCACCATGGAATTTTGCAAGACGCATCGCATGGGCCGGTGCGGGGACTGCCACAGCAGTGCGAAATCACTCACACACTGTTGCGGCACGCACCACGCTGGCTATGCCTCACGCCCTCCTCGGAGTGGCACTGAGTTGGCCCCACACTCTAACCCGAGTGGGGCATCCGCTGTGACGTAGGGGTGGGCGGGGAGTGGGCACAGATCCGCGCAGGGTTACCCACTTAAAACCACTATCACTACCCACACACAAGAATATACAGGAGGGTGCCACACAACTGACACGGGGTTGAACGATTTGAACGATATGTTTTTTTGGGCCGTGTCCAGGCCTGGCCCAGTGAAGAACGGTCTTTCTTGGCGCTCAGAGAGCGAGAGGCGAAAAATAGCGCATTTGTTTCTGTGGGAGGGAGGGGGAGGGGGCGGGGGCAGGGGCAGGGGCAGGTGCGCCTTCGCCCAGAAGTGCAGACAATTGAGCCGCCACACAAAGAAGAGGGGCGGGGTGGCGGGGGCGCAGACTGACATGCGTGCACACTTTCGACACAGAGCGAAGGATCTCTCCCCGCGCGGCGCAGTTTTGAACGACTTTGTTTGAACACTTCTTTTGATTTTTTGCCACACCTCCGACAGCCCTTAGTGAGGAGGGGTTTCGAGGCATGGCTCGCCTCTTTGAATAAATCTCGTCCTGTGAGATAGGATGCGCGCACTACAAGCCGAACACGGCGCTTCTCTGTTTCCTCCCTCCGCCTCTCTGGCCCCCAGAGAAACGGGGGCATCTCGCTGCCCCTCTCCCCCCCCCCCCCCTCCCCCTCCCTCTGTCACCGAAACAAGACCCGAACACAGCAATCCGCAGCCAAAACAAACCCCACCGAGGTGGGGGGGGGGCACAGGACAGCGAAACCCCCTGAGGAGGAAGTGGGTGGGGGGGGTTTTTTTGAAGCGCAGCATAGACAGAAACAGTAGAGAAGACACCATACCCCACCCCACCACTCACCCCACCCCCCCCGGCCAGCCCTGCTTACAGTACCCCGCGTTAAGCCAGCCACTGGGGGGGGTTTTGAAGCGCATAGACAGGAACAGTAGAGAAGACACCATACCCCACCCCCCCCACGGGTTCAGCAGAGCATGCAGGAGGGTCCCCCACCTCTGAAAATGCGTTGCTTTTCTTCGGTTCTTCTTTCACCCCCGCCTGCTAGGATAACACCCACCCCACCCAACCCCACCCCACCCGATGCACTATTTTGGGGGCCTTTTCTTGAAGTTAGGAATCCCAATAAATTGTGAAGAAGCATGAACGGAGGGGGGGGGAGGGCGAGGGGGGGGGGAAGGGGTGCTCCTCTCTACACGGGTTGCTCGACGGAAACCACAGCTTTGGAGCCCCCCCCCCCCCTAGGCATACTTGTCCCCCCATATGGGGAACCCCCTAAATCTGGGGGAAATATGGGGGGTCGCAAAACCCCGCCCCCATATGGGGAAAAAGGCTGAAAATATGGGGAAAACCCGGTAAAATATGGGGGAATATGGGGGAAATATGGGGCCCATATGGGGGGATATGGGGGTATTCGTGCTGCAACGGGAGAACATCAAACCACTCAGGCACAGACACACACGAAGTGCGCGTCGAAACCGGCCTCATGCCTTGTTGGGGATCCTCCAGGAGTCCGATCCTGGGGAGGTGCGCGCTCGTTCAGGTGTGGCCAGGTCTGGCCCCCCCTGGAAGATCCCCCAGGTGGGTCGCACCGACCTCCTGTTCCTCTCCTGCGCCGATACAGCGGCAGCGGAGAGCAAACGCTTCCCGGTTTGGCGGGGCACCGCAGTGACAGCGGCAGCGGTGGTGGACACATACGCACAGACACACATAGCGCGTTCAGGGTTAACAGCTCCTCACAACACACACTCCTGTGTTTTGAAGTCCTGTCCGGCACGTCACTCTCACACTCGCTGTCCTCCTCCTCTGGTGTGTTTGCGATTGCGAACTGCCCCCTGGGATCCTTAATCAGACAAGGGAATTCACAAGCAGTGCATTCTGGGGTGTCAGGCGCTTCCGCCGCTTTTGACCGCTCCGAGCGCCGAAAAGTCGGAGTCGACGCTCGTCACCAGGCAGCTTGACATGTTCAAGCTGCATCTGCCGGGTGGAATGAGACCTGTGAAGGCCAGTACAAGGACTGGCTGCAGGACGCAACTGTTCTGCCAGCAAAGACAGGACTACTGGTCAGCATGCTCTGATGACCGCTACTCAGACTTGAAGAAAGTGGCGGTCGGCACTCTCACAGCACCTTTTGTGGTCTGACTCGAGCACTTCAGCCGGGCGTTTCCTCTCTGCAGAAAGCGACGAGGTGAGATGGCACTGCAAGGTGCTAGACGTCCCCTGTCAGTGGCTGACTTCACACCCTGTGAAAAGTAGAACGAAGAGAACTGTTTGCTGACTGCTTCCACCTGAGGAACCCCTGGGTTTTCCCCCATATATCCCCCATATGGGGGAAATATGGGGGAACAGGACTTGAAAAACCCCCCATATTCCCCCCATATTTTCCCCATATTTTTGGCCTTCCCCATATGGGGGTACAAGTATGCCTAGGGGGGGTCAAATGCCACCCTTTTACGTGGACAAACACGATTTTTCAAAAAACCGGCGCAGAGGCCCCAAAGCCCCCGTAAACCCTCCAAACCCCCCCAGATCGGTCCGGAAACCCATCGAACCCCACTTTTCCACCATTCCGGGCACCTCAGGTGCCCGAATTGGGGTACCTAAATTTTGTGCCACCGTTTGGTACCGGACAGTGCCACTGTGTGGGAGGTTGGAAAAGAAAATGCCCCAACACACCACATCTGAGGGTTGCAATGCATGTTGCTTGCCAACCACGTCATCCGGTGGGTGTCAGGCGCTATGTAGGTGGCATTAGCCAGGTCTTCGATGAGTTCTGGCTTGTATATGTACCTCCCTGCCACCATGCACCGGGAGGCTGCCTGTAGGTACGGAACAAGTCCAGATGGTCGTGTGATTCCTGTGCAGCAGTGCTCCACAACCGGGATGTATTGACAACGACTGTTGCAACACGAGCTGTACATTCCGGGAACACACGAAGTGCGCTGTCGTGGTACCCATTGTGCCAGAATTGGTAGTTGCTGCGGTCTACTTTGCCTGGCCCAAGAGCACTGGTACTGAACGGTGCAATATGCGTGGCGAGGTGAATGCAACGGAAGGGCGCAAAGTCAATACAGCTCTCGGATGGCGGGTGGTGGTGCCACTAGTGTGTGACGTTCACTCGAGGATACAACGCATCACAATGAATCAGCAACCGTGGACCGAGTACAATACGCTCTCTGTGGCTGGTGTGGGGGACAAAGGCAGTGCCTGTGCCGCAGGCAGGGAGGTACATATACAAGCCAGAACACATCGAAGACCTGGCTCATGCCACCTACATAGCGCCTGACACCCACCGGATGACGTGGTTGGCAAGCAACATGCATTGCAACCCTCAGATGTGGTGTGTTGGGGCATTTTCTTTTCCAACCTCCCACACAGTGGCACTGTCCGGTACCAAACGGTGGCACAAAATTTAGGTACCCCAATTCGGGCACCTGAGGTGCCCGGAATGGTGGAAAAGTGGGGTTCGATGGGTTTCCGGACCGATCTGGGGGGGGTTTGGAGGGTTTACGGGGGCTTTGGGGCCTCTGCGCCGGTTTTTTGAAAAATCGTGTTTGTCACCCCCATTTGACCCCCCCTACCCCCCCCCCCCCCGTTGGTATCTCAAAGTGCTATAGGGGGGAGGGGGGGTGTCTTCGCTGGGTCAGTTACCCTTCGTCAATCTTCGTCAGTTTTCCAGCGAATTCAACAGCAAAAAAATGCACTGACGATCACCCCCCGCAGCGAAGACCCCCATAGAATTGGACACACTCTATGTACGCATGCCCTTCTGGCGGAAGGAAGTCGGAGTGGGGGTGGGGGGTGGGGGGGATGGCTGTGGTGGTGGTGGGGGAGGTGAAATTGGAGGGGAAGGTAGGAGGTCCCACCCCCGCCGCAACCCAACCCACCCCACCCTCCATCAACCCGAATCCCCCTCCTGTGTCTCCCCCTAGTTGTTGGCACCCAATAGGCTATGCTGCTGTGAGGGGGAAGGGTTCGCTTTTTTTTTGGTATCGACAATCACCAGGGCATTAGTTTGACCTTCCCGACGGAGCCTGAAACCTGGTTACCCTGGTTATGACCCACCAAAGTTTTTCGCTCGGGCGCTTCGCGCCCGAGCGCCTCCTGCGCCGTTGGGACCGCGGCGTGCTATTACCTGTCACCCCACCCCCAGGTTATGTATAGTCTCTACTTCCCCCGGGTTTGTGAGAGGACACAGCACACAATTCGCGGTGGTGCCAGGAGGATAACCAATCTACACGCCGACAGGCTTCCTGGCACTCCGCGAGCGCCCGAAGCTTGAATTGAGGGCATGGCTGCGGGACGACGCCCAGAGCGTACACGGCACTTGGCAATTTTCGCGTGGAGTTGCGCCCCGGGTTTCCCACCACCCATGGTGTTGCACCAGTCAGTGGCGAAGGACACGACGCGGTTCCAGAAGTTGTCCCCAGAGTTTCTGTCTGCTCCAGCAGAATGCTGCAGATGTTGGCCGCATTCCGGCTGTTGCAGAGGAGTGCAATGCTCCAGAGCAGCTCTTGCGACACGTTACGGGTTGATCACACACGAATCCGGGTCGCATGCTGGCTCACCTTCGTCGTGGCCTGGGTTTTGTCAGTGAGGGACGGCGCAGAAGGGCGCTGTACAATCTTGGCCTGCATCTGCCGCCGAATGACAGATGCAAGTCGTGTCGTACTATGGCTGCTTGGTGGGCTAGCGCAGCAGGTTACTTGGTCAGGAAAATCCCCGGTTCCGAGCCAGAATTTTGACTTTTTTTTATTTTTTAAAATAACCAGGTTTCTCCAAATCCTGGTTATCATAACCAGATAACCAGCCCAAACTAATGCCCTGCAATCACAGGCACTGCGAGAGCTAGGCTACTGCACAGGCTCGGGGGGAGGGTTCGCTTTTTCTTCTGCATTTTTTCAAAAACATTTATTTTTTTTCTTGAATTTCAGATTTTCTTCGAGGGGGGAGTGTTTGGCGCCTTGTCTTTTCTTGACGAAAGCTTTGGGTTGCAACAAACACAAACACGTTGCGTACGACGGGATCATTTTTTTTTGGGAAACACTTTTTCACACACAGACACAGACCCCGTCCACCCTCAACGCGAGAGCGCAACCCTGTTTCAACAGGGCCTCCCAAGTGCCTGGGGCACGCCGGATAAGTCGGGTTGGGCAAGATTCCTGTTTCCGATTTCCCATAGGGACTGTGAACGGAGCACACCGATGTGGCACCGAACATGACACGCCAAAACACTCTGCTGTCGGGGCGGGGGAGTATGGGCTGCAGCAGGTTTGGTGCCATGGCCCGAACGTTGTCACACTTTACACAAGGCTGCAGCAGCGGGCACGGCACACAACCTCGTGCCAAGGGTCAGAAACTGCTGAAAACGTTGTCACCACAAAGACACGCAGACACACCCTGGTTGCCCCTGTTATGGGAAAGAACGGATTTGCACAGACACAGACACACACATGCTGTGACATACACGGGCTGGGGTATCCACAATAAGCATCTAGATTGGACCGCAGCACAGGATCAAATCCACTCAAAAAAAACCGTGTGCCCCCCACCCCCTACCACCGCACATAGACACAGGGGGACAAGACAGGCACGTCCCGTCTTGGGTCCGACAATAATATCTGCTGTCAGCGAGTCGGCGGCTTTGGGAAATCGTCGATTCGCAATGACGTCGAAGTCTGCAGGGTAGGTGGGGTTGGAGGAGAGGAGGAGTAGAGGGCCAAGCTTTATATTCTGTCTGTGCAGGGGTCTTCGCTACGGGGTGGTCGTCAGTGCATTTTTGGTGCATTTCCTGCTGAATTGGCTGAAAAACTGACGAAGATTGACAAAGAATAACGACCAGCGAAGACCCCCCTGTGTGTCTCATGCAATGAAGGAGGAAATGGAACACGGAGAAATCAGGTCAAATTTGACTCTCAATGCAGAGCCACATCTATCTAACCGCATTCACAGGCCGAGGTGTGTGCGTGTTTCAACCCAGGGAGGAGGTGACTCTTTCAGTCTTCGATGTGGGATTTCCGCCCACGTCGAAGTGTGCTGAAAGAAGCCCCTCAGCCCAGCCCCACACTCACCACTGCACCATACCCTCTGCCGCAGCTTCGTCTTCTGCCTTTCGGCCTCTGCAACCGCAAGGTACGGCCCCACACACCCGCCGGTGTACAGCCTCTCGGCATATTGCATGCTGGTCAGCCCCAGCACGTCGCTCCGCCTGCGCGACTTCCTGTCCCTGATGGACACGCTGCTCCCCAGCATCAGAAGGAAATACACGGCACCCGAGTTGCGCCGCAGCACAGCCCAATGCAGCGCCGTGCGCCCCCAGCAGTCGCACCTGTTGAGGTACCTGTGAACGTTCATCGGGATGGAGTCCGTGTCAGTCAGGAAGTCGATGTCCTTCTTCAGCTGCTCATACAGCCCCTCGGTGGGCGACCTGCTGACCTGGGCGCGGGGCGACCCAGCAACACTGCGCATGGATGGGCTGCGGTACTGCAGGGATCGGACCCGCTCGCCCGTGAGGTGCTCAACATGCCTCCCCAGGACGTCGAGGGATCGGAGGATCTTGTCCTGCTCGTCGTCGGGCAGCGCTGCAGCCTGCGCCGCCAGCCGCCTCTCATGGGCTGCGAAGTTAGAGATGTCGATCGCAGGGTTGGCCACCTTCCGCCGCACCTCCGCCGCCAGCTGCCGCGCCTTCGGCGCGGTCAAGGGGGAGGCGAAGGCGGCACCGGTCCACTGGAACTGCTCCTGCGCCAGGACAGCGCGGAGCTGGTCGCTGCCGGGGAGGAGGTCTTGGATGGCACGCTGCACGTCTGTGGTAAGAGAGTCGGCAGGAGGGGCGCCTCGGGTCGAAGCGTCCCATATGTCCTCAAGCTTGTTCAGAAGAGCCTGCTCGGCAGGCAGCGGCTGTGGGTGCGGTGTGGGGGGGTGATCTATAAAAGAAGCGAAAGAGGGGGCGTGCAAAATTGTGTTGTCGCAAAACCCCCCTCTTGTGTGGGGCAGAGAGAGGATCAAAGACGAGTCCTCGGCCATAACTAAGGGGATTTGGGAGGGGTGCGGGTATTTTTTTGCGTGCGGAAAGCGTCAACTAAGCACAACGTGAAAAACAGAGTCGGACGAGCAAAGGGGCGCTGCACTGCAGTGGTTGTGTGGCACTCCCGCTGGCTGGTGCTGGCTGATACGCTACCCTGCTGCTGCGACAGCGCAGGGAGGAGGGCAGGGCTGTGCACCACAGGGGCAGTAGAGTATGGGGGTCTTCGCTACAGGGTGATCGTCAGTGCATTTTGGTGCATTTCCTGTTGAATTAGCTGAAAACTGACGAAGTTTGTCGACCAGCGAAGACCCCCTATGGTGCAACATACCTCCAACTCGCCACGCGCAGCAAGGACAGTCATCGCAGCACGGACATCGTCGTCTGTCGGGAAGCCATCCTCATGTACGCTTGCTGCGTCGCTGTTTATGCTGCCGAGGTTGCGAGACGACGTGAAGGCGATTCTTGGGAGCTGATCAGCACTATACTGGTGAGAGATCTGCATCGACCTGCATGTGTTGTGGTGGTGGATGTGGCAACAGCAGATGTTGTTTTTGAAACCTCTTCTGATTTCAGACTCAGATAGGTGTGGGAGAACGGCCCATCGGTGGCGGCATAATCCCCACACCCACGCAAGGGAGGGTGTGGCCATCAGGGTGGATGGCTGCTGCTGATGTGGTCTACTCGAGAAAGAGGGACAACCCCTCGAAGCGCCTGAAGAGTGATAATATCATAGCAAAGTAGGGATGGCAGCTCGACCACGGTGGAAGCGGTCAACAAAACAACAGGGGACTTTTCTCTCTCTCTAAGAGTATTCAGGTTTTCCGAGTGACGCAGCAAAACGGAAAAGGATGGTGCCTTTGTAGGGGCACCGCAGCCAAGCCAACACACCTCTCGAGCAGATGCGTCGATGGGCATGACTGGGATGCGGACTCAGGGAGATGGTCTCTAAGAGAGGCGGGGATGTCTTGAGGTGCAGCCGGGATCGGCGCGTTCATAGAATCGCTTTCCGATATTGAGGTGCACCTCTCGTAGGTGTCGGTGTCGGTGCCGATGGGCATCTGCGAGCAGCTTGTGAGCTCTTTTGCCTGTGGAGTGTGGACGGAAGGGGGGGTGCAGGTGTCATTTGGCTGCGATTGGGTGTGAATTGGGGGAGAATCCTAACAGACGATGCACGTTGTGTCTGGGGCGGGGGCCCACCCCCTTGCCAAAAACACCACCTTTTTCTTCCCACCCAAAATCGTACTCCTTTTCGCTGTAAGAAGAGAACCCCCCCCCCCTGCCCCAGCAACTGCAAAAAGAGGCAGATCCGGGCTACTTTTCGTTGAGCGCACACTCCTGTGTCAAAGGCTGTGTAAGCCCCCGTGAACTGCAAACTCTCTCTCTCTCTCTCTGGTGCTGCCTCCACCCTGTATATATCCACTGATGAAATGATTTGACACACACTGTGGGGGAAAACAACACACACGCCCCACCCCGCTTTGCATACTACCGCGTTCAGCACAATGGGATCCCCTCCTATCGCACAGCAGTGCAGCACCGACAGGCCTCGTGACGGGCGAGCGGAGGGCATAGTATGCCAGACGTTGGCACCGCTCTTGAGGAGGAAGAGGGCGACCTGGGTGTGGCGGAGGTACGCGGCAGCCATGAGTGGCGTCAGGCCGTGCGGGCTGAGCTGCTCCAGATCGCAGGTCCGCGGGGAGGAGGACACCATCTGCTGCACGATGGGCAGGGCGCCCATCTCCACAGCCAGCATGAAGCTCGCCTTGCCCGGGAGGGTGTCGCCGATGGACGCCTCGTAGGCTGTGTCCCAATCCTCCGCCTTCGTCTGCAGCTTGCAGGGCGCGCAGCGAGAGGGGTCGGCACCCATGCCCAGAAGCATGGTCAGCGTGCCCATGTCCTGCAGTTTAGTCGCGATGTGGAGGGGCGTCGCGCCGTCGCACGCGATGACGTTGATCAGCGACGTCATGTGAGGGTTTGCCGAGTCGCCAAACTTCGCCGACTTCATCGCGCTCTGCACCATGAAGCACACCAGCTGCGGGTCGGACAGCGACGCCGCAAGGTGGAGCGGTGTCCGACCCTCGCTGTCCTGCATACCGAGCGAAGCCTTCATATCCATCAGGAGCTCCACAACCTGGAGACGCGTCTCCTGAGACAGGCCGGAGCACCCCACTGCGACGTGCAGCGCGGTCTGCCCAGAGGGTCCCGGCACGCCCAGAAGGTCGACACCTCTCTCGAGGAGGAAGTTGCGGCAGCTGTCGACATCCCCGTTGGCGATGAGGTCGAAGAGGCTCTGCGTGTCGTGCATGGGGATGGACGTCGCGTCGTTGATGCCCCTGCTGGGCTTCAGCCGCTGCGAGTCGTCCGCCAAAACGCGGCGGAGCTTCGGGAGGTCCGCAACGTTGCTGGTGAAGGCGCCTGTCGAGTGGTCGAACACCTGGCTCGGGATGACGGACATCTCGGGGCTCTGCTGGCCAACGCCGAGCAGAGCCGGCACTATCTGAGACCAGAACATAAGGGAGGGGATGCCCAGAGCTGTGATGCCCGCCAGCACGTTGTCACGCGCCGAGGTAGGCTGAGAGTAGTTGGTGTGGAAGATGACGCCGTATACTATCGCCATCATCACCATCGCCGCCATGTCGATCATCGCATTCAGAGCCTTGGGATGGAGGACCCGGTAGTCCGCACGGGTGTCGATATACACGGTGCGCGCCAGGATGACCGTCATGACACACACCGCGAGCAGCAGCACTCCTTGGTACACCAGGTAGATCACGGCCGAGTGCTCGCAGAGGGCACACTTCTCCTCTGCAGAGGCATGCCCGTTCCCCACCAACACCAGGCAGACGACGAGGGAGATGTTCGCCAAAAGGAAGGCGCCGTTGATAAGGGTGAGTGAGGTGGTGAATCGCTCCACAGAGAGCCAGCGGGAGTAAACCACGTAGTGGCGGGAGACGACGGAGGCGATGAAGGCTGTGAAGCAGAAGGCGCGGACGGAGAGCTGCGGGATCCAGCACGTCCAGCTCCATGCGTCCCAGAGGTCTGCGAGGCTGTCGTTAAAAGCGAGTGTCAGGAACCAGGCAAAGGCGGCAAGCTGGCTGATCGCAAGCATGCGGGGTGACAGGCGGTGGACATATGGGTGGCGCCTGTGGTAGAGGAGGGCGACACAGGCTAGCAGTTCGATGCCATAGACAGCGATGCCGGATACGGACAGGCCAAGGTCGACATCGAACTGTAGGTCGAGGCCGAGCATGTGTCACCTGTCGCGCGCAGGCGCGAGTGGGGGGCGGCCCTGGAGTGGTGTTGTTGCATGGGTGGTTGTGGGAGGGGCGGGGGGGTGGGGTGGGTGGTGAGAGAGAGAGAGGTTGCGAAGACGAATAATAACTTCGGAAAAAAAGAGAAGAGATGGAGGCAGGGGGCTCGGCAGTGCTTGCAGAACACGCGTATTCTTCGAAAAACCCAAAATCTGCATACGTGCATACGTATGAATACGCATACGGCTCGAATACGCATACGGCTGGCAGGTCACCGGTGGAGGAGAGTGGGCCCGGTGCCTGTGCACGTCCTGTCGTCCTGTGGGCTAGGTTCTCAGTGCGCAGTGGACCCACGTACGTTGTTTCGGCCCCTGGGTACCTTGGGTCGGGGAAAGCCCATAAGTATGGGCCGGGCCCGGATGGACCCAAAATCTGATTTTCCCCCAACGGCCAAATCTGGCTCTCTGGGTGCGCATATGTCCCAAAAATGTGTTTCCGGGCATTTTTGGGCACAGTAGCGACGTTGTTCGTGCCAGAACAGCAGGAGGCACAGTGGGCAGGCACCAAAGAGTGGCATGTGTGGGGGAAGCCCTGCCTGGCAGCGTACATTGCAAAAATATTAACAGACGTATGCAGGCGTTTTTTCGAAATCTGCATACGTGCATACGTACGAATACGCATACGTATGCCCGTATTCGGCGAGCACTGCCCTATAGGTTTTATCTACAGGTGAACCCCCCCCCCTAGCCTAGGCTATATATAGCCTAGGCTAGGGGGGGGGGGGGGGTTCACCTGTAGAAAAGCGTCGTTGCTTACACCTTGTTTGTTTGTAATCCACACGTGGGGGAGGGGGGGCTTTTCGTGCGCCCTGGTGCATACGATGGCTGTTGCCGCATCGGCATATCATTGCTGGGAGGGAAGGGGGGGGGTGGGGGCGGCTGGTCAGAATGGGATCAGCACACCGGGCATCCGCAGTCTGGGTCTGCTGCCCCTGTCACACGACCTGACCGCAGTCTGCCTGTTCTCGGATCGCGCAGCCGCAGAGACACATTCCTCGGTCCCGCACGCCCCTTTGCCTCCTCCTCCACCTGCCGCATGCACTGCAGCATCTGCTGCTCCGACAGTGTCCTGCTGACACCGGTGGCAGGCGGACCATACCCGAACCCCAAAGGGCGCAGCCACATTGCCTCGCTGAAGACAAACAACAATTCACCATCAAATGTCTCGGTGATTCGTCGACACGACCCGTCTAGCACAGTGCCAAAAGGGCCGATTCTGCGTTTGTTCGTTGTGAATGCGAGCTGTGAAACAGGGCTGTCCAAGGTATCCCCGTTCATCACAGTGTCCACACCGGTGATGTACTCGTCGACACCCAAAGCGACAGTCTCGAAACGGATGCCCTTCTCATGCCTGTCATTTATGGAAATGCTCTGCTTGTGTCGGAGGTACGTCCCATCGGTGTAGGCAACACCGAGACCAGAAACAAAGGTATTCCAGAAATTGATACGAGATACGTAGATACACACACCGCAGATACGGGCACGGAGATGCACAAGGTATGTACTGTCGTCATGGAGGGTTGCAGAGCTGGAACGCGGATAGTAGCAGTGCAACGGAGTGCGACGCACACGCGGCACGTCGTCAGGGCGTCCGTACCCAAAACCAATCCGAGTAACTGAGCAATCGGAAACCCGCCCATAGACGTACGTCAGCTCGTTTCCTGCACCGAAGTCGGTGGTGAAGGGAGTGCGAGTCGCTTCCTCAGTTTCGTCTCCGAACGGTCCCAGCTCGCGCTTCTTGGTGACGAACGTGATGCTCTGCCAAGAGAGACCCACACACCAGCCCCTCACACCCGTCACATACTCATCCTCGTCAAGGGCGATGCGGTGTGTGATTCCCGGGTAGGTCGTAATCCTATGTGTCACACGCACGCCATTGGCGTAAATGAGGGCCACTCCCATCTTCATCTCTTCTGCGGCATCAGTCCTGAGGTGGATACCGACGACACGTCCCCAGGATGCTGCCCGATCTCCATCGTCAAAGGCGATCCCTTCGTCAAGCCCAAAGGATTCTCGCGGGATCAGCACCACCTCGACCGTCGCACCGGCCTCCAACTGCGTGTGCTGCAGGAGCGTGTCGTCCCCACCCAGCCCCTCGCCGCTGCCTGCCAAGCGCAGGAGCACATCGCCTGGCACCTGCACCTCTGGGCACAGGCATCGCACAGCCTTGTCACGCAGGCTGCACACCGTCTCGTCGCGGTCTGCCTCCACAGCCACACGCACATCTGTGCCGGCAAGGCAAGCGAACACCTCCATACACAGGTGTGGTGCCGACACCCAACAGCGACGCGCACTCCCTGCAGGGCGAAGGTGTGGCAGTGGTGCACGGGGTGTCCAGGGGGCAACGGTGGGTAGATGACGGAGTGGCTTAGCATAAAGCGTAGCAACCGTGCTTCGTTCTGTCGGTCGCCTACTTGGAGTTCTGGAAAACACAAAAATGGAGCGAAGAGAAAATACAGCAGCAGTCTCCCGAGTCCTTCCTTCCAGATGATTTTTGCGTTGATCGCTTCCACCAGAAAAATCAGCTCCACCGGCATCCTAATAGACACGTGGTCGTATAGTATAGTTAGAGCGGGCAAAAGGGCACGGCAAGCACGCAAGGCAAGGCAGCAGGTTCCGAGATGCTGCGCTCAGGGTTCCGGCGGGGAAATGGAAGACACAGCACACACAGAGACAGACGTTTCGGCCTTCGGTGTGAAGACCCACCTCCCGCAGGGGCTGAATGCAACGCCAGTCCCGTCTGAGTCCACATCCCCCAGACGCTCGCCTGTGCTGAGGCGGTAAAGCGCAGTCGTGTCACCGCGGCGGGTCATGACTGCAAAAATTACATCAGCAACATCACCTGGATGTGACACGGCAACTCTGATGGGATCGTCCTGGACCCGCACAGTGCGCAGGCAGCTGAGGGAGGTTGTGCACCACACCTTGAGTGTGAAGTCGAAAGAGCACGACACCAGGTGCTGCTCGTCGTTGGACAGGGCGATGTCAGACACAGGACCTGTGTGGTCATCCAGGGTGTGTGTGTGTGTGAGGGTGATGATGTCCCACACATGGATGCCGTCAAATGACATATCCGGCCCTGGGTTGGGTGGCGCGCTGAAGATCCTCGTATCTGACACAGCAATGCAGTCGACAGCCTCGCTGTGACCCTCAAGCACTGTGGCGCTCGGTGTGCCCTTCAAGTCCCACACACGCAGTTTACCACTCTGGTCTCCGCACACCAGACGCCCGCAGTGTGTCCACGCTGCACTGCACAGGCTGTAGCTGCTGTCATCCAGCGTGTGCACCTCCTTCCATGTTGATATCAGCCACACGCTGATGGTGCCGTAAAACGAGCACGTTGCCAGCCATCTCCCACAGACCGAGAACGCAGTGGTTAGAATACGCGCGTCGCCATGTATTAAGTCCACCACCATATCAGCGGTGACGGTGTCAAACACAATGACGTGACCGTTGGAGTAACCTGCTGCACACAGCGTCCCACACTTCGACAGTGTGATGCTGCTAACGGTGTCGTCATACGCAGGCGAGTAGTGCAATAGAGTAGTGCCGCCATGTCCACCTGAGTAGACTGCAGGGGCCTTGACGCGCGGGAATCGCGGGACGAGCTGGACAGCACCCCCGTCCTCCAGACCTGTGTCGGCAACACGCTGTGCATCGTCAAGCTCCTCCTCACACCCTTCGATGCGTGCCGCCACGCATGCAGCCTCACGGGATGCGTTGATAGAACCCGGGAACATCTCCTCCAGCGCATCCGCCTTCAGCCCGACCACAGTCCCCCCTTCCGGAACACCGACGACACAGATTTCCCCAGTCCCGGCATGCCGAACAGATACATCCATGTTCTGCCTGTTCAGTGCGCCTTTCTGGGTGGGGGTGGTTGGGGAGGTGTATCATGCTGCATTGTGCGTGTCCTGCGACCCTACGGCGACACTGGGGGCCCGTCGCTCAGGACTGCAGGAAAAGTGAAGCCGCCTCACAATAGAGACAACCCGACACACTTTGACACAGACCGAAGACCCCCACTGTTTGGGACAAGGATGAAGACGCGAGCCTGGTGTGGTGGCGAAGTCACGGTTGCGGTATAACAACACTGCAACCCCTGCAATAGATCCCCTCGTTGTGGGGCGCGGGCTGGGGTGGCGCGGCAACACACAGGTGAGGGGTGGAGTGATGGGGTGGGTGGGGGGTGAGGGGTGAGCCTTCGTGGGCAGGGGGGGATACAGGGTGTACTGTACTGCTGCAACAAGAAACGCCATATTTGGGACCCGTAACCCGGAGCCCGGCCGGTAAGTCTGCGGGGGAGGGGGCCCCCTGCGACCTCTGTGCGCACAGCACACCACTCACAATGGTACAGCCGGAGCCCCCATTGTTCGTACTTCGTTTGGAGTCAAAACTCCCTTTTTCGGCTACACCGTACTACAATTTTACTCGTTCATGCACGCGCAGAAAATATCAGGCAGTGTGTTTGTGCGCCACCCGGGCAAACCAAAAGAAGTTCAACCACAGCCTGATGAGAGAGGTTTGTCTGTGTTGCCCAAAAAAGCGCTGCCCACTCACCCTTTGACACTGACAGGAGAACTCGGGCCCCTTTCGCTATAATAAGAGAAACACCCTGCCCAGCAACTTCAGAAAGGCAGACTCGGGCTACTTTTCGTTGAGCGCACACAAGTGTAAGCCCCTGTGACGCGGCATGAAGGTGGTCCCTATCAAGCTTCAGTCATCCAATTTCCTTCGTTACTTCGCGACTTCGCTCCGCTTCGTCGCCCGTAACTCTGTTGCGGTATAAAGATTGCCGGGGGGGGGACCAAGGGGCGGCTTACTTTTCTGCACTTCAGAGCGAAGGCCCCCAGGTGTGCTGCTGTTGTGAGCCTCATGCAATGAATGTGTCGATAGTGTTACAGTTTGCTTGTGCAGGTGACACACTTTGTCACACAGTGTGGCACAGCGCGACAAGGCGTCCAAAGAAGGTCATCTACATCAGACCGTCGGCACAGTGTCCTGCTATGGAAGGGTGTGGAGCAGAAACCGCTAGAAAGCGGTTGGGTGGGGCGCAACGGAACATGCGGGAAGAAGAGAGGGGGTGTTGGGTAGAGGCAAGCACTGCCCCGCCCTGTGGTGGGTCGCCGTGGCATGCACTGCCTACACATGGACAGCAAGGGGTGTGGTGTGTCCCAGCAGGCTGATGGTGCTGTGTGCTTCGGTGTGGTGTTCGCCGGCCATCTCAGCAGCCTTCTGCCCGGCACTGCCCGACAGGTACGCACGCATCGCAGCGTTGTAGGGGTCCCACTCTGCAGAAGCCTCACCGATGTGGTACATCCACTCGCCTTCCCCGTCGCGCTGTGCGTTGCCCTCGTCCTGAACCAGAAGTGAGTACACGCAGAAGCATGTGTTTTCATTGATGCTGTTGTTGCTGTTGCTGTTGTTGTTGCCGTTGTCGACTTGCACAGCCATGTGGGCTTGGTCACCACCACGTGCACTCTGCTTCACCAGACGCACCCGCCTCGGCACAAGCAGCAACACGTACTCGTGTTCTGTGTCCTTCCGCAGTGCCGTGTTGCACAGCACGTCCAGACCGAACGCACGAGCCGCACGCTCAAGCCCACACGCAAGGACAGGCAGCACGCCAAGCAGGCTGAAGCGCCGCATCTCGGGGCAGCCTGTGTCCCCGCACAGCACACGTCCCGACGCTGCTCCGATGTTCACACGCAGATCACTGTCGATGATACTGCCTGGCTGTGTGTTGCGGTCGTGCATAGCACGCACGACGTCCTGTGCTGCACCTGCTGACGCAGTGGCGTGCAAGGGGCACATACGCGACGTGTTGAAGGAAGCCAGGATGCGGTCACCAATGAACATGTCCACCAGCCCACGGCGCGACTCCACTGCAGACATCGTGTTGGTCAGGAGCATGTTGAAGAATGCAGCGAAGGTGCTGTGGTCCAGTTCCAGACAATTGAGCGCGTTGCATGTGTTCACCACAAGCAGTGTCGATCGGACGGTCTTCAAGACCCCAAGAACCTTCATCGCCACAGGAGGAGGATGTATGCGCCCTTCTGTGTATTCGCTTGAGGACCTGTTGCGTGCACCTGATACCACACTGGAACTCCTCCCAGAGTCTGAAGCCTTCCGGGAGACCCCCCCTGAGTACATAGACGCGCACGCGGTGCTGTCCTCTGCACCGCCGTCATCTTCTTGCGCAGGGAGGCAGGACTTCGGGAGGTACGGGCGGTACGCACGCAGGTTCTCTTCCAGCCTGTGAAGTGCCTCGTGCATCGCAGCAGGCAGCCGCCCCTCCGCCTCCGCCTCCTGCAGCATCTCCGCCACGGTGTCGACATCGTAGCCCGCCAGAAGCTGTGCAATCGCCTCCACAGTCTCGATGGTCTGTGCCATCGACGCCTTCTCCTTCTCCGCAGACTCTGCGAACCCGCGTGTGGCGGCGAAGTCGACAAGCAGCACGAGGAGTGACAGCTCCATTTCATAGAACCCCTTCGCGGCACTGAGAGGACACGGTGGGTCTGTGCACTCGACGACAGGCCGAATGCCTTTCCACCTCATATGGTCGGGTGCTGAGCCGGGCAGGTCGTACAGCCCGAAGCGCAGGACGTTCTCCGACGTGCTGATGATGACCCACAGGGCAGCGACCCCTGTCAACCATGTGGCAAAGCGACTGCCGAGGCCGACCACCAGTGACAGGTCTGCGAGAAGCACAAACAATGACCAGATGGGCTGGTTGCCGATAGTGCGGAAGTTCATGTCCAAAAGCATAACGGCAAATCGAACGTACATGCCATGAGGAAAACCAGCCTTCTGTCCCTGCGCGCCTTGCCCTGCAGCTCCCCGTCCATCGAGATGATGCGTTCGTACCAACCCATCGCCATTTGCTTCGGTGTGACACCTGCTGACCTGCATGTGTGAGATGGCTGCCTGCATGAGTATCGCAGTAGATTATGAACACCATACGAGTACACTGCTGGGTGGACCTGAAAACCCGTGGCACAACGTGACACCCTGCAGCCAAATGTGCGGCAGATCACCTTACATGTGCAACCCACCACGGGAGGGTCGGCAAATTGAAGAGGGGTCGTAAAAGGATGCACCAGGACAGCCCGGGTTACACGAAATGATCCTGCAAGAATGCCAGCTGTACTTCACACATTCCCGCACCTCCTGAGAGCAGGCCCTGCCAGTAGAAGGGTGAAGACGAACATCGCCACCTTCAGAGCACCACCCTTTCAGACAAAATGGACCCCCGCTATAAGACCCGATGACACACTGCAACCTCAAGGTGACTGGCGACACCTTCGCGTTACCTGTTTTGGCCGATTCTGGCCGATGGAGCGAAGACCCCGAGGAGTGCCTGATTTGCGAGCATGTGCTCACAGGATCGCTTCCGCACGTGTCGGCACACCACAAGACAGGCACGGTGAGGCAGGCACGGTATATCACACACTGTCACTTCAGCTCTGTGTCAAGGTGTGTCAAGACGCACATCCTGTGCCGAAAGGAAGGCAGGCATGGGCCCAGCAGCGATGCGGAAGCAGGCAAGCCGAAACACCACGTCGTGCCCTTAAAAAAAGGACCACCTGGTGGTCTCGTCTTCTAGATTAGCCGGGGGAATTGCAATTGGATGGAGCTGAATCAAGGGGGGGGGAGTGGTGGGGCTGGCACCCAGTTTGTATTTATTACTGGGGGGGGGCAAATACAAGGGTATACTCTTCTATTCACCGTGCCAGCTTACGTAATTCAGGGTTTTCAAAAAATTGTTTTTTAGCTGAAAAATTGTCTAGTATGCAAATACAAGAGTATATACTCTTGTATTTGCATACTAGAAATGTGGCCTCCGGGTGGGCCCTCATGGGGCAGCGGCGCCGAAGAGACAATACGAGCGTCCTCTTGGCCTTTCCCACCCCGAGGCGACTCCCACCCGACCGTGACGACTCCAGACAGGAGGCCCACTGGCCTGGGGGAGGTCATTGGAAGTACAAAATACGATGAAAACCCCACAAAAGTTCTCCAAAAGTCTAGTATGCAAATACAAGAGTATACTCTTGTATTTGCTCGGTGAACTTTTTAAAATCGCGATTTCTGGAGTACTCTTGTATTAGCATATACCCTTGTATTTGCATATACTCTTGTATTTGCCCCCCCCCAGTAATTGAGCAGACTCGCGTGAGCGGAAAGCGCCCCACCACAGCTGCAACCAAACGTGCCCTATACACAAACCCCACCCTTCATCAGGCTCAGTTATGTCTTGGTAATGTCAGTGCCGTACTTGCAGTGCTAGAAGGGAGTACAAACAAAACAAAAGAAACCCGGGGGGGCCCTCGCTACCAAATGTGACTGAGTGAGAAAAAGTGAGAAGGCAGCCATGTTTGGCTGACAACTGACGACTCGTGACTCACAGTGACTCGTAGCGAGGGCCCCCCGGAAAATCCATTTATTCTGGGTGTGCCGGCGGCCAGCGAGACCTGTCAGGAAGACGACCAGGGAGGTGGGAGAGGCTGTGGCCTGACGGGTTTCCTGAGACCCCGTCAGAAGTATGTAAATCGGATTCATCAGGGGCACCAGCCTACTGCTGTTTGTCATACACCACATCTCTCGAACTTGCACCGCCTTCACCAAGACGACGACGATGCGCAAATGCTGAGCGCTGGGGCGCGCATCAACCAGGCTGAAGGGGATGCACTTCCCAGGGTCAGGCGGGGTGGGTGCCGCCGGTGGTGGAGCGGAACGCCTTCGAGGTGCCACGGCAGCTTGAAGGGCCGCGTCAGAGACTGCCGTGCCCTGTCCTACAGGCGTCTAGACAGGGCCTTTGACATCTGGAGAGAAGGCTTGAAACTCGTAGACAACGCTCTCAGGGCCGTCGTCCTGCGGCAGACGCGCTGTGGTGGGACGCAGCAGCTCGCGCACACCACCCGGTGGTGCCTCCGCTGTGTACAGGCACTGCGCGTACATCAACAGGGCCAGACGGCGCAGCGCAAGGCTCGCCTCCACAGCACCGCCTGACGCAGTTACGAAGCGCTGCCGCGCCGTCCCCACATCACCGTGCTCGACAGTCCCGCTCGCGATGCCGAGTGTTGCGATCGTCCGCCCGTCGTGCTGCAGCACGCGCTGTGCAAACCGAAGTGCGCTCTCCGCGTGTGCCGCCGTCTGCTTCCCGACGTTCCACCCGATGAAGAAGTTGTTCCCGAGAAGTGACAGCAGCACACCCCCGTTCTGTTCCATCAGTGGCATTATCCCCGCGAGCCCTCTGTCCACCTCGCGCAGAGACATGCTGCTGAGTGTCGCAGCGGCGACAGTTGCATCCCTCTGCGGCAGCACCGACGAGGCCATGACCGACGGAGACATGCGGGTCAAACCCCTAGCCTTCGGGCTGCCTGCAGGTGATGCAGAGCGCGACAGTGCAGGCGCCCGCAGAGGGCGGACCTCACGCCCCTGCAGGCAGGCAGGCCACACGCTGCACACAGGCACAGGCTTGCTCAAACCCTTCAGCTTGGTGGGCACTGAGGGACCTGCATGTGCGTCAGCACACCCGGAAAAGCCAATCGCACTCGACCACAGGTCGGCAGGCACCGCAACTGCACCAGGCACACACACAGACTCGAGGCGTGCAGCCACGTTCACCGTGTGCCCGAAGTAGTCCACACGCCCAGTCAGCGTGTTCGTCTCCAGCGTCACAGGACCCTCGTTCACACCGACACGCACCGTGAGCCCGCCCCACAGCTCTGTCGGGCTGCAGATCGGCAGCTCCAGCAGCGCAGCAGGCCACTCCGCCGCAAGCAGCTTCTCCTGCACCTCAAGCCCGAAGCACACACCCGCATGTGCATCCTCAAACGCAACCATGAAGGAGTCCCCGATTGTCTTCACCTCGTACCCGCCCCACGCAGACAGCGCAGATCGCATAACCGTGTTGTGCACCACCATCGCCTTCTTCATCGCCTCGGGTGCCGCCTCCCAGATCGATGTGGACGCACGGATGTCGGTGAACACGATTGCTGCACGCTCGCTCTTCGCACCGGGTGCAGCAGCAGGTGGCACACAGGGCTGCCCAGCACCGTCAGGTGCATGCTGCTGCTCCAGCAGCACGGCAGGAAGGTACGGGCGGTACGCACGCAGGTTCTCTTCCAGCCTGTGAAGTGCCTCGTGCATCGCAGCAGGCAGCCGCCCCTCCGCCTCCGCCTCCTGCAGCATCTCCGCCACGGTGTCGACGTCGTAGCCCGCCAGAAGCTGTGCAATCGCTTCCACAGTCTCGATGGTCTGTGCCATCGACGCCTTCTCCTTCTCCGCAGAATCTGCGAACCCGCGTGTGGCGGCGAAGTCGACAAGCAGCACGAGGAGTGACAACTCCAGTTCAAAAAACCCCTTCGCGGCACTGAGAGGACACGGTGGGTCTGTGCACTAGACGACAGGCCGAATGTCTTTCCACCTCACATGGTCGGGTGCTGAGCCGGGAAGGTCGAACAGCCCGAAGCGCAGGACAGTCTCCGACGTGCTGATGATGACCCACAGGGCAGCGACCCCTGTCAACCATGTGGCAAAGCGACTGCCGAGGCCGACCACCAGTGACAGGTCTGCGAGAAGCACAAACAATGACCAGGTGGGCTGGTTGCCGATAGTGCGGAAGTTCATGTCCAAAAGCATAACGGCTATCGCAAGCACTATGACGTAGGCACGCACGACGTTGTGTGTCAGATGCACGCCACACACACACAGGACGATCATCACGAAATGGCTCCCGAACTGCAGGATGTAGGAAATGATGTTGTGCAGCCACAGATTTGCCATGAATATGGAGACGAAGGTCAGCAAACCGCACGTACATGCCATGAGGAAAACCAGCCTTCTGTCCCTGCGCGCCTTGCCCTGCAGCTCCCCGTCCATCGAGATGATGCGTTCGTACCAACCCATCGCCATTTGCTTCGGTGTGACACCTGCTGACCTGCATGTGTGAGATGGCTGCCTGCATGAGTGGATTATGAACACCATACGAGTACACGGTTGGGTTGACCTGAAAAACCGTGGCACAACATGCCACCCTGCAGCCAAATGTGCGGCAGATCACCTCATGCCACCGGTCGTAAAAGGATGCACCAGGCCGGGGCTCAGGGTCACACACGGCGTGCATCACAGCGACCTCCCTGAAGTCACAGCAAGACGCTGGAGGGTGTCGGGGTCGAGGGTACGGCGGGGAGGAATCTCGCTTGCTGCCCTCTCTGCCTGCAGGGACCTGCGGGTGGGTGAGGGGGGTCTGGGGAGGCGGGCTCCTCTACACCCACACCCACACCCACCACACCACCCCACACCTGGCTGCCTTCTGAACGGAACACCGAATCAGAACCGTCATCCCCACCCCACACCCACCTCTCGCCACCTGGCACCCTGCTGCAGCAGAGGGCGCTCCAGCTTGTGCTGTCGCACACTGCTCACAGAACGATTTTTTTTGAACGATTTATAGCCGTGCCTCTTCCTGACCCCGTCCTTCCTTTTGTTCACCGACACCCCACGCCCACAACGTGCAGGTGGCCAGAAGGTTGCAAACATCGTACTCCTTCCGCAAAAATATATAAGAGAAAACACCCTGCCGCAGCAACTGCAAATAAGACAGATACAGGCTACTTTTCGTTGAGCGCACACTCCTGTGTCAAAGGCTGTGTAACCCCTGTGAAGTGGCATGAAGGTGTGAGCCTTAGTCGTGCGTCTCTCCCTGTCCCCGTAGAGTGGCAGATCTTTCACACTGTTTGTGCGTCCACCCACCCCAAATCAACGTGACGTGATGGCCCAGACACATCGGGTAGACGGGAGGGTGTGACAGTACCCCCGCTGGATCGTAACGTGGCAGCAAAAACGAGATAACAAACCAATCACTGCAAAAGTTGTTTCATTGGAACACAGGCCCCACTCTTTGTGTACACCACTCCCCCGTCTGATGAAGTGGTGTGGGTGGGGACGCGGGTGGATGCGGTCACCAAACACGTCCTGTTTCTTTTCTTCTGTAGCCTCATGCAATGAAGGAGGAAATGGAACACGGAGAAAGCAGGTCCGATTTGAGTTTACGGCACGCGTAGTGCCGTAATTGCAGAGCCACATCTCACCTCATCACAGGTCGAGGTGTGTGCGTTTCACCACAACCTCTCCCCTCCCCATTCCCCCGTGTTCAGTGACATGTGTCGATAGTGTTCCATTTCGTGTGGTGGGTCGTGCATCATGTAGGAAAGTAATTCCTAATACACCCTCTCACAATACTGGTCCTTTTTGTCGTCACTAGGCCTCTAGACGCTACAACCAATCAGCCACAATTGTGCAAAAAAAAATGTACAAAAGGATAACCGCGCCCGAAGGACTGTCGCCCTCCGGACAGCTGCCGCATTCATTCTACAAACCTGATTCTAATGGATCTTGTCTTCTACAGGAGGGGAGGGGGAAGGGGGGAGGGGGAGGGGGAGTAGGGCAGTGGTGGCAGCGTACTTTCTCTTGTGTTGTGAGGCAGCCGGAGGCTTTTCCGGCCGAGAAATTTGCAAGTGGAAAAAGCAACAGCCGCTTGGGCACGGGCGAAACCTGGCCCAAGGCAAAAATGCGTTCGACGACCTGACGAGTCTCAGATGTGCCGCCGGGTGCCACGGTGATCCGGATGCACACCCCTAGACAGGCAGAGCCGGTCATTGGAAGAAGATCGGGTTCTCCCTCGGTGGCGATACCTGTGGTGGGTGGTGGAGACGTCAGGTACAACACCACTGTGTACAGTATTGCTGTGAGGCACAATCAGTGTGGAGCGAGTGCGCCGAACAACACTTTATTGGGAAACATACCGCTCTGGCAGGCAGGTTGTCGCTTTTGAACAGAGGTGCGGTACCCGCCACACCGTATGCCTGATGCTGCTGCTGCTGCAGATACACCGGCTGCGCAGCCCTGTCCGAAAAGGCGGTCAGCGTCGACATCTCCGCCGCACGCGGCACAGGCGTAACCGCCGGGGCCTCAAGCCCCTCCAGCACACCGATACCAAGGCCGCCCTGCCCAGGCCCATTCATATACATATCCAGCTCCACCTCTCCGTCACGCGCGACAGCATTGCGCGCAGCATGCACTTGGCCGCCAGAGATCTCAACGCCGCCACCACCACCACCAACACCAGCACCCGCACGCTTGTCCTTGCTGCGCTTCTCCTTCTTGTCACGCTTCGCCTTCGTCACGCCTGCATCAGCGGCACTCCCAACCGCCAACGCCTTCTCCGCACCCCCAGCGTGGTGCCGGTGCCCCTCCCCACCCTCGATCCGATGCACCAGCCCCTCCCTCTCCGCCTCCGCCTCAGCCGCCGCGACGGCCGCACGCCCTACGCCCGCCGGCACCAGGCCCATGGAATACCTCTCGACAGTCTGCAGCTCCGCCAGACGCGCCTTCAGGGTGTCCACCGCACGCCCCTTCGCCTCCAGGTCGGTGTGGCAGCGCGCGATCTCATCATCCTGGTCGCGCACGCGGGACTCCCACACGTTGCGGACCTTCTCCGCTTCGGTTTCCAAGGCGGAGGCGGCTTGGAGGTGCTGCGTCTTGGCACCCTGCACCTCTGCGAGGAGGACCTGTCTGGCGTAGGTTCCGTCGGAGGCGAGGGATTTGAGACGGGAGGCCATCTGAACCGCATCCTGCTTCATCTCGCGCTGCTTGCGGTGGGCCCGCCCCGCCTTCTTCGCGAGGTGCGAAAACTCCTTCTGCATCGCGAGCGAATCCCGCGTCTTCGCGGTGCACTCATGGCTCAGCCGCTTCAGCTCCTCCTCCATCTCCGCCCGCTCCACACGCCAGTTCCGGTCGTTCCGCAGCAGCCGCAGGATCTCCAGCTCATCCCCCCGCTGCTTCTCCCGGAACTGCTGCCGCACCTCACCCACCTTCGCCTCCGCCTCTTCCCGCTCCCTCCGCAGCGTCCGCGCCTCGTCGTCCTGCCGCCTCCTCGCATCCTCGAGCGACGCAACCCGGTCCTCCAGGGCCGCCCTCTCTCTGTCGAAGCTAGGGATGCGCTTCACAAGCTCCTCACGCTCCTGCTCCCTCCGGAAGAGCTGATCCTTAAGGGATTTGAGGGAGCGGACACGATCCTCACGCTCGTCGCTGAGGGTTGCGAGCGCTTCATGCCTTTCGCGCCGGGCGGTGTCGGCGGAGACGCGGAGCTCCTCGGATGACCTCCGGAGGGCGGCAAGCTCCGCTTCGGCAGAGGCTGCGCGGGACTCCGCCGACTCCTTCTCCTCCTGCAGCCTCTTCGCCTCCTGCGCCCGCTTCTGCCTCTCCGCCAGCACAGCCGCCGCATCCTGCTCCTTCAGCTCCCTGTGGCTCTCGAGCTGCTGCCTCGCGAGAGCCGCGATCTGAATATGCTTCGCCTGCGCATCCTCCGAAGCCCGAAGCTTCGCCTCAACCGACCGCACCTCACCCTGCGCCTCCGCCAGCTCTGAGGAGTGCCGCGCCGCAACCTCCGACACCTTCGACGACGCCGACTCCCCTTGCTCCCGAATCGCCTCCAGAAGCCTGCGGGATGCCTCTATTCTGCAGAGGGACGCCCGGTCTTCCGCCTCCTCGGTCTGAATCTGCATGTGCTCCACCCAGAGCCGGATCTCCTCTCGGGTGCGGGAGGCGAAGCCTGCGGTGAGTCGGCGCGCCTGCGAGTCGAGGTCCTGTTGGAGCCTTTCCACCTCAAAGCCCAGCCGGCGGGACTCCGCATCTGCAGCTGCCTTGGCGGTTTGGAGGGAATCAATCTCGGCTCTTTCAGAGGCGGAGCGGTGGACCTCAGAGGCGAGACGGCTCTGGAGCTCGTTAACCCTGCCCTGCACGCCCTGCTCCGTTTGGCGCATCGCGTCGAGCCGCTTCTCAGCCTCCACCGCGGACTGTGCCAGGTTGTCCTGCGCGTCGCCAAGCTGCTGCCGCAGCCTGCTGATCACTTCATCCTTCTCCCTGAGCGCCTGCTGCTGCGCTGCGCCACCCCCACCCCCCATCGCACCGCCATCCAGGTGCTGCAACGCGGAGTCCCCCAACGTCACCAGCAGTGAGGGGTGCTGCGACAGAGACAGATACCCTTCATCCCCCCCATGCCCCAGGGGCTGCGGCTGTGGCGGTCCCGGTTCAGGGGCGGCCTGGGGTGGAGGGGGGTTGGCGGCGGCGGAGGCGGGGGTGGCGGTCGGGTGGGTCGGGGGTGTCGGGTTGGCCGGTGGTGCGGCTGCGGCGGGTGGAAGCGGGGGCGAGGCGACGGGGACAGCGGGGGTCGAAGGGGTGGGTGGCTGTGGAGGGGGGGGGGGGGTGGTGATGGTAGCAGTTGCCCTCACTCCCTTGCCATTGATGCACACACACACACACACCCCAATACGGCTGTGCCCCCCCCCCCCTCGGCATCGTTGTTGCCCCCCCCCCCCCCCCCCGAGGCATCATACCTTGGCCCCGCCTGCTTTGCGATTTGCACGCGCAGCCTTCATCGCCTCCATCTTCGCATTGCGCTCCGCAATCTGGGCGGACAGCTCCGCTGCAGTCTTAGACATGGCGGGATAGCACCAGCACCACCGCTGTCACCACCGCGCTGCTCCGGCCGCCCTGCTGGCGTGTGTTGTGCTGCACGGTCGCGAAGTGTGAGGGCCGTCAGGGTTACGGCAACATTACCTTCCGCAGAGCCTGTGCGAGGTGGTGTAAGGGGGGTGCTAGGTGTTGCGGAACGTCTGGAAAAAAAGAGCGCCTCGGATTTGTGTACGATGCAGGGCCCGTCATCCGACATGGCGAACGCAAAAAGAAGGGGGGGGGGGGTTAGGCCCCCCAATGTACTTGAAAAAATTGTAATAAATAATTTTCCGACCCCAAACAAGGGTTATTCGCACCTAAAACGGGTGTACCCGCCTCAAAAATATGTCTGGGGACCCAATGAAACCGGTTTTTCACACTTAGTCGCCCATTTTCGGCCCGAATTTTTGAAAAATCGATGAAAAATGGGGGTTTTGCCCATTTTGGGCAAAATCCCAATTTTCATGAAAAAATGACAAAATTGGGGCAACTAGACCCCATTTTAGGTGGTTTTCGGGTGAAAAACGTACCCTAGACATCCCTGGGGCACATTGTATACCATCCAGGGCCTCTAGGACCAGTAGAAGCACCTTAAAACGCATTTTTTTATTAAGCACACTCGTGTGAGCGGAAAGCGCCCCACCACAGCTGCAACCAAACGTGCTCTATACACTAACCCCACCCTTCATCAGGCTCAGGGTGTGATCAGTTCAGGGTTTTGTGTGTAGAAGCGTCAACGCAACAAACAAAAGGAAATTCATCAGAGCGGTTGTAGCTGTGAAGTGATAGGGCGCTTTCCCAAAAAAAGGACCCTGCAACCACCCTGCAAGCACCCTGCAACCATGTTGTAGGCACCCTGCAACCCTATAACCACCCAGAAACCACTGTGTATGCCCTAAAATGGGGTGTATGGGCCTGTCGGAACAGGTTTTCTACACCGAATTGCCCATTTTCGGTCCGATATTTCGAAAAAACTGTGAGACTGGGGGATTCGTCCGTGTGGGGGTAACAGTCCCAATTTTTCTGAAAAAATGACAAAATTGGGGCAACTATGCCCCATTTTGGGTGTTTTTCGGGTGAAAAACGTACCCTAGGCATCCCTGGGGCACATTGCATACCATCCAGGGCCTCTAGGACCAGTAGAAGCACGTGAAAATGCGTAATTTTACCCAAAAAATGGACCCTGCAACGATGTTGTAGGACCCTGCAAGCACCCTGCAACCATGTTGTAGGCACCCTGCAACCCTATAACCACCCAGAAACCACTGGGTATGCCCTAAAATGGGGTGTATGGGCCTGTCGGAACAGGTTTTCTACACCGAATCGCCCAAATTCGGTCCGGTATTTTGAAAAAACTGTGAAAAATGGGGGATTCGCCCATGTGGGGTAAAAGTCCCAATTTCATGAAAAAATGTCAAAAATTGGGCAACTAGACCCCATTTCGGGTGTTTTTCGGGTGAAAAACGTACCCTAGGCATCCCTGGGGTACATTGTATGCCATCCAGGGCCTCTACGACCAGTAGAAGCACGTGAAAATGCGTAATTTTACCCAAGGAAAAGGACCCTGCAACGATGTTGGAGGTCCAATTTCATGAAAAAATGTCAAAAATTGGGCAACTATACCCCATTTTGGGTGGGTTTCGGGTGAAAAACGTACCCGAGGCATCCCTGGGGCACATTGTATACCATCCAGGGCCTCTAGGACCAGCAGAGGTGCGTTAAATGCACACTTTTACCCAAAAATGACCCTGCAACCACCCTGCACAGGATTCACCCCAGAAAAGCGAAAATACAGCAGCAGTCTCTCGAGTCTTCCTTTCAGATGATTTTTGCATTGATCGCTTCCACCTTTTTTTTATTAATGTCGGCTGGCAGAAAAAACACACAACAAACCCCCCCCCCCGCGTGTCGAGTGACCTTACCTGTCTGAAGTACAGAAAATGTGTCGGGTTGGGTGGAGCATACACACACACATACACATATGTTCACACAACACAGGGCAAACCGCACAAACGTGTTCACACATCCGGCATCCTATGCGAAATACCCGCCGCTCCCCGGGAGCTGTTGCGGGAACCATCTGCTCTTCCGACCCACCGAGACTCTTGCCGTATTTTCTCTACCACACGGGGTGTGTTTTACCAAAAAAAGCCAAAAAATGGCCAAAAATGAGGGTTGGTGGGCCCAAAAGTGGGTAAAAACCTCCGGAAATTCATATCTGGGGTGGGTTTGGGGGTGGTTTTGCACTGGTGACCTCCAGACCTGAATATTTCAAAAAAATCTCAGATTTTCTCAAGGACATTGGGGGGCCTAGGGGGGGGGGTGTAGGGCAGTCTGCAGAGAGATCATTGCGTCAATCATGTTGCCCTCTTCTCATCTCGGGTTGCTTCCTCGGAACAGAGCAGGGTTCAGGTCCGTGCTGCGAGGTAATAAAACAGAAAAGCGTAGCAACCGTGGTTCCTTCTTCTTTAATGATGCGTTGACGCTTCCACCACCCTAGAGCCTGCTGCTTTGATGTGAGTGTGGAGCACATGTGAACACGAGATAGCAAGACACACAGAAAAGGGGCAGCCTGTCAGGATCGTCAGAAGCACTCCTACACGTTACGCATCATAAATCTGTTCAAAAGAACGAGAGGGGCAAACAGGTGCACAGAACAGCAAACACGAAGGCAAGGAAGAGAGCGACGAGGCACTGCAACCAGGGTGAAGGTACCCCACACACAGAGACTGATTTTTTAAGCACATGTATGCTGCGTAAAAGTGTAGGAGTGCTTCCGACGACCTTGCTTCTTTTCTGTGTGCCTTGCTATTTCGTGTTCACATGTGCTCCACACCCACATCAAAGCAGCAGGCTCTAGGGTGGTGGAAGCGTCAACGCAAACTATCAGTGAAGACGCAACCCTACGACTGAGACAAGCAGACGGACCGCAGCGAGAAGGTAGCCGAACAGTACAACTCCGGAGCGAAGGGCAACAGTAAGGGCGAATGGTCATAACGCCGAAGAGCGATAGGGTCAGCAACGCCTGAGAGCGAAGGGTCATCAGTCACCGCCTGAGCGGGATCAGCAGTTTACGACAGGACACACGCGCGAAATGGGGTGCGGTGCCCGTGCCCCCCCTCGCGGAGGACAGGTGTTCCCAACCTGCTCCACTGTACACTCCCCTCCAGCCGCATTCCGGTGCCACGGATGCGGTCAGATGGCCACGAAGACCAGCGTGCGGGCCAGGTGAGAAGTCAGCTGAGGCCGCAGGCGAGAAGGGCTGGGAATGCCCGATGTGTGCGTGGGCGCAGACGCAGGTCGAGGAAGCGATGGCGGATGTGGTGTGGTGTAGGATTTGAGGAAAAGTTACCCTGCGCTTGTGCAGCAACACAGACCACAAACAACAAGAAGCGATTAACGGGAATCCGTCCTCCAAGCAGCTGTGTGTGCGTGGAGACAAATGCGGCCAACAGGCGGAGGACAACAACGACAGCCTGTATTGAGCTGACCCCCCCGGCACCCTGCCTCGGTGCTGTGCGTCCCTCTCCTGTACAGATGCAGGAAACACCCTGTGTGCACACACAACTGCAAAGCCTCGACAGTGGTGATGGGGTCAAATAGAGATCTGCAGAGAAGGGGCTGCTTCGTGGAGGAGGGGAAGGGGGGAGTAGTCTGCAGAGAGAGCACTGCGTCGATCATTTGCCATCTTCTCATCTCGGATGCAAACACACAGCTGCTTCCAAACAGAGGAAGGGTCAGGTGGTGTCGTGTTGCAAGGCTAGAAAGGAATCAATCACAGAGACAGAAGCGCTGTTTGACGTTATGAAGACCCACCTCCCGCAGAGTGCAACACCCCAACCCTGTGAGTCCACCTTCCCCAGACACTCTCCTGTGCTGAGGCGGTACAGTGTAGTGGCGCCACTGTCAGGAGTCACCACTGCAACAACATCACCTGGCTGTGACACAGCAAGTGAGAAGGCTCGATGTGTACCATGTACAGTACGCAGGCAGCTGAGGGAGGCTGTGCACCACACCTTGAGTGACTTGTCGAAAGAGCACGACACCAGGAGCTGCTCGTCCTTCGTCAGGGCGATGCTGGACACCATCCCAGTGTGCTCATCCAGGGTGTGTGTGTGTGTGAGGGTGCTGAGGTCCCACACACGGATCGTCTTGTCACCTGATCCGCTGAAGATCCTCGTGCCCGACACAGCAATGCTGAACACAACATTGCTGTGACCCTCCAGCACTGTGGCGCTCGGTGTGCCCTTCAAGTCCCACACACGCACTTTGCGTGAGTCATCTCCGGACACCAGACGTCCGCAGCGTGTCCACGCTGAAGTCCACACCTTAGAGCTGTGGCGCAGCATGCACACCTGTTCCCATGTAGTCGTCAGCCGAACGCGTACGGTGCTGTCCGCAGAGCACGTTGCCAACCACCTCCCACAGACAGAGAACGCAGTGCACATAATAATTGTCGTGCCGTGTGCGAAGTCCGCCACCACATCAGCGGTGGTGGTGTCAAACACAGTGATGTGCCCTAGGTGGTATCCCACAGCACACAGCGTCCCACACCTCGACAGTGTGATTCGGGGCATTCGCTCGCCATGCGGAGATGAGTAGACTGCGGGGGCCTTGACGTTGGGCCAGCGTGGGACGAGCTGGACAGCACCCCCGTCCTCCAGACCCGTGTCGGCAACACGCTGTGCATCGTCAAGCTCCTCCTCACACCCTTCGATGTGTGCTGCCACGTTTTCAGCCAGACGGGATGCGTTGATAGAACCTGGGAACATCTCCTCCAGCGCATCCGCCTTCAGCCCGACCACAGTCCCCCCTTCCGGAACACCGACGACACAGCTGTCACCGGTACCCGTGTGACGGACAGACACATCCATGACTTTGGCGACCAGCTGCTCGGCTCTTCTGGGGAATGTGGCGGTGTGTGCAGTATCCGATGGTGGGACTGGGAGGTCTATCACACATCCATGATTTTCTCAGACAGGGTGTGGTGTGGGCTTTCGGGAAAAGTTACCCTGCGCTTGTGCAGCAACACAGACCCAAACAACAGAAGCGATCAACAGGAACCTTCTCAAACTGTGTGTGTGTGTAGACAAACAATAACGACAGCCTGTGATGAGTCGAACTCCAGGGCATCCTGCCCCGGTGCTGTGCGTCCCTCTCCTGCACAGCTGCAGGAAACACCCTGTGTGCACACACAACTGCAAAGCCTCGACAGTGGTGATGGGGTCAAATAGAGATCTGCAGAGAAGGGGCTGCTTCGTGGAGGAGGGGAAGGGGGGAGTAGTCTGCAGAGAGAGCACTGCGTCGATCATTTGCCATCTTCTCATCTCGGATGCAAACACACAGCTGCTTCCAAACAGAGGAAGGGTCAGGTGGTGTCGTGTTGCAAGGCTAGAAAGGAATCACTCACAGAGACAGAAGCGCTGTTTGACGGTACGAAGACCCACCTCCCGCAGAGTGCAACACCAGAACCCTGTGAGTCCACCTTCCCCAGATTCTCCCCTGTGCTGAGGCGGTACAGTGTGGTGGTGCGACTGTAAGGAATCGACACTGCAACAACATCACCTGGCTGTGACACAGCGAGTGAGTAGGCTCGATATGTAACATGCACAGTACGCAGGCAGCTGAGGGAGGCTGTGCACCACACCTTGAGGTACTTGTCGAAAGAGCACGACACCAGGCGCTGCTCGTCCTTCGTCAGGGCGATGCCGGACACCATCCCAGTGTGCTCATCCAGGGTGTGTGTGTGTGTGAGGGTGCTGAGGTCCCACACACGGATCGTCTTGTCACCTGATCCGCTGAAGATCCTCGTGCCCGACATAGCAATGCTGAGAACAGCCTTGCTGTGGCCCACCAGCACTGTGGCGCTCGGTGTGCCCTTCAAGTCCCACACACGCACTTTGCCTGAGTCATCTCCGGACACCAGACATCCGCAGCGTGTCCACGCCGAAGACGACACTCCAGAGTTGTGGTCCATCATGCACACCTGTTCCCATGTAGTCGTCAGCCGAACGCGTACGGTGCTGTCCGCAGAGCACGTTGCCAACCACCTCCCACAGACAGAGAACGCAGTGCACATAATAGTCTTCGTGCCGTGTGTTAAGTCCGCCACCACATCAGCGGTGGTGGTGTCAAACACAGTGATGTGTCCATTGTGGTAACCCACAGCACACAGCGTCCCACACGTTGACAGTGTGATTTGGCACATTCGCTCGCCATGCGGATATGAGTAGACTGCAGGGGCCTTGACGTGCGGAAATCGCGGGACGAGCTGGACAGCACCCCCGTCCTCCAGACCTGTGTCGGAAACACGCTGTGCATCGTCAAGCTCCTCCTCACACCCTTCGATGTGTGCTGCCACGTTTTCAGCCAGACGGGGTGCGTTGATAGAACCCGGGAACATCTCCTCCAGCGCATCCGCCTTCAGCCCGACCACAGTCCCCCGTTCCGGAACACCGACGACACAGCTGTGCCCGGTCCCCGTGTGACGGACAGACACATCCATGACTTTGGCGACCAGCTGCTCGGCTTTCCTGGGGAATGTGGCGGTGTGTGCAGCATCCGATGGTGGGACTGGGAGGTCTATCTCACATCCATGATTTCTGGCCACCCTCTGCCATTCTCAGACAAGGTGTGGTGTGGAGGGGGATTTGAAAAAAACTGAAGAAAATGTTACCTTGCGCTTGTGCAGCAACACAGACCACAAACAACAAGAAGCGATCAACGGGAATCCGTTCTCCAATTGTGTGTGCGTGGAGACAGACGCGCCACAACAACAACGACAGCCTGTATTGAGCTGACACCCCGGCACCCTGCCTCGGTGCCGTGCTTCCCTCTCCTGTACAGATGCAGGAAACACCCAAACAGCCAACGAGCCCTCTGAGACCCTCTCCGAGGGACGCTCAGTTGTCAGGCACTTGCGGTGGGTGGCAGAGTGGCTAGGATCGTCACCGCCTCGCTGGTGCGCTGGATTCACGAAACAATACATTGGGGGGAGAAAGAAGCCACGCTTGATTAGCTGAATGCTACTCTTTTGTTTGATCAAGCCTGACGAGGGGGTGGGGGGCCCAATCATCCTGGGGCTGGGAACGCACACAGTGTTTCTTCAGCACCGCAACGAAGACCGCGACAGACTACCAAGACGCGCAAGAGAAAAATCAACAAGCGGAGAGAAGGAACTTGAAGGGATCCCGTGCGAGTATTACGCGAGTATTCTGTCACGGGAGAGAGAGAGATCAGGCTTGTAATCATACGAGAGAGAAAGGGGGTCTTCGCTGGTCGACAAACTTCGACAATCTTCGTCATTTTTCAGCCAATTCAACAGGAAATGCACCAAAATGCACTGACGACCACCCCGTAGCGAAGGCCCCCAAAGAAATAGAAAGAGCTGCAGACAGCCCTACTGTAGTCTACATCATCGATAACGAGTGTCAGCAGGGTGCGTGTGACCCGGCGCTCGGCGGACCCACAGGAAAGTAGAAGACGAGTAAGGCGCAGAGTCAACCTCATCGCCCCATTCACCTCACCCTTCACCCTTCAGAATAGTTCGATTCGTTTTCTTTTTGTGTGTAGAAGCGTCAACGCATCAACAAACAAAATACAGGCTAAGAGCGGTTGCTGCTGAATGGTGAAGTGACTTTTGTCTTTTTTGCGCTGACACTTCTTGTTTTGTGCGATACCGTGACCTGAGCAGGGTATAGCAAAAAAATGTACCCCCGGGATACTCTCGTTGGCCTCCGCACTGAGAGAGCTGCCCTCGGATCCGCTCGCTTCCACCCCCAGGGGCCCTTAAGTGTTGCAGTAAGAAAAGGGAAAGACGTACGCCGCCACCACCACCACCACCACCCCGCCACAGCAGATGCCCAGCCTAGGATAGAGTGTGGGGGCATCTCATGTGTGGGGGCGCCTCGGTGACTGTTGTAATGCCGCCAGAGGAGGGGGTGCATGCATGGCCATAGGGGAGGGGGGGTGGGTGTGGTTGGGCATGAGATGCTGCGACTACAAGGCACTCAGAAAGAGCCGTTGTCTATCAGGAACGGGTCAATGTCCCCGATGGAGGGGGGGGTGCTTTTCGCCTTCTTCTTCGGCTCCTTCTTAGGGGTGGTCCGCTGTGGCTTCGGCTTGATCTTCAGGTGGGCAGCGATAAGGAGATGATCGCTGGGTTCCGCCTCGCTCGGGTATGAAGGCACGTCGGGGAGGGAATCGGGAAGGTCATGTGTGCTTGCAACCTGTAGGCGTGTTGCGGGTGGGGTGGGGTGGGGTGGGGCGTGCGGGGGGGAGGGGCACGGTGTTCTGGGGGAGGAGACAAGGCGAAGTCCGCTCTCCTCCGACTCTTCGGATTCCCGCCAGCACCTGTCACAGCAGGTCGACCACAGTTCCGGAGGGCGGAATCGTTACTGAAAGTGACGACGGATTTTGGTCGTCAGGGTGGTGACGCACACTCGGCTTTTCCGATGAAGCTTGTTGTGCTCTAGAAGGGAGAGCTCAGCACACGGTGGACTCCCGCACGTCGGGGTAGACCCTTTTGGGATATCGGAAAAGCGGGGGTCTGGCGAGGGTCCGACCCCCGCGAGCGGGGGTCTGGACCCCCGCTATCGGGGGTCGTATCATGGTATGGGCACCAAAAATAGACAGTGCAGACTCCCGATATCGGGGGTCCAGACCCCCGCTCGCGGGGGTCGCGATGACCCCCGCTCCAGGGGGTGAGGGTCCACCGTGCAGAGTGAAGGTACCGCATGAAGAAGAGGGGTGCTGTGGGCGTACGTCCTGTGTGCAGGGCGGACATACCTTCCACTGCGGGGACATGAAGATGTAGTCCAGAGTTGCGGTGAAGGTGGACGCCGACCTCTCTGTGGCTGCGTGGTTGGTGTACAGAGGCTCCTTGCCGTTGGCAGTCGCGTAGGCTGCAGGGAGGGTGTGGGTGTGTGTTGGGTTGTTGAGGTGATAAAGCGACACAAGCGATGCATTCGGCTGTGGCGTGCCATGCTGCCAAGGGTGCCGACAACACACATGCCAATACTTCTGTTGAGCATCTAAGTGTGGTGCTCAGGCCCCACCGGGCGGATTCTTATGCACCTTCACACTGCGGAAGGCTGTGCACGCATGGCCATACCGGAGCGCAGTGGAGCCACCTTAGACTCCCACTTGCCGTCGGGGTGGCTCGGGCACTCAGGGTGCTCTGCCTGCAGCCGCCCCTCCGTCAGCAGCTTGTAGGGGGACGAGTCGGGCTGCGCGTTCCAGTCGCCCACCAGCAGGTAGGGGTCGCCAGATGCAAACCGCTCCAGCTTGTCAGCCACGAGCTGCGAGTGGATGTTCATCACCTGCACCTTCTCGGGGCTGCCGAATAGGCACGGCATGTGGTAGCACGCCACGCAGAAGCGCTCGCCCTGCGGCCCCTCCAGACGCGCCAGCACCACCTCGTTCTTCCGCCACTCCGCGTGCTGCCAGGGGCAGAAGCTCTCCTCATCCCCCTTCCTCGGCACCAGGCAGGCCCACACCAGCAGAGACCACAGGAAGAAACACAACCTCTGAAGGAGGGTGGGCTTCACCTTCTCTGCCCTCGGCCAGTCGTTGTACGTGCCCGACACACGCGCAATCTCCACATCCTTCGCAGTGTACTGCTTCGTGTCCCACGCCAGCGCAACACCCATGTAGTTGGAGAAGGAGCCGCCATACGACGCATACACCATGTGGTACCCCTTGTTGGCGAAGTAGGTGTGCAGGGGGCCGACCCACTTGTGTGCCACCTCCTGCAGGCAGACGACCCCCGTGCCGCTGTCGCACAGCACATCCAGCTGCTGCTTCACACGCGCAAGGCGGGTCGCAGGGGCAAGGTCCTCGCGCCGGCACTGCGTGAAGTCGGATGCCCTGCATAGGGCTGGGCTCAGGATATTATACGACGCGACGTGGACATCAGTTAGGGGCGTCCTTGGGGCGGGCATGGTGTGGCAAGGTGATCTGTGTGGAGTGTAGTGGTTGGAGGTGCATGTGTATGTCAGCGAGGTGCTGTCTTTTGGGGCTGGCTGAATTTTGAATCGGATTGAATTGCACTGGCAACACTGTATCACCACACTTTACAGTTGCGGCAACTCTCGCCAACGGTTCAGGGCTGCGCGTAGTGGGGTGGGGGTGGTGGTACTTTGCGAACCTCCTGAACCCTTCTATCTGCAACCCTTTTGAACCGGCATGGACCCACCCCGGAACTCTGGATTGCAGCCTTTCCACGAAGGGGCGGTACACTACGAGGGCCAGCCTCAGGATGGAGTGAAATTGGGAGTCTCAAACATCGGGTGTCGCACCTGATTTTCGGGCGTGGTGCCGTGTGATATTCCCGGCGGCGCAAAGCCCCGTTTTTCGGGTGTGCCGCCAACCGTACCCGCTTCTGGAGGCTCTGTGTTGACTGAGTGTGTTGGTATTGGGAGCGTATCGAGCAGAGAGCAGCATGCAGCGGCACACGGAAGTGCGCCACAGCCGACCGCCATCGTGAGTGCAACGATGGGAAACCCTGGGTCAGGGGATAAGATAGGTCTGGTTTTCCGGTTTTCAAAACCAGGGTTTCCCGGTTCCCGGTTTTCTGGAAAAAAAAAAAAAGGTCGGTCTCATTTTTGGCGGTTTTTTTGTGACTTTGGGACAGCAAAACAGTCAGAAAAAACGCCATAAAAAACTAGAAAGTGACCCCATCGTGATCCGCACAGAGCTCAAATAGTCCAAAGAAGGCAGAGAAGCGGAGAAGAAAAAATGGACCTAGCGGGTGGCCCGGTGGGTGGTGATGCCCTCGTCATGCAGGTCTCTTCTGTTTTGAAGGTGCGCACATGGTGGACTCCAGCCACCATGTCTAAGAGGGAGTCTAAGACTGCAGTCTGTACTGGAGACGGGAGTCTATTGTCCAGCTAATGTACGCTAAGACTCCCGCTAGTTGAGACTCATGGGAGACACACGGTCACGTGACGGTGTACTCCAGCGGAGGTAGGGTAACTTCCGCTGGAGTTCACCGTGTCGTCTGCCTCTGTGCAGCGTCACTCAGTGCCATCGAATACATGGCGACAGCCCACCAAATCGAGACAGATCTGCTTGTCTGGAGGGCTGAGACGAGAACACGAACGACTTTCAAGCAGTCTTGAAGGTCGCCAAGCCTATTGGGGGCAACTAACAGATGAAATTTGTTTGTTGCCTGTCGTCACAGCTAGGTGCCCATCTCCTCGATAACGGAATGTGTGCAGAGATCTCGTGGACCCTTTGGCCATTCTGTCGTGCACCCACTTCACCCACAACGCACACCTGTCGCGAGTGGTCGCTCCCCCGTCCTCCTCCACCCTGAAGGTTGAACCCTCAAGGACCAGTGATCTCCTGCTGGCCGGGCTGCGATACAGCGAAGCCTTCCTACTTACAAGCGAATCCAGACAGTAGGGAACAGATGTTCACTACCGTGGCCGCCGGCGGCTGGGGCTCCGCCCCCCTGCGTAAGAAAATTGCACCAGACCGGTTTTTTGACCGAGAGTCCAAACTTTCAAAGCAGCTGCTGCGCCTGCCCCACCAAGCAGCCTCAGTACGACAGGACGCGCGCAGGCACCGGGCCCTCTCAGATTCTGGGAGGGTTTGCGCGGGTCGCGCGCGCCGAAGGCGCGCGCGAAAAATTTTCAAAACCAGAAAAACCGGAAAACGGCGCCAGAAAAAAAGTCTATCTTATACCCTGCCCTGGGTGAACCTGGGTGAAAAAAAAGGAGCCGGCGGTGCGTAATGTGTTTGTTTGTGCAACCGTGAAAAAACCCACGGGAGGAAAATAGCTTTTCTGAGGCAGGCGACTACTCTCGAGTGTGCGTTTCACCACAACTTCTCCCCCCCGTGTCGAGTGACATGGGTCGTAAGTGTTCCATTTGCCTTTCGCTGATTCCCATCCTTACAATGCCGTCAGATGGTTTTTCTGCCACACAGTTGTGCAAGTTATGTCTGAAATCCAGTGTTTTTCCGTTTGTGTTCCATCGAAGGGGGTGGGGTGCAGGGCTGAGGCAAAGAATAGAGATGGATTTGGGCGGGAAGGGAAATGTCCTCATAAATGTCACTCCAGCACAGCTGATCCTTGTGATGTGTTGACGCTTCCACACACACACAAAGCCTCAACTCGATGGGGGAGGCCAGTGGTGTGCGGAGCACGTTGCGGATGTGGTGTCGTGACATTTCTTGCTCACAAATGTGCGTAAAAATTAAAAGGTTGCTGCCTTGAGAGTCTGCTGCCCCTTAAGTTGTAGAAAAATGGGATGAAGGGATCTCGTGCAAGCTTTGAAAGGTTGAAGGGCAATAAAGGGTCAGTTGTGGGAAGCGCCTTGGCTCAAGAAGCAGAAAAGTGAGAAAAATAGAGAGCCCGCCTCACAGCATCTCACTGGCGCAGAGCAGAAAGGCAATGAGACGATGCGACGCAAGTATGGTAACCACACGGACCTCATGCGTGACGGCAGGCTCACTACCACGTCGGATTCCGACATGTGGTGTGGGGCACGGCACTACATGGCACACTGCACCTCGTACACTAGGCTGCCAGGTGTTCCGGCGTCCGGCGGCAGACGCGCAGTGGTGGGACGTAGCAGCTCGCGCACAGCACCCGGTGGTGCCTCCGCCGTGTACAGGCACCGCATGTTCATCAACAGCGCTAGACGCCGCATGGCAAGGCCCGACTCGACAGCATCGCCGGACACAGTCACGAAGCGCTGCCGCACAGTCCCCACGTCACCGTGTTCGACAGTCCCGGTTGATATCCCGAGTGTTGTGACCGTATGATCGCCACAGTGCTGCAGCGCACGCTGTGCAAACCGAAGTGCGCTCTCCGCGTGTGCCGCCATCTGCTTCCCGACGTTCCACCCGATGAAGAAGTTGTTCCCGAGAAGTGACACCAGAGCACCGCCACTCTGTTCCATCAGTGGCACCACGCATGCCAGCCCGCTGTTGATCTCGCCAATGGATACGCTGCTGAGTGTGGCCAAAGCCACAGTGGCCTGCTGCCTAATGGCGCTGCGGTTCAGGACAGCCTGCGGCTGGCTGCTGCGCGACGAAAGAGACGAACACAAGCTCGATGAAACCGAAACACAATCATGCAGATGGTGGTCCTCACGCCACTGCAGGCAGGCAGGCCACACGTTGCACACAAGCACAGGCTCGCTCACACCTTTCAGGTTGATGGGCACTGAGGGACCTGCATGTGCACCGGCACACCCGGACATCCCACGCACGCACACCCACAGATCGGCAGGCACCCCAACTGCACCAGGCACACACACAGACTCGAGGCGTGCAGCCACGTTCACCGTGTGCCCGAAGTAGTCCACGCGCCCAGTCAGCGCGTTCGTCTCCAGCGTCACAGGACCCTCGTTCACACTGACACGCACCGTGAGCCCGCCCCACAGCTCTGTCGGGCTGCAGATCGGCAGATCCAGCAGCGCAGCAGGCCACTCCGCCGCAAGCAGCTTCTCCTGCACCTCAAGCCCGAAGCACACACCCGCATGTGCATCCTCAAACGCAACCATGAAGGAGTCCCCGATTGTCTTCACCTCGTACCCGCCCCACGCAGACAGTGCAGATCGCATCACCTTGTTGTGCACCACCATCGCCTTCTGCATTGCACTGGGTGCCGCCTCCCAGATCGGTGTGGACGCACAGATGTCGGTGAACGCGACAGCTGCATGCTCGCTCTTCGCACCGGGTGCGGCAGCAGCAGGCACGTGCGGCAGGTGCCCAGCACTGGGACCTTCCGGTGCATGCTGCTGCTGCTCCAGCAGCACGGCAGGGAGGTACGGGCGGTACGCACGCAGGTTCTGCTCCAGCCTTTGAAGTGCCTCGTGCATCGCAGCAGGCAGCCGCCCCTCCGCCTCCGCCTCCTGCAGCATCTCCGCCACGGTGTCGACGTCGTAGCCCGCCAGAAGCTGTGCAATCGCCTCCACAGTCTCGATGGTCCGTCCCATCGACGCCTTCTCCTTCTCCGCAGACTCTGCAAAACCCCGCGTGGCGGCGAAGTCGACAAGCAACACAAGCAACGACCTGTCCATCTCTGAAAAACTTTTCAACGCCGACACCGGGCACGGCGGGTGCGTGCAGCTGACAGTGTCCTGCAGACGCTCCCACCTTATCCAGTAGGGCGGTGAACCAGGCAGGTCGTACAGCCCGAAGCGCAGCACCCCTTCAAACCCGGTGATGACGACCCACACTGCCGCCACTGCTGTCAGCCCTGTGGAGAAGCGCCTTCCGAGGCCGAGCACCAGTGACAGGTCTGCAAGCAGCACAAACAGACTCCAAGCTGCAGGGCTTCCGATGGCTCGGACAGAGAAGTCGACGACGACAACACAAAACGTCATGCTGACGATGTAGGCACGTGCGATGTTGAGCGATAGGTAGACACGGCACAGGCACATGGAGACGAGGCACGCTTGGATCACAAATGCGAACCACAGCACCAGGGTCATGATGGCGGACCTGTGTGCAGAGGCTAGAGGGAATACAAGGATTGCGCCCATCAAGACGGAGGTGACGAACAGCATGCGCCTGTCCCTGCGCGCCTTGCCCTGCAGCCTCCCGTCCATCGAGATGATGCGCTCGAACCACCCCATTGTTGCATGCAGCCAACCTGGGGGTGTGGGGGAAAATGTAGAATGTAGAAGTGTTTCTTGCCCCACGGTATCAAAAACCCACACGTGGGGGAAGGGGGACTTTTGCCACGTCTTCTTGCACTATGGCACTAGCTGTGCCGTCGTTTCGAGCCTTCCACACCACGTCCTCCTCTCGTTCCACCTCTGGTTTGGGAAAAAGGGTTGTCGTGGTGTGTGCGGGTTGAATTAATGAACACGAAACTGTGTGCTGATCACCTTGTCTTGTTTGATCCACCCAGCTGACAAGCACCGAGGGTTGCATTAGTTGTTCCTCTAGACAGGTGACACATTACGGCGGCACATTACAGGCCTTCCGCATCGAGAGTGGCAGGAGCAGGAGCACAGGAGTCGAGTAGGAAGGGGTCCGGCTCACAGCCCTGCTGATGCACGGGTCAACACGACCAGACAAAGCAAACAAGAGAAGGGAAGTGACAGGGGATAGGAGGGCACCGAGCGGGCAGCAGACAAAAGTGGGTTTCCAAGGGAAGGAGAACGGCTCGATGACCGTCCCGAGAATGCACGGTGAGAGAACAGAACAGCAATACGTTGGAGCCTCTGCAACGTGAGGCACTTCACCCCTGCGCTCCTCACCCACCAAGCTGCAACTGCTGCGACAAGCCTGGGTGGCGAGGATGCTGCCAAAGGGGTCAGCGGGGGGACAACACACAACAGAGGGGCGGTGACGAGGCAGGCTACCCCGCAACACTGCAGCACACCCAGCAGAGCCCACAGCAGGCAGCACGTCGAAGGGTGGGATCAGCAGCCTTTCAAGCGCATGAACTGATAGATATTTGAATGCTCTTGGACGTCGTAGTCTGCCAACGTGCGGTCATCCTCCAGAACTTTGCCTGCAAACATCAACAACAGGTGGTCAGGTGGGGTGCCCTCCTTGTCTTGAACCATCGCCTTCAATAGCCAAATCGGGGCGCAGGCGTGAGGGTGGAGGGTCACAGTATTACCGCCAACCATCTTGACGTAGATCGGAAAGCTGTCAGTGCTGCGGTGCTGCCTGCTGCCCCGCGTGTGGCCAGCTTCCGTGCTGCCCCCTGCAGGCACAGGCGGTGTGTCCCCGAAGTCCCACGGGCACACGCCACGGAACAGGCGTGTGTACTCAGCCCGTGTGCGTTCCACACGCACGGCACGCCCTTCGGTGCTGTCCCGGTGTTTGTGGTGGATGAAGGGCGGTGCTGTGCCGCCCTCAGGCACAATCTCCCTGCAGTACCGTGCGTACAGCGCGGTGTCGAGGATGTGTGCGTGCCACATCGCATCCACGTCGACAGGCGGGCTCAGCAGGTTCGCGTCCATGTCCCGCACGTACACCTTCAGCTGCATGAAGCGCTCGTACTCCGCAAACAGCTGCTCGTCCGGCGCATGCAGGTACATCGCCTCGTAGCACCGCTCCACCTCCGCCTTGAACTCACACATCGCAGCAACGCAGCCTGCAGGGTGGGGTGGGGGCTGTGCAAAGGGCAAGACTGACTCCAATGGCAACGCACGGTGTGCCCAGACTGCAATATCCGTGGTGGGGGGCTTCGCTCAGAACTACAGAAGTGAGCCGCATCACAAAACCTGGGAGCACAGACACACAGACGCACAGAGGAGGAGAGAGGGATACACGGGCAGGATGTCACAGGCCGACCTCCACGGGGTCTCCTCCGGGAACACCGGCTCCCAGGCCGGTGGCCAACAGGCCGCCCCCCTGCCCCCCCTCAAATTCACGGAACCTCGCAGATACGAGCTCCAACCCCTTCCCCCCCTCTATGGTGCCGCCCACGTGCGCACCATTCTCGACCACCTCCGGTGGGAGGCGGCGCTGGACAGCCTGGAGGGCGGCGTCGCCGTCCTCGCTGCCGAGCAACCCCCCACCCACGGCACCCCCCCCACATGGACTCTAGTAGTCAACGGGAAGGAGGTGGTCCTGACGGACACGCTGCTCCTCGAGGAGCAGAAGCAGAGGGAGGCGGCCGCGAAGAAGCAGGCCGAGGAGGTGCTCCGCCTGAAGCGGCGCTATGAGAGCGTCCGCGACAGGCTCCAGGAGGAGCGCGCCACGGCCGCGAAGGCGGGAAGGTCTGCGAAGTCGCAGGCCAGCGGCACGGTTGGGCGGACCGGGCGTGGTGGCGGAGCAGCAGCGGCGGCGAAGCAGCAGGCGCAGCAGGCACAGCAGAGAGCTGCCCAGCTCCAGAAGGATCTGGAGAAGCTCGCCGGGCGCCTGCGGGAGCTCGGGCATGACCCCGCACCTGCCGCCGCCGACTCCGCCACGCAGGGCGACGGCGCGGCTTGTCAAGCCGAGCTGCAGGGCCTGCGCCGCCTCCTGCAGGACCAGGACGGCCACCGCAAGCGGCTGGAGGCCCAGCTGCTGACCCAGCAGGCACGGCAGGGCGAGCTGGGGCAGCGGATGGAGGCGATGCAGGGGCACCCGGGCCTGTCAGAGCAGTGGCTCGAAGACCGCCTGCGCCGCCAGGGGGAGCAGCACGCCGAGCAGGTGGCGCTGCTCGAGGCCCGGCTGGACAGCCACGCCCAGCAGCACGAGCTGCAGATGCAGCGCATGGGGGACCGCCTCGGCCGCCAGGAGGAGCAGCTGCAGGCGCAAGGGGCCCTGCTGAAGAGCCTCCAGGAGCGCCCCACCACCACACCCCCCACCACTACAGCCACTACGTCCACACTGAAAACGGAGCGTGAACTAAAGGAGCACAAGGCCCAGCTCCTGGAGGTCGCGAAGCACCAGCAGTCGATGGGCGTGACGGTCTCCCGCCTCCGCGAGCATGTCGGAGGGCTGGGCAAGGCGGTGGGTGAGGCAGCAGCGAGCACGGATCTGCAGAAGCTGGCTGCTGGGCTCACCGCCTTGGAGGGGCAAGGCCGCGCGCATGCGACGGATCTGACTGCGTCGCGCAAGGGCTGGGAGGCCAGCCACAAGGCCCTCGAGGCCGACATGCAGGGCCAGCTTGCGCAGCGGGACCTCAAGCACCGGGCGCTTGAGGAGCGCCTCAGCGGCGCTTGCAAGGCCATGCTGAGCCTGCAAGCCGCGGAGGCGAGCGAGCAGACGCCCCTCTCCCACCACCAGGCGCAGCAGCTCCAGGCGGAGGTGGACGCGGTCAGGGCCGACCTGGAGGCGCAGCGCGGGCAGGAGCAGCAGCGCCTGGACGCGGCGGTGGCGGAGCTCCGCAGGGCGTGGGAGGCGCAGCAGGGGGAAGCCGCGGTGGGCGAGCTGCGGCGGCAGACGGAGCGCCTGGGGGTCACGGTGCGCGACCTGCGGGCCTCCTGCGAGGCTGACCGCAAGGACGCCACGGCCGCCCAGCAGCAGTCGGAGCGGGCGACCGGGGAGCAGGTGGCCCGCCTCCAGAGCCGCCTGGATGAGGTGTGTGGGGAGCTGCGGGGGACCTGCGAGGCGCAGATGGCGCGGCACGGGGCCCAGCAGCTCAAGGCCCTTGCCGAGAAGGCAACCCAGCTCGACACTACCCTTCGAGCTGACCTCCAACAGGCAGGGAAGGAGGAGGGCGAGAGGGTGCAGCGCCAGCTGACGCAGCAGGCCAGCGAGCTCGGGCAGAGCTGGCAGGGCCTGCTAGAGGGGGTGCGCGACGCGGAGGAGCAGCGCAAGCTGCAACACCAGGAGATGCTCATCTCCGTGAGGCGGGAGCTGAGCGCTGCCACAAAGGGGCTGGGTGCGTCCAAGGGGGCGAAGGGCAAACCGCCGGCGGGGCCCACGGCCGGGCCGGCTGCGGATGCCCTGCCAGCACCCACAAAACCCGCCCGCTCCTCCCCCAGCACCACCACCACCACCACCTCTGCCACCTCCGCCGCCTCTGACTCCTCCGCCCCTGCCCCGCCCAGTGATTCGAGCAGTAAACCCGTGACACCTATGGCACCCGGGGCACCAACAACGTCGAGCGCCGCCCCGACCCCAGCGCAGCCAGCAGCAGTGCCGCCGGCAGCACCGGCGCCGCCTGCCCAGCCTGCCCCGCCGGCCCCACCCCTCCTCGAAGCCCTGACGCCCACGGCAGTTGGCGGGGATGAGGCCCCACCCTGTAGGGTGCCGGGAGCCAGCAGGAACGGGAGGACCAGGCAGGCCTCCATCACGGCGTACCTGAAGCCTCGTTCCAACCGCCTTACCCCCTACCCGCAGAAGCCGGATGAGGAATAGGGGGGCGGGCGCTCCGGCCAGCGGGGGGGACCCGCGCAGGAGATTAACGTTCCCCCTGGCCGGGGTGCCGACCACGTCTGGGGACAAATCACGTTCGCCGTCGGGCCCCCAGCCGCACCCCACCCCGAGAAACAGGAGGTCTCGGGGCGTATACAAACACCTCCACACACCCCAAGTAGAACCCCAACCCCAACATCACCCCCAACCCCACCTAGACCCAGCCGAGCCGCTGTACGGGCAGGAGATACCCGGGCAACGGCCCCGTGCTGGGACCCCGTAGATTTGGCGACAGGGGCAGGAGAACCCCGGCGCCTCCGTGGGGGGGGACAGGAGTACTCCCCCTCCACCATAGAGCAAGACGAGCAGTGGTTGACGCATGCTGCAAGGAGACTGATGGCGCTCCGGGTACCAGTGCCGAAGGACGGCAACTGCCAGTACGCCGGCCTTGCAGAGCAGTGCGCGGAGTGGACAGCAGGCGGGTTGCGTGCAGCGGTGGCGTCGTCCATGCGGCAAAACGCAGAGCGCAGGGCCTCGTACGTGCCCGACCACGATGACCCGCAGGCCCCTACATCCTACGACGACTACGTCGAGAAGCAGACGCGCCCGGGGACATACGGAGACGCGGCTACCCTCCGGGTTGCGGCAGAAGTTCTGGATGCCCAGGTGTGGCTGCTCGCCTCCAACAGCAAGCAATGCATGACCCGGTGTGGGGAGGGAGCCAAGGTGCTGGGCCTTACGTGGAGGCCCTTCCACTACGATGTGCTCCGTTTCCCCCTTAGCCTGGCCCGGGAGCTAGCTGTGACGCCGACCAACCAGTGGGACATCCCTGCAGCCCTTCCTATGCCCACCCCGGCCACAGCGGACGGGACGCGAGTGCCTACGCCCGTCCAGGGGTCCACAGCGTCACCGCCCCCGCGGCGATTGCGGCATCCTGCATATCAACTAACAACACCGGGAGTGATCAGGCTGGCGACAGCGAACGTAACGTCACTGCAGACGCACCTAGGCGACGTGGCGGGCCTGAAGGCGGATGTTGTGGCCCTGCAGGAAACCCGAGTCCCGGACCCGAGCAAGGGCACGCACAACGGCTACTTCGCAGCCCACGGCTGGGCTATGCACTGGGGCAAGGGCATGCCCAGGGTCGCAGGCGCGAACGGCCGCGAACAAACAAGGCCCGGAGGTGTGGCTGTCATGGCGAAGGAGGGCCTTGTCGCGCAAGTGGTGCAGCCGAAGACCGCGCAGGAGCAGAAGTTGTACGACAGTACCCGCATGGTGCACGTAGTGCTAGCGATTGGAGACGGGAAAACGGCGCTTCATATCCTGAGCGTGTACGGCCACTCGGGGACCGAAGTGGGTGAGCAGCGGGAAGCCCTCCTGCAAGAGACGCTCGACCTCGCAGCTGGGTTGGGGCAGGTGCCCGTGCTACTGATGGGGGACCTCAACACCAACCCGGAAACCAGCGCCACGCTGTCCCAGGCGTGCCGGGTGGGCGGCTGGGTCGACGTGGCGACGACGCATGCGGAGCTCGCACAACAGAGCGTGCAGAACACGTGCTGGGCGTCGGAGAACGGCACTCGGCTGGACATCTGCCTGATGAACTCCTGCGCAGCGCCGGCCCTGCGTCGCGTTGAGGTGGCGAAGCGGGGGGACTACGACATACCCACGCACTGCCCGCTTTTTGTAGACCTAGACCTCACTGCCTTCCGCCGCCCCAAAAAGATCTGCATTCTTCCCACCCCTTTCCCTGCGGGTAAGCCCAAGCTGGGAGACGCTGCGGCGAGAGGGATAATGCAGGACGTGCTTGCAGAGGGGGAACTGCGCCACGGAGCAACGGCCGCGCAGCTCCTCCACCGAGCCTCCACCTGCGGCGAGCGTTTCCTAAAGCGTGTCCATGTAGGCCACCTGGAGAGGCAGGAAGCGGCCTACACAGGCAGAGCGGAGGGCTACCACATGCAGTGGTCGCGGGCGGCCACCAAGCACCACCCCGCCTCTGCACGGGGGGCCGGTGACACGAACACCCGGGCGAAGGACGGACTGTTGGGGAACCTCCGATGCCTCGTCCAAGAGGGTCTCAAGCGACTGCAAGCCGATGCACCGTACGGCCTCACGAATGGGGAGAAGCACGCCTGGAACGCCGCAAAGAACCGCCTGAGGGAGGGGGGCCTCCCCCAGGGGCTGCAAGCAGCGCTGACGAACACAACCTCGCAGTTGCCGGACCTGGAGATCCTGGAGCAGGCCCTCATTGCCTTGGAGGGGTCGCAGAGGGGCATGTTCGACAGGCTCCGCGACGCGAGGATCCGCACGTGGAAGGCGAGGATGCAGAAAGCTTGGACATACGAGGCAGGGCAGGTGTTCGCGTACCTCGCAGATCGCTTCTGCGCTCCAGCCACCTTCATGCGGCGCGAAGACGGCTCTTTCACGGCCTGCCCCAAGGAGGCGGACGAGCTGCTGAGGAGCGACACGGCGTGGGGAGGGTACTTCCGTAAGTACGCAACGACGCCAGAGCCCCGGTGGGACACCTTCCGCCAAAAGTACCTCCGCTTTCTCCCCGAGGTGGCTGACATGGAGTGCAAGACCATCACGGCAGAAGACGTTGGGAAGGCCTTGGCCAAGATGTCCACGTCCACCTCGCCGGGCCTGCACGGTTGGCGGGTCCACGAACTGAGACAACTCCCGCACGAACTCCTCAGGCTCTTCGCGGAGGTGTTCAACGAAGTTGAACGGTCGGGCGAGTGGCCGGAGCAGCTGATGCACGCCATGATCTGCCTCATCCCCAAGCCTGGCAGCTCAGGAGAGCCACTGTCGCAGCGCCCCATCAGTATCACCCCCGTGCTGTACAGAGTGTGGGCAGCTATCCGGGTGAAACCGGCACTGAAGTGGTTGGAGATCATCGCGCCCGAAGACCTGCACGGCTGCCGGCCTGGCCACGGTGCGGAGGACCTCATCTGGCACCTGGCGGCACGTATTGAAGAAGCCCACCTCACAGGGCGACCGCTGCACGGAGTCGCCCTCGACTTCAAGAAGTGCTTCGACACGGTGCCAATCGACCTCACCTTCCGCCTGGCTGCGGAGCTCGGTTTCGACGCCCGTGTCCTGCGCACCCTGCGAGCAGCGTACAGGACGATGCAGCGGCACTTCCGGGCGAGCGGCACCATCGGGGAAGGCTTCCTGCCAACTAACGGCATCATGCAGGGTTGCCCCATCAGTGTCGTGCTGATTAACGTGCTGGTGGGTGTGTGGATGAGGATGGTCGAGCACCGGCAGGACACAAGGGCGCTGTCTTTCGTTGACGACGTATACGCCACAGCCCCCAGCCCGGAGATCCTGCAAGACGTTGTAGACGACTCTGCGGGTTTCTCCCACGACACCGGGATGGCTATTTGTGCAGAAATCAAGTCTCACGTTTTCTCGACATCCCCCGGGCCGCTCCGGATTATGTACCGGGCAAGGGATGGCGAGGCCACTCCCCTCCGGCAGCGCAACAGCTTCGACTGTCTCGGGGCCATGCTACACGCGCGCCTGATCAGGGAAGGGCGCACAGCGCCCCAGTCCGAGCGCATCGCCCGCCGGAAGGAAGGTGCGCAGCAGAACCTCCGCAGAACCTCAGCGCTGCCCCTGCCGGTGCAATGGAAAGGGCAGGCGGCGGCGATGACGGCAGGGGCTCGACTATATTACGATGCCCTCGTAACTCGTTGGGACAGCAAGGACATCAGGCGATGGAGGGGCCTCTTCGTCGCCGCGCTCTGGTCTGGCCCACCTCGCAGAGCACAGGAGATTGTGCTGTGTGTCCTCCATCAGGCGCACCGGGTGGACCCCGCTGTCGCCCCCCCCTACCGGCAGATCACCACATGGGCCAAGCAGATCAAAAAGTGGAGTCACAGCAGGGTGCTGTCCGAGGCAGCCTGGGGGAGTAGAGAGAGGCTTGAGGGGACAGGCCCCTTCGCGCTTTTCTGGGCCGCCCTGCAGGGGATTGAATGGCGCTGGAGTGCTGCGACCACCCTGGCTTACACTGACGAAGCTGGTCGCGATGTCACCTTCGACCCTGTTGCTGCAACACCGAGCGCCTGGGCTATCTTTGCACACGACCTCCGCCAATCCCTGCGTAACGCAACGGCGAAGAAGCTGGCCGAACGCAGAGACGACTTCCAAGGAGCAGAGCACGGCATTGACGGGAGGGTGACACGTTGCGTCCTGGAGGGAGAGGGCGCTGCAATCACGGGGTACCAGCGAGGCCTCCTCCGCTCCGTTGTTGCAGGGGCGGTGCCTGCTCGTGGGCGCACAGGTCTGGGGGAGGTGTGCCGATACTGCACATCTGGGACCCCGGAGACGGTATCACACCTGTGGTGGGACTGCGCGGCATGGGAGCCAGTCCGCCAGAAGCACCCCATAGCAGCGAGGGACCGGACGGCCTGGCCGGCATGCCTGGCCCAGTGCGGGGTGGCGCCCATTTACAGATACAGCGTCCCGGAGAACGAGCAGCCGCTGCCCATGTCCTTTGCGGACAGGATCACCACCTTGGCACAGCTCCACCGCTACTTCATCGCAGTCCTGGCGGCGCGACAGGAGAAGGACGGGCTGCTCGACCGCTCTGTGCGCCATCACCGTACTACCGTCTACCCCTGGGAGTGGAGCACCCCTAACCCCGAGAGTGCCTCCATCCCTGCACTGGCGCCTTCCGAAGTCAAGCAGACGTGGGGCAAGCGGCCCCCAGGCATGTGGGTGGCCCTCTGCGACTGGCTAAGGGGCCTAAAGTGGGGACCGCAGGGGAGTGAGCATACTGTGACCCTGATGGAGCTGGCCGTGGACTTCGAGCTATCAACTGGCCTTACCCTCCCAGACACCGTGACGCGCCGCATCCGCCCCCCCGCCCACGTGGACCCGAATAGGAAGGGCGCGAGGGAGGCCCGCTCGCGCATCCCTGCAGACACAGCCCCAGGGCTCACCCTGTACTTTGACGGTGGTGCGCGCGACAATGGCACCCCCTTCGCCGTGGCGGGGGCAGGGGCGGTGCTATACCAAGACGGTTGCAAGGTTTCAGAGAAAGTACTCCCGCTGCTGAACGTGCGTAGCAACAACATTGCTGAGTACGAGGCGCTCCGTGCAGGTCTGCGCCTCCTCGAGAGGGGTGATGCCCCTGAGGGCCCAGTCACAGTGCGGGGCGACTCCCAGGTGGTGCTGCGCCAGCTCCAAGGGGACTCATTGTGCCGGGATGCCGCCCTCCGTCCTCTGTTCCTCAGCACGTCCCGGCTAGCTGCGGACCTCCAACCGAGGTTCACTCTCACATACGAGCATGTGAAGAGGGAATCCAACACAGATGCTGATGCCCTCAGTAACGCCGCGATGGACGAGGCTGAAAGGCTGGGGGCCTCACGGCAGCAGCTCCAGCAGGACCTCACGGTGTTCCAGAGCAGTATCCTGGGGAAGGCTGCCTCGCTGAAGGGGCTCTGCAGCATGGTGACGAAAGTAGGCACTGGGCCCTGGCATTGCGGCCATGCTGCCAACTCAACAGTCCTCACGGCGATCGGTGGATCTGTGGCGGCGGGCCTGTCGAGGAGGGCCCAGCTGAACCCTGCCACTGAGTCGGTGATGCGCAGCCTCCAAGCGCACCTGGCTGTGCCAGCCCCCAGCCGGACGGATACAGTGTTCCATGATCGCGGAATGGCGTGGGCCGCTACCTTCGCTCCGCAGCCGCACTACCCTGAGGGTTGGCAGCAATCGGCCCAGCAGTGGGCGGCGCGTGGTCGGCAGGCCAACAGCCGGGTAGGGCGCCCATGGGAGCGGAGGGGCGCTGCCCCCCGAACTGCTCCCCCTGGTGCCAGGAGGAACGCAAAGGTGCTTGCCTGCAAGTTGCATTGGAAGCCCCGTTGCTCGGCATGCCAGAAGCGGCGCCTCCCGGAGGAGGTGTGCTGCCGCAACCACCACAAGGAGGGGGACGGGCTCCCGGTCACTATGGGCTTCTGCAAACGCCACAGCATGGACCGATGCGGTGACTGCTACAGCGATGGCAAAACACTACCACATTGCTGCCAAGCACACCACGCCGGCTATGCTGCACGCCCTCCTCCCCGGAGTGGCACTGAGTTGGCCCCACACTCTAACCCGAGTGGGGCCTCCGCTGTGACGTAGAAATGGGCGGGGGTGGGCAATGATCCGCGCAGGATCTCCCCACACAAAACGTGGTCACCACACAGACGCACAGAGACATTCTCACTCCTACGAGGGTTGTGACCGACATCGGGTGGTGTGTGTGCCCTGCCTGTTGCCACTGTGCTCAAGGGGTCCTGCTGGGTGCTGAGGGGTACACTGCGTCGCACTGCTGACTGGATAGAGCACCACCTCGAGAGAAAGATCGCCATTCTGACCTGCTGTTCACGGCCCTCACAGATGGCCAGAACAAGCAAACAAGAGAAGGGAAGTGGGGCAGGGGATAGGAGGGCACCGTGCGGACAGCAGACAAAAGGGGTTTCCAAGGGAAGGAGAACGGCTCGATGACCGTCCCGAGAATGCACGGTGAGATAACAGCAATACGTTGGAGCCTCTGCAACGTGACTCAGCCTGCCACCAAGCTGCAAAAGCTGCGAAAGGGGTCAGCGGGGGGACAACACACAGCCACGGATGACGAGGCACGCTACCCCGCAACACTGCAGCACACCCAGCAGAGCCCACAGCAGGGAGCACGTCGAAGGGTGGGATCAGCAGCCACCCAATCGGAGGACTAAATAGACAGTCGCCAGTTCCTGGATGTTGTAGTCTGACAATATACAGCCGTTCTCAAGCTGCTTGCCTCCATAGATCAACCGCTGTTGGACAGATGGGACGCCCGACTGCTCTTGCAACAACTCCTTGACCTCCTCAATGGTGGCACCCGCGTGAGGGTGGAGGGTCACAGTCTCCCCGGACACTATCCTGATGTAGATCCGAAAGCTGTCAGTGCTGCGGTGCTGCCTGCTGCGCCGCGTGTGGCCAGCTTCCGTGCTGCCAGCAACAGGAGGGCCACTGCCGGGTGCGGCTGCCTGCAGGGGCACGGCAGGCGGCGTGATGTTGAGGTCCAGCAGTTGTGCGGCGGGAGGGGCGGAAGGCGACTCAGGACCACCCCCTGCAGGCACAGGCGGTGTGTCCCCGAAGTCCCACGGGCACACGCTACGGAACAGGCGTGTGTACTCAGCCCGTGTGCGTGCCACACGCACGGCACGCCCTTCGATGCTGTCCCGGTTTTTGTGGTGGATGAAGGGCGGTGCTGTGCCGCCCTCAGGCACAATCTCCCTGCAGTACCGTGCGTACAGCGCGGTGTCGAGGATGTGTGCGTGCCACATCGCATCCACGTCGACAGGCGGGCTCAGCAGGTGCGTGTCCATGTCCCGCACGTACACCTTCAGCTGCATGAAGCGCTCGTACTCCGCAAACAACTTCTCGTCCAGCGCATGCAGGTACATCGCCTTGTAGCACCGCTCCACCTCCGCCTTGAACTCACACATCGCAGCACCGCAGCCTGCAGGGTGGGGTGGGGGCTGTGCAAAAGGGCAAGACTCACTCCAATGGCAACGCACGGTGTGCCCAGACAACAATATCCGTGGTGGGGGGCTTCGCTCAGAACTGCAGAAAAGTGAACCGCATCACAAAACCTCGGAGCACAGACACACAGACGCACAGAGACATTCTCACTCCTCCGATGGTTGTGACCGACATCGGGTGGTGTGTGTGCCCTGCCTGTTGCCACTGTGCTAAAGGGGGCTTGCTGGGTGCTGACGGGGCTGGGAGGGGCACACTGCGTCACACTGACTGGATAGAGCACCATTTCGAGACCGCCATTCTGACACACTGCGTCACACTGACTGATAGAGCACCATTTCGAGATCGCCATTCTGACCTGCTGTTTATCCGAAGGGTCGCCGCTGTGAGTCAAGCATAGGGGAGAAGGAAAGGGGCGCTGAACTGCCCTGCTGACGCTGGGCGTCAACCGGTCGTCACAGATGGCCAGAACGAGCAAACGAGAGGAGGGAAGTGGGACAAGAGATAGGAAGGCACCGTGCCGACAGCAGACAAAAGGGGGTTTCCAAGGGAAGGAGAACGGCTCGGTGACCGTCCCGAGAATGCACGGTGCCACTGCCTGGAGAGAACAGCAATACGTTGGAGCCTCTGCAACGTGAGGCACTTCACCCCTGCGCTCCTCAGCCACCAAGCTGCAACTGCTGCGACAAGCCTGGGTGGCGAGGATGCTGCGAAAGGGGTCAGCGGGGGGACAACACACAGCCACGGAGGCAGGCTACCCTGCGACACTGCAGCACACCCAGCAGAGCCACAGCAGGCAGCACGTCGAAGGGTGGAATCAGCAACCTCCCAAGCGCATGACTAAATGGACAGTTGCCTCCTTCTCGATCTTGGAGTCGCCCAACGTGCGGCCGTTCTCCAGCATCCTGCCTGCAAAGATCAACCGCTGGTGCTCAGGTGGGATGCCCTCTATGGCTGCGACCAACAGTTTGAGCTGCTCCGTGGTGGCACCCGTGTGCGTCATGAGGGTTCGAGTCCGCCCACTCACTGTCCTGAGAAAGATCTGAAAGTTGGTGCTGCGGTACTGCCTGCTGCGCTGCGTGTGGCCATCTCCCGTGCTGCTGAGGACTACATGCAGAGTTGCCTCCCTCCGGATGTTGTAGTCTGACATCATGTGGCCATCCTCCAGCTCCTTGCCTGCATAGATCAACCGCTGGTGGTCAGGTGGGATGCCCTCTCTCGATTGAATCAACATCTTAAGTTGCTCGGTAGTGGCATGCGGGTGCGTTATGAGGGATGTAGTTCTCCCCGTCATGATCTTGACATAGATGAAAAAGCTGCTAGTGCTGCGGTGCTCTGCCATGCTTATGTGGAGAGTTGAATCCTTCTCGATCTTGTAGTCTGCCAACGTGCGGTCATCCTCCAGCTGCTTGCCTACATAGATAAACTCCTGCTGGTCAGGTGGTACGCCCGACTGCTCTTGCATCAACTCCTTGACCTCCTCAATGGTGGCACCCGCGTGAGGGTGGAGGGTCACAGTCTCCCCGGTTTCTATCTTAACGTAGATCGGAAAGCTGTCAGTGCTGCGGTGCTGCCTGCTTCCCCGCGTGTGACCAGCTTCCGTGCTGCCCCCTGCAGGCACAGGCAGTGTGTCCCCGAAGTCCCACGGGCACACGCCACGGAACAGGCGTGTGTACTCAGCCCGTGTGCGTGCCACACGCACGGCACGCCCTGCGATTCTGTCCCGGTTTTTGTAGTGGATGAAGGGCGGTGCTGTGCCGCCCTCAGGCACAATCTCCCTGCAGTACCGTGCGTACAGCGCGGTGTCGAGGATGTGTGCGTGCCACATCGCATCCACGTCGACAGGCGGGCTCAGCAGGTTCGCGTCCATATCCCGCACGTACACCTTCAGCCGCATGAAGCGCTCGTACTCCGCAAACAGCTGCTCGTCCGGCGCATGCAGGTGCATCGCCTCGTAGCACCGCTCCACCTCCGCCTTGAACTCACACATCGCAGCACCGCAGCCTGCAGGGTGGGGTGGTGGGAAAGGGCAAGACTCACTCCAATGGCAACGCACGGTGTACCCAGACAACAATATCCGTGGTGGGGGGCTTCGCTCAGAACTGCAGAGAAGTGAACCGCATCACAAAACCTCGGAGCACAGACACACAGACACATTCGCACTCCTCCGATGGTTGTGCCCGACATCGGGTGGTGTGTGTGCCCAGCCTGTTGCCACTGTGCTCAAGGGGTCTTGCTGGGTGCGGAGGGGTGTGGGCGTGGCACACTGCGTCGCACTGCTGACTGGATAGAGCACCATTTCGAGAGTAAGATCGCCCTTCTGACCTGCTGTTGATCCGAATGGTCGTCGCTGTGAGTCACACATCGGGGAGAAGGAAAGGGGCGCTGAACAGCCCTGCTGACGCTCGGCGTCAACACGGCCCTCACAGATGGCCAGAACCAGCAAACAAGAGAAGGAAATGGAACAGGAGATAGGAAGGCACCGTGCGGGCAGAAATCGTACCCCTTCCGCTTTAATGAGAGAAACACCCTGCCCAGCAACTGCAAGAAAGGCAGTTCCGGGCGACTTTCGTTGAGTGCACACTCCTGCGTCAAAGGCTGTGTAAGCCCTTGTGAAGTGGCATGAAAATGGTCCTTATATAGCTGCAGTCGTACAACTTCCTTCGTCGCTCGTAACTGGAGACAAAAGGGATTCCCAAGGAGAGCGGCTCGATGACCGTCACGAGAATGCACGGTGCCACTGCCTAGAGAGAACAGAAGTACGTTGGAGCCTCTGCAACGTGGGGCACTTCACCCCTGCGCTCCTCACCCACCAAGCTGCAACTGCTGCGACAAGCCTGGGTGGCGAGGATGCTGCGAAAGGGGTCAGCGGGGGGACCACACACAGCCACGGAGGCAGTGCCGAGGCAGGCTACCCCGCAACACTGCAGCACACCCAGCAGAGCCCACAGCAGGCAGCACGTCGAAGGGTGGGATCAGCAGCCTCTCACTTGGAAGGCTAAATGGACAGTTGACTCCTCCTGGATGTTGTAGTCTGCCAACGTGCGGTCATCCTCCAGCTGCTTGCCTGTGCATGTGTGCGTGAGTCAGTCGTACCATCCAGTGGTAGCGATGCAGCAACACCTCGCTAGCTCTTGCTGCACCCTCCCAGGCGCACTGTGGCGGTTGGGCCACACGCACACCCTGACCCCAGAGGGCTCGATACGGAGTGTTCAGCTTCCACTCGCTTAGCAAGGCGATGTGAAGAACCGAGCACACACAGACACGTGAATCATTGTTGGAAAGCGCCAGGGACATGGCACTTTGGTCGGGAGAAGGCCAGTCGCCTACCCTTCAAGCCACAGGGAAGCACACCCAGCTCTGCTTGCGGGAGGTCCGTCACTGCTCCAGCTGGGGCTGGGGCTCTGCCCAGAAGCCCTGCAGCACACACAACGCTGACACAGCGCTTGTGTCCGAGATCGAGTGATGTGTGCACTGCCTGTTGGCAGCATGCTAACGTATAATTATACATACTGATAGAGTCTTGCTGGGTGCGGAGGGGCTGGGAGGGGCACACTGCGTCATGCTGCTGGCTAGATTGCACCGTTGGATAGAAGGGTGCTTGGTACTCTGCTGTAGGTTCATCACGTATTCAACACGAGTCACACATAGGGGATATCAGGGGGCTTGTGGCAAACAGCTCTGCTAACGCAGTGATCATCATAACAAGAAAAGAGGTGGAACAAGATAGCAGGACACCGTGGGGCTTCATACGTCGGAGCCTCTGCGTGAGGCACTTCACCCCTGCGCTCCTCACCCACCAAGCTGCAACTGCTGCGACAAGCCTGGGTGGCGAGGATGTTGCCAAAGGGGTCAGCGGGGGGACAACACAACAGAGGGGCGGTGACGAGGCAGGCAACCCCGCAACACTGCACACCCAGCAGAGCCCACAGCAGGCAGCACGTCGAAGGGTGGGTAAGCGGGGGGACAACACAACAGAGGAACAGACCACAGCTCGCAGATCAGGCACACGCCGTGTGCTGCCAGCACCAGGTCTGTCGCAACAACTTGACACCAACCACAGCCCTGCTTGGTGGCGCAGGTTCACCTGGGTTCGTCCTTGCCTCTGATATCGAGGCAGGCTACCCCGCAACACTGCAGCACACCCAGCAGAGCCCACAGCAGGCAGCACGCCGAAGGGTGCGGTGGGCTCAAGGGTAGGACTAAATAGAGAGTAGACAGCTGATCAGGGAGTCGGATGGGAGGCCCTGATTATCTGTACCCAGTTCTTTGAACGCCAGTACGGCGATATCCCCGGGTAAACATCGAAGGGTAGGGTTCACGAAGCCGATAGGTGACAGAACGCATCGAAGGGTCGGCGATCAACACAAGCGCAGGAGTAAATGGACAATCGAATCCATCTGGATGTTGTAGTCTCTCAACGTGCGGCCATCCTCCAGCTGCTTGCCTGCATAGATCAACCGCTGCTGGCCAGGTGGGATGCCCTCCTGAGACTGAATCAAGGCCTTGACCTCCTGGATGGTGGCACCCGCGTGAGGGTGGAGGGTCACAGTTTTGCCCGTCAGCGTCTTGAAGTAGATCCGAAAGCTGTCAGTGCTGCCAGAAACAGGAGGGCCACTGCCGGGTGCGGCTGCCTGCAGGGGCACGCCAGGCGAGGTGGTGTTGAGCTGAGGCAGTTGTGCGGCGGGAGGGGCGGAAGGCGACTCAGGACCGCCCCCTGCAGGCACAGGCGGTGTGTCCCCGAAGTCCCACGGGCACACGCCACGGAACAGGCGTGTGTACTCAGCCCGTGTGCGTGCCACACGCGCGGCACGCCCTTCAGCGCTGTCTCCGTGTTTGTGGTGGATGAAGGGCGGTGCTGTGCCGCCCTCAGGCACAATCTCCCTGCAGTACCGTGCGTACAGCGCGGTGTCGAGGATGTGTGCGTGCCACATCGCATCCACGTCGACAGGCGGGCTCAGCAGGTTCGCGTCCATGTCCCGCACGTACACCTTCAGCTGCATGAAACGCTCCGCAAACAGGTGTTCGCCCGGCGCATGCAGGTACACCGCCTCGTAGCACCGCTCCACCTCCGCCTTGAACTCACGCATCGCAGCACCGCAGCCTGCAGGGCGAGTCTTCTCCTCTTTAGACGCACATCCGCCCATGGCTGCAGATTCTGCCGTAGGGTGGTGGTGCGAGTTGTCTCAGCGGGGGCAAAGAGTAGAATGTATAATTGGCTGTTCCACGGTATTAAAAGTCTATACGTGGGGCAGGGGGGGAACCTTTGTCTCAGTGGGGGCGGGGACGCGGAACACGGCGGGGGGGTAGCGAAGACCTCCCGCGATCAGGGGCATCGGGGGGATCCCAAGATGGCTGGGCTGTGTCCCAGGAGCTAAGGGGCTGCGCTTTGGAACAAGAGGGAGGCAGGGAGGCGAGGGAGAGGTGTTACAGGTACCGGGTAGTCGCTCGTTAGATGTGTTTGCGCCGAGAGGCACAGATGGTGCACCACGACATCCTCGACTCTCATCCCCCACCTTGGGGATTGTTAGAGACTTCCCCTCTTGAGACACGCCTGCCACCCCCCAGAAGTTCTGAAAATGCAATTCCTCTCACGGGAAGAGGGGCCCCCCGGGGCTTCTTTTCACACACAATAACAGCAAGAAGCTTGTCACAGTGATAAAGATAGTTGGAAGCGCTTTGGGTGACAAACACAATCTACCTTGCCTTGTTGCCATGGCTGTTCACCCGGGTTTGGCACACAAACAAACACATTCTCTTCACTTTTGCCCTGGCAGCAGAGACAGCCCAGGCAGAGAGAGAGGGGGGGCGTTTGCGATTCTATGTTAGAGTATACAGAAAGCAGAAAGCGGACTTTCAGATGTGTATATTCTGACCTCTCACAGGCCAACAGAGCTGCCAAACTGGAACACTTAGGCTGACTTGAGGCGGGGGAGTTGCCACTCACCCACGACCACCCCCACTGCATCTGTTCAAGGCACGCGTGGTCTGTCGGGGTGATGGAGAGATCGAGTGTTGTGTGGCATAAAGCAGTCTTGCTGGGTGCGGAGGGGCTGGGCTGGGCGGGGCACACTGCGTCACGCTGCTGGCGAGATTGCACCGTTGGATAGAAGGGTGCTTGGTATCCTCTGCTGTAGGTTCATCACGTATTCAACACGAGTCACACATAGGGGAGATCAGGGGGCTTGTGGCGAACAGCTCTGCCGACGCACGAGGCGCCAACACGGCCCAACCACGCCCAGAACAAGCAAACAAGAGGAGACAGGAGGGCACCGTGCGGGCATAACACAAAGGGAGATGCGGAGAACGGCTCAACGAGCCATCCATAGACTGCACGGTGCCACCCACCGCCTGAACAACCAAAGCTGCAACTGCTGCGACAAGCCTGGGTGGCGAGGATGCTGCCAAAGGGGGAAACGGAGGCAGCCCACACAACAGAGGGGTGCACACATCGCCTTGGGCAGAACCTGCTGCTGAGACTGAGGAGGGGAAGGACGCAAGGGGGACAGAGGCTATGACACACTGCCACTCGTAGCTGACAGGAGCTGGCTGGAGGTGGGTGCCACCCGTAGGGCTGGGCCAGCCCTGAGCCGCACACCCTCAGGTTCACCCGAGCCCGTCTTGGCTGCTGAATCAGAGGGCCAGCCCTGAGCTGCACGCCGATGGGATAGGATCTGTTCTGCGTGCACTTGGTTCCCCCTTCGGCTGACACCAACCACAGCCCTGCTTGGCTGTGGATCAGGTTCACCTGGGTCCGTCCTCGCTTCTGAGTCATTAGGGCAGTGATGAGGCAGGCAACCCCGCAACACTGCAGCACACCCAGCAGAGCCCACAGCAGGCAGCACGTCGAAGGGTGCGGTGGGCTCAAGGGTAGGACTAAATAGAGAGTTGATGCAGCTGATCAAGTAGTCGGGTGGGAGGCCCTCCGAGTCAGCAACGAGTTCTTTGACCTCCAGTAAGGTGGTATCCCGGCTGAAGATCGAAGCGTAAAGTTCACGAAGCCGATATATCAGCAACGCATCGAAGGGTCAGTCGGATCAACACCTCAAGTGCAGGACTAAAAGGAAAGTAGACTCCTTCTGGATCTTGTAATCTGCTAACGTGCGGCGGTTATCCAGCTCCTTGCCTGCATAGATCAACCGCTGCTGGTCAACTGGCATGCCCCTCTTGTCTTGTATCAACTCCTTGACTTCCTCAATGACGGCACCCGCGTGAGGGTGGAGGGTCACAGTTTCGCTCAGCGTCTTGACGTAGATCGGAAAGCTCTCAGTGCTGCTGTGATGTGTCTTGCCTTGCGTGAGGCCAGCCTCCGTGCTGCCAGGAACAGGAGGGCCACTGCCGGGTGCGGCAGGCGGCGTGATGTTGAAGTCCAGCAGTTGTGCGGCGGGAGGGGCGGAAGGCGACTCAGGACCAGGACCGCGCGCTGCAGGCACAGGCGGTGTGTCCCCGAAGTCCCACGGGCACACGCCACGGAACAGGCGTGTGTACTCAGCCCGTGTGCGTGCCACACGCGCGGCACGCCCTTCAGCGCTGTCTCCGTGTTTGTGGTGGATGAAGGGCGGTGCTGTGCCGCCCTCAGGCACAATCTCCCTGCAGTACCGTGCGTACAGCGCGGTGTCGAGGATGTGTGCGTGCCACATCGCATCCACGTCGACAGGCGGGCTCAGCAGGTTCGCGTCCATGTCCCGCACGTACACCTTCAGCTGCATGAAACGCTCCGCAAACAGGTGTTCGCCCGGCGCATGCAGGTACACCGCCTCGTAGCACCGCTCCACCTCCGCCTTGAACTCACGCATCGCAGCACCGCAGCCTGCAGGGCGAGTCTTCTCCTCTTTAGACGCACATCCGCCCATGGCTGCAGATTCTGCCGTAGGGTGGTGGTGCGAGTTGTCTCAGCGGGGGCAAAGAGTAGAATGTATAATTGGCTGTTCCACGGTATTAAAAGTCTATACGTGGGGCAGGGGGGGAACCTTTGTCTCAGTGGGGGCGGGGACGCGGAACACGGCGGGGGGGTAGCGAAGACCTCCCGCGATCAGGGGCATCGGGGGGATCCCAAGATGGCTGGGCTGTGTCCCAGGAGCTAAGGGGCTGCGCTTTGGAACAAGAGGGAGGCAGGGAGGCGAGGGAGAGGTGTTACAGGTACCGGGTAGTCGCTCGTTAGATGTGTTTGCGCCGAGAGGCACAGATGGTGCACCACGACATCCTCGACTCTCATCCCCCACCTTGGGGATTGTTAGAGACTTCCCCTCTTGAGACACGCCTGCCACCCCCCAGAAGTTCTGAAAATGCAATTCCTCTCACGGGAAGAGGGGCCCCCCGGGGTTTCTTTTCACACACAATAACAGCAAGAAGCTTGTCACAGTGATAAAGATAGTTGGAAGCGCTTTGGGTGACAAACACAATCTACCTTGCCTTGTTGCCATGGCTGTTCACCCGGGTTTGGCACACAAACAAACACATTCTCTTCACTTTTGCCCTGGCAGCAGAGACAGCCCAGGCAGAGAGAGAGGGGGGGCGTTTGCGATTCTATGTTAGAGTATACAGAAAGCAGAAAGCGGACTTTCAGATGTGTATATTCTGACCTCTCACAGGCCAACAGAGCTGCCAAACTGGAACACTTAGGCTGACTTGAGGCGGGGGAGTTGCCACTCACCCACGACCACCCCCACTGCATCTGTTCAAGGCACGCGTGGTCTGTCGGGGTGATGGAGAGATCGAGTGTTGTGTGGCATAAAGCAGTCTTGCTGGGTGCGGAGGGGCTGGGCTGGGCGGGGCACACTGCGTCACGCTGCTGGCGAGATTGCACCGTTGGATAGAAGGGTGCTTGGTATCCTCTGCTGTAGGTTCATCACGTATTCAACACGAGTCACACATAGGGGAGATCAGGGGGCTTGTGGCGAACAGCTCTGCCGACGCACGAGGCGCCAACACGGCCCAACAACGCCCAGAACAAGCAAACAAGAGAAAGGAAGTGGGACAGCAGGAGACAGGAGAGCACCGTGCGGGCATAACACAAAGGGAGATGCGGAGAACGGCTCAACGAGCCATCCATAGACTGCACGGTGCCACCCACCGCCTGAACAACCAAAGCTGCAACTGCTGCGACAAGCCTGGGTGGCGAGGATGCCGCGAAAGGGGTCAGCGGGGGCAGCCCACACAACAGAGGGGTACACACATCGCCTTGGGCAGAACCTGCTGATGACTGAGGAGGGGAAGGACGCAAGGGGCCAGCGGCTCTGCCACACACTGCCACTCGTAGCTGACAGGAGGTGGCTGGAGGTGGGTGCTACCTGTTGGGCTGGGCCAGCCCTGAGCCGCACACCCCCAGGTTCACCCGAGCCCGTCTTGCCTGCTGAATCAGAGGGCCAGCCCTGAGCTGCACGCCAACGGGATAGGATCTGTTCTGCGTGCACTTGGTTCCCCCTTCGGCTCCACACCAACCACAGCCCTGCTTGGCTGTGGCTCAGGTTCACCTGGGTCCGTCCTCGCCTCTGAGTCATTGGGGCAGTGACGAGGCAGGCTACGCCGCAACACTGCAGCACACCCAGCAGAGCCCACAGCAGGCAGCACGTCGAAGGGTGCGGTGGGCTCAAGTGTAGGACAAATTAGGGAGTTGACGCAGCTGATCAAGGAGTCGAGTGGGAGGCCCTCCGAGTCTGCAAAGAGTTCTTTGACCTCCAGTAAGGTGGTATCCCGGCTGAAGATCGAAGCGTAAAGTTCACGAAGCCGATATATCAGCAACGCATCGAAGGGTCAGTCGGATCAACACCTCAAGTGAAGGATTAAATGGAGAGTAGACTCCTTCTGGATCTTGTAATCTGCTAACGTGCGGCGGTTATCCAGCTCCTTGCCTGCATAGATCAACCGCTGCTGGTCAACTGGCATGCCCCTCTCGTCTTGCATCAACTCTTTGACCTCCTCAATGGTGGCACGCGCGTGAGGGTGGAGGGTCACAGTTTTGCCTGTCAGCGTCTTGACGTAGATCCGAAAGCTGTCAGTGCTGCGGTGATGTGTCTTGCCTTGCGGGAGGCCAGCTTCAGTGCGTCTGCCAGCAACAGGAGGGCCACTGCCGGGTGCGGCTGCCTGCAGGGGCACGCCAGGCGGCGTGATGTTGAAGTCCAGCAGTTGTGCGGCGGGAGGGGCGGAAGGCGACTCAGGACCGCCCCCTGCAGGCACAGGCGGTGTGTCCCCGAAGTCCCACGGGCACACGCCACGGAACAGGCGTGTGTACTCAGCCCGTGTGCGTGCCACACGCACGGCACGCCCTTCGGTGCTGTCCCGGTGTTTGTGGTGGATGAAGGGCGGTGCTGTGCCGCCCTCAGGCACAATCTCCCTGCAGTACCGTGCGTACAGCGCGGTGTCGAGGATGTGTGCGTGCCACATCGCATCCACGTCGACAGGCGGGCTCAGCAGGTTCGCCTCCATGTCCCGCACGTACACCTTCAGCTGCATGAAGCGCTCGTACTCCGCAAACAGCTGCTCGTCCGGCGCATGCAGGTACATCGCCTCGTAGCACCGCTCCACCTCCGCCTTGAACTCACACATCGCAGCACCGCAGCCTGCAGGGTGGGGTGGGGGCTGTGCAAAAGGGCAGGACCAACTCCAATGGCACAAACACGGTGCCGTCGACAGGCAACGATACCCTTGTCCTCAGAGTGGCATGCTGCCTTGGGAGACTATTCAGGGTGTGTCCGAGATCGAGTGATGTTGGCAGCATGCTGTGTGTGGCATAAAGCAGTCTCGCTGGGTGCGGAGGGGCTGGGAGGGGCACACTGCGTCATGCTGCTGGCTCGATAGATCAACGTTTGGAAGGAAGAGTGATTGGTCTGCTCTGATGTTTATCTGAAGGGTATTCGCTGTGAGTCACACTCATAGAGGAGGAAGGGTACCGCTGAGCAGACCTGCTGTCCGAGATCGGGTGTTGTGTGCCCTGCCTGTTGCCAGTCTGCTGAAGGAGTCGTGCTGGGTGCTGAGGGGACTGGGCGGGGCACACTGTTTCGAGAGAAAGATCGCCATTCTGATCTGCTGTTGATCTGAAGGGCGTGAGTCACACGTCGGAGAGGAGGAAGGGGTACGCTTAACAGCCCTGCTGATGCAATGGGGGTCAACACGGCCAGAAAAATCAAACACGAGAAGGGAAGTGGAACAGGGGATAGGGGGGCACCGTGCGGGCAGACGACAAAAGTGGGTTTCCAAGGGAAGGAGAACGGCTCGATGACCGTCCCGAGAATGCACGGTGCCACTGCCTAGAGAGAACAGAAGTACGTTGGAGCCTCTGCAACGTGAGACACTTCACCCCTGCGCTCCTCACCCACCAAGCTGCAACTGCTGCGACAAGCCTGGGTGGCGAGGATGCTGCCAAAGGGGTCAGCGGGGGGACAACACACAACAAAGGGGCGGTGACGAGGCAGGCTACCCCGCAACACTGCAGCACACCCAGCAGAGCCCACAGCAGGCAGCACGTCGAAGGGTGGGATCAGCAGCCTCCCAATCGGAGGATTAAATGGAGAGTCGAGTCCCTCTGGATGTTGTAGTCTGCCAACGTGCGGTCATCCTCCAGCTGCTTGCCTGCAAAGACCAACCGCTGCTGGTCAGGTGGGATGCCCTCCTTGTCTTGAATCATCTCCTTCAATTGGAACATCGTGGTACCCGCGTGAGGGTGGAGAGTTATAGTTTTGCTGTCAGCTATCGTCTTGGCGTAGATCGGAAAGCTGCCAGTGCTGCGGTGCTGCCTGCTGCCCTGCGTGTGGCCAGCAACAGGAGGGCCACTGCCGGGTGCGGCTGCCTGCAGGGGCACGCCAGGCGGCGTGATGTTGAGCTGAGGCAGTTGTGCGGCGGGAGGGGCGGAAGGCGACTCAGGACCGCCCCCTGCAGGCACAGGCGGTGTGTCCCCGAAGTCCCACGGGCACACGCCACGGAACAGGCGTGTGTACTCAGCCCGTGTGCGTTCCACGCGCACGGCACGCCCTTCGGTGCTGTCCCGGTGTTTGTGGTGGATGAAGGGCGGTGCTGTGCCGCCCTCAGGCACAATCTCCCTGCAGTACCGTGCGTACAGCGCGGTGTCGAGGATGTGTGCGTGCCACATCGCATCCACGTCGACAGGCGGGCTCAGCAGGTTCGCCTCCATGTCCCGCACGTACACCTTCAGCTGCATGAAGCGCTCGTACTCCGCAAACAGCTGCTCGTCCGGCGCATGCAGGTACATCGCCTCGTAGCACCGCTCCACCTCCGCCTTGAACTCACACATCGCAGCACCGCAGCCTGCAGGGTGGGGTGGGGTGGTGCGAAAGGGCAGGACCAACTCCAATGGGGCGCCTGAGACCTCTTCTATCAGAAGTTTATCAGACGTTTAAATACGCCTCGGGGTGTCGTTTTTTCCTGTACCCCAGGGCTGCAGCAGTCTCTCCCCCCAGCACCGTACTCCCCTATCTAAGCCTCCTTCCCATGTGCTCACCCCCACAAGGTACCTCAAATAGCCCCGGGACACCCCCATTTGAAAGCTGCAGCAGGCAACACACTCAGCCGGGCGGGGGTCAGAGCGGGGGTCTGCCATACGACCCCCGATATCGGGACCCTCGTCGGCCCCTTCACAGTCTCGTTGGGGCGGGGCCGCGCCTTTCCTGCATAATCACGGAGCACGTCAACGCCAACTACTCAATCCTTTCTCCCACAATCCCAACAGGAATGGGAGCCGTGTAACCACCCGCGCCAAGTCGGGGAGCTCGTCCGAAGGCCGCTGCACTCCATTGCCCGGCATGGCTATGTAGGGGTTCCGAGAACCGTCGGCAGTGCCGTTGTCCTTGAGGGACAGCATGGCGGGACCCACTCCCTGAGGGGCATGCACGGGGTGCACCTGAACTCTGTGGGACCGGAAGTGTCGCAGAGCCCTGCCCTTGAGGGGCGCACAGGGAGTGCACGATGTCCTGTCGGTACCACTGAGCCCGCCATATGTGTGGACTGGACGATCCCCTGGATGAGCGACAGCACCCGGCCCTTGAGGGGCATACACGGGATGCACATGTCCTTGAGGGGCAGGGAGGAGATGATCGCATGTGCGCAGATACCGAACGCCGTCACGAGTCTTTTTAGTGCGAAAAGCTAGAGCGTTTTCCCACACCCCAACCTGCCCCGCAGACCAGATGGTCTCCCTTGGGAGATCATATGCTCTCCCAAGGGGGATACCGTTTGGTCTCCCGAAAAACCATCTCCCACGATGGTCTCCCACCATGACTGCCACCGTGTACGTGCGTAAGTCCCCTCGGCACTATTGGGCAGCGAAGGTACTTATGCACACTATTTGGAGGGGACTTCTGCTGTTATTGAAGCGACGGGGGCCTTCGCCCTGGAGCCCAGAAATGTGAGGAAGGCCCACACGGCTGTGGTTTATGAGTGGTGCCTAATACCCGGCCTTTACTGAGTCAGCCCCAGGGAAAATAAGTTCCGACACCCCACCCCTTCTATCAGAAGTTTATCAGAGGTTCAAAAACGCTGTTTCAGGGGCCCCATCCAATGGCACAAACACGGTGCCTTGGACAACCCTTGTCCTCAGAGTGGCATGCTGCCTTGGGATACTATTCAGGGTGTGTCCGAGGTCGAGTGATGTTGGCAGCATGCTGTGTGTGGCATAAAGCAGTCTTGCTGGGTGCGGAGGGGCTGGGAGGGGCACACTGCGTCATGCTGCTGGCTCGATAGATCAACGTTTGGAAGGAAGAGTGATTGGTTTGCTCTGCTGTTTATCTGAAGGGTACTCGCTGTGAGTCACACTCATAGAGGAGGAAGGGTACCGCTGAGCAGACCTGCTGTCCGAGATCGGGTGTTGTGTGCCCTGCCTGTTGCCAGCATGCTAAAGGAGTCTTGCTGGGTGCTGAGGGGACTGGGCGGGGCACACTGTTTCGAGAGAAGGTCGCCATTCTGATCTGCTGTTGATCTGAAGGGTGTGAGTCACACGTCGGAGAGGAGGAAGGGGTACGCTTAACAGCCCTGCTGATGCAATGGGGGTCAACACGGCCAGACAAATCAAACACGAGAAGGGAAGTCTCAGACAGGAGATAGCGGAACACTGTGCGGGAAGAAATGAAACACTATCGACACATGTCACTGAACACGGGGGAGTGGGGAGGGGAGAGGCTCAGGTGAAAGAGCACACACCTCGACCTGTGATGAGGTGAGATGGGGCTCTGCAATTATGGCACTACGCGTGCCGGAAAATCAAATCGGGAGCTACAAAGACAAAAGGAGTTTGAAGGGAACGGACCTCTGAAAGGTCCCGAGAACGCACGGTACGTTGGAGCCTCTGCAACGTGAGGCACTTCACCCCTGCGCTCCTCACCCACCAAGCTGCAACTGCTGCGACAAGCCTGGGTGGCGAGGATGCTGCGAAAGGGGTCAGCGGGGGGACAACACACAACAAAGGGGTGGTGACGAGGCAGGCTACCCTGCGACACTGCAGCACACCCAGCAGAGCCCACAGCAGGCAGCACGTCTAAGGGTGGGATCAGCAGCCTCTCAATTGGAGGACTATAATGAGAGTGCACTCCTCCTGGATGTTGTAGTCTGCCAACGTGCGGTCATCCTCCAGCTGCTTGCCTGCATAGATCAACCGCTGCTGATAAGGTGGGATGCCCTCCTTGTCTTGAATCATCTCCTTCAATTGGCAAATCGTGGAACCCGCGTGAGGGTGGAGAGTTATAGTTTTGCTGTCATCTATCGTCTTGACGTAGATCGGAAAGCTGCCAGTGCTGCGGTGCTGCCTGCTGCCCCGCGTGTGGCCAGCTTCCGTGCTGCCAGCAACAGGAGGGCCACTGCCGGGTGCGGCTGCCTGCAGGGGCACGCCAGGAGGCGTGATGTCGAGGTCCAGCAGTTGTGCGGCGGGAGGGGCGGAAGGCGACTCAGGACCGCCCCCTGCAGGCACAGGCGGTGTGTCCCCGAAGTCCCACGGGCACACGCCACGGAACAGGCGTGTGTACTCAGCCCGTGTGCGTGCCACACGCACGGCACGCCCTTCGGTGCTGTCCCGGTGTTTGTGGTGGATGAAGGGCGGTGCTGTGCCGCCCTCAGGCACAATCTCCCTGCAGTACCGTGCGTACAGCGCGGTGTCGAGGATGTGTGCGTGCCACATCGCATCCACGTCGACAGGCGGGCTCAGCAGGTTCGCCTCCATGTCCCGCACGTACACCTTCAGCTGCATGAAGCGCTCGTACTCCGCAAACAGCTGCTCGTCCGGCGCATGCAGGTGCATCGCCTCGTAGCACCGCTCCACCTCCGCCTTGAACTCACACATCGCAGCACCGCAGCCTGCAGGGTGGGGTGGGGGCTGTGCAAAAGGGCAACACTCACTCCAATGGCACAAACACGGTGTGCCCAGACGACAATATCCGTGTAATCGCTGTGGCATGCTGCCTCGGCCGGCGCCTCAGTCACCCCACTCTCCACCCCCCGGGCGGCCGACGTGCTGTATGGATGTCGCTACATGCGTCGGCTGATGCAGAAACAGAAGGGCCGAAGGGGGGGCGTGGGGTGGGGTGGGGTGGGGTGGTAGCTGCCTTGCAGCAGGACACTGCCGCAGAACGTCTTGAGAGACCATAGGTGGGAGGGGGTGCGGATCACATGCTGCAGCTGCAGGTGAGTGAGGAGCTGCCAAAAGCGTAGCAACCCGTGGAAATGACACTCCAGTCCAGCCGGGTGTGTGGAGTACGTTTGGCTGTGTCATGCGGTGTCGTGACACTTTCTGCTCAACAGGTGACTCGTGCGTCCAACAACGCCAGCACGTTTTCCACCCACACTGGGTATTTTTATGGCTAACAATCAAAGTGCTGGAGGTGCCAGAAGCCCCTCTTGCCCGAACCCTCTCACTCTACTTACCGGTACTGGGGGCTTCGCGCTGAACAGTGAGTCGACCAACATAAGAAGAAGGATACAAACTGACAGAGTTTGACACAGAGCGAAGGCACTCACAGACATTACTTTGTGATACCCGCACTGTGCGCTGCCTCCCCGCAGGCTTTGTGCGATGGCGAGACTTGTACCACACGCGTGCGTTCAGATCTATAAATGCCGCAGTGGGTGGGGAAATGTTTGGCTCACCCCCACTCCACGTCACTAAACATGCCGGCGAAAGACCACCCAGCACATCTTGTTTCCCACTCACCCTACCGCCTCGCTGCAGCAGATGACCTGCCCACGCTATAGGGTTAGGGGGCGGGGAGGAGGGCAGGGTGTGTGTGTGGCCCAACCGCCGCAGTGCACCTGAGAGGAGGAGGGTGCAGCAAGGGCTAGCGTGGTGTTGCTGCATCGCTACCACTGGATGGTACGACTTCTGGAGGCGAGTCACCCTGTGGCAGTCTCACTCCAAGGCAGCTGCATGCGGAACGGCCAGGGACGGGAGGGGCGTCAGCGTTGGAGTCTTGCCACCATACCTGGTGTGTGGTGGTGCCCGGACAGCACATTTGTTGTGTGTGCCGTGCTGGACAGTCGGGTGGCTCGAATCCCCACCTCCACCACACATCACCACCACTGCCACCACCATCCCACCGCCAACAGCGGACACAAGCTGTTGCCTGCTGTCCAAGCAGAGGGTTTGCTCCGGTGTGCGTACAGCTTCCATGCGCCCAGCAAGGCGTGGTGAAGAACCGAGCACACACAGATACGTGAATCATTGTTGGAAAGCGCCAGTGGCACCTTGGCAGGGGCAAGGCCAGTCGCCTACCCTTCAAGCCCGCAGGTAAGGCACACCCAGCTCTGCTTGCGGTCACTGCTCCAGCTGCCACGGGAGCTCTGAAACCCCAGAAGCTATACAGCACACAGTGGGTGACAAGACTGTGTGTGCGGAGGGTCATGCCCACACAGGAGGTCACGCGGAGGCGAGGCGCAGCTTGGCTGCGATGAGAAGGTGGTCGCTGGGCTCAGACTCAGTCGGGTACGAAGACTCAGGCACCTTGGCAGGCAGGTCGTGCGTCTCGGCAACCTGAGCGTTGTGGCGGTGGTGGGTGTAGTGCTGGGAGTCCTGCCTGGGACAGAAGAACTATGCCTGGCCAGCATGTTTATGTGTGGCGTGGTGTCATTTGTTGGTGCGATCGGTGTTGTGTGACCTGGCCTGCTGCAACGCTGCAGGTCAAGACATACCTTCCACTGCGGGGACATGAAGATGTAGTCCAGCGTCCCAACGAAAGGGTTGCCTGGGTCCATCTTGGACTCAGCAAAGTTTGTAAGTGCAGGCTCCTTGCCGTTGGCAGTCGCGTAGGCTGCAGGGGTGTGTGTGTGTGTGTGGTTATGAAGTTTTAAGGCGGTGTCGCCCTGCACGGGCAGTAGCACCTCCCCTTCAGTATCGCACTCCCGAAGGATTCCCCAACACGACGTGACACCGGTTTCGACGCGTACTCTTCGTACCCCTCCCCCCGGCCGCGTCTCTTCAGCGAAGAACCGGGGATAATCGGACCAGGGCTAGCTAAACCCTGGTGGTGTCACGGGTGGGGTTGGAGAGGGAGAAAAGGAAGAAATGAAGTTGCGAAAAAGTCAAACACTGACACGTGAAATCAATAAAAAGGGTGGTATATATCGCCCCCTTGCTGCGACGAAGACACTAAATAGTCAGGCCGCTTCAAGAGTCTTGAGGGCTTGAAGGAAGAAACAGGTTGCTGATGAGTCTCAGGAGCAGGCACCTTTTGTCCGCCCACATGACCTTCGCCCGAAGGCGAACCTCGTCCAGCTTGGCTCGATCGCCACAGAGAAGGGGATCATTCTCCGCTGTGGTGAACATCTTAAAAACCGAGGGTGCAGAGGTGGGGCAGCCCACTGGTGCGACAGCAGGCCGCCCCCGGATAGCTATAACTAGTGCATAGGAAGCATACGACGGCACACGCAACAGATGCCGAAGGCACAACGGCGGGTCACTTTTAACCACCAGAGGAGTGGCACTCCCGAGGGGTGGGGAAGGGGGGGTAGTCACAACACTTTCGAAGGAAGAAAAGGGGCAAATGGGATGTTTTGTGCAAGGTAGAAAGGAAGTCACAACATGAGGCAGGGGGGATTGCTCATCAGGCCTGGGGGAATAGAGGGTTTGTGTGTGGTTACAAAGTTTTAAGGCGGTGTCGCCCTGCACGGGCAGTAGCACCTCCCCTTCAGTATCGCACTCCCGAAGGATTCCCCAACACGACGTGACACCGGTTTCGACGCGTACTCTTCGTACCCCTCCCCCCGGCCGCGTCTCTTCAGCGAAGAACCGGGGATAATCGGACCAGGGCTAGCTAAACCCTGGTGGTGTCACGGGTGGGGTTGGAGAGGGAGAAAAAGGAAGAAATGAAGTTGCGAAAAAGTCAAACACTGACACGTGAAATCAATAAAAAGGGTGGTATATATCGCCCCCTTGCTGCGACGAAGACACTAAATAGTCAGGCCGCTTCAAGAGTCTTGAGGGCTTGTGTGTGTGTGTGTGTGTTGGGTTGTTGAGGTGAAGAGCCTGCTGCCTTGATGTGGGTGCGTAGTACAGGTGAACACGAGACAGCTAGACACACAGAGAAGGAAGAGGGTCGTCGGGGGCACTGAATGCATGAAAAAAGGACCCAATGCGCTCTGCTGTGGCGTGCGTGCTGCCAAGGGTGCCGACAGCACACATGCCAATACTTCTGTTGAGCATCTAAGTGTGGTGCTCAGGCCCCACTGGGTGGACTCTGATGCACCTTCACACTGCGGAAGGCTGTGCACGCATGGCCATACCGGAGCGCAGTGGAGCCACCTTAGACTCCCACTTGCCGTCGGGGTGGCTCGGGCACTCAGGGTGCTCTGCCTGCAGCCGCCCCTCCGTCAGCAGCTTGTAGGGGGACGAGTCGGGCTGCGCGTTCCAGTCGCCCACCAGCAGGTAGGGGTCGCCCGCTGCAAACCGCTCCAGCTTGTCAGCCACGAGCTGCGAGTGGATGTTCATCACCTGCACCTTCTCGGGGCTGCCAAACAGGCACGGCATGTGGTAGCACGCCACGCAGAAGCGCTCGCCCTGCGGCCCCTCCAGACGCGCCAGCACCACCTCGTTCTTCCGCCACTCCGCGTGCTGCCAGGGTGTCGGAGTTGCCTTTGTCTCCCCGAAGAAGACTGCGTACAGCTTCGAGAAGAACGTCGGCTTCACCTTCGCAACCTTCGGCCAGTCGTTGTACGTGCCCGACACACGCGCAATCTCCACATCCTTCACGGTGTACTTCTTCATGTCCCACGCCAGCGCAACACCCATGTAGTTGGAGAAAGCACTCCCGTACGACGCATACACCATGTGGTACCCCTTGTTGGCGAAGTAGGTGTGCAGGGGGCCGGCCCACTTGTGTGCCACCTCCTGCAGGCAGACGACAGCCGGCTCGCTGGTCGCGGCGTCCAGCTGCGACACCACGCGGGCCAGGCGCGTCTCCGGCGCCAGGTCCTCCTCCTTGCAGGTGTAGAAGTGAGACGGGGAGCACAGGGCAGGGCTCAGCACGTTGTACGACACGACACGCACTTCAGCGGATTCGCTGCAGTAGGCGCGCTGCATGGTGCAGGCACCCCATGTCACAGCCGCGGTGGCTGTGGACACCCCCACACGGCGGAGCATCGCAGTGTCCTGAAGAAAGACGAGGCGGAAAAACCTGCAGGGTGGGTGCGGTGGCGGTGGCGGTGGTGGTGTGGTGTGGTGGGTGGCGTGCCCACAACACTCACTGACAAAGTACTTCACGCTTATGGGTTATGGGTGACGCACCGCAACAAAGATCCGAGGGTGGGGAGGGGGGCAGAAGGGTGTGTGTCGTGGGTGTGTCTGTGAGAAGCCTCCCTTCCCCTTCTCCTTCTTCTGTTTCCTTCATCCCCCCCCCTTATTACTGCTTACCCGCTCCCCGTCCCTTCCCCCCGCCCGCCGTGTGTATAATATTATATGGTTGCCCCTCCTCCAGCCAACCCACCACCTTCCACCTGCACCCCCCGCCACATGGGTGCCCTGCACATCACAGAGTATCTCGAGTCTCCGTCAGCTGATTGAGGGTGTGATATGAGGGTTCTATCCAACAAGGATATCAAGGCGGCACTTTCAAACTCGAGCCTCCGTTTGCTGTGTTGAAGTAGCGGACCCCGCATCGTACAGAAGGTCCACGGGAGACGAACGCACGAGAAACTGATACGCTATCGAGAGTATCTCGAGTCTCCCTGATAGATGACTTCTTCGCATTGGGGGCCCTCGCTACACCAGGTGTGACTGAGTGAGAAGAAGTGAGCCACGGCTCACCCCCCCCTCACTGACTGACGAGCTGTGACTGGTAGTGAGGCCCCCCCCTGATAGATGTCAGATTCGCATTGCTATCGCTTCCACCATCGGTGTAGTGTGGGGTAAACCCACACTTAGCCCCCCCCCACCCTCCCCAAATCGCGAAGCCCGCCGGGTGTATATTCCGATGATTGTGTTGATACAGGCAGGCTTTGGAAGTGCCACCTTGATTGTCCTGTTGGATTAAACCATCAGAGACACACACACCCTCAATCAGCCGACGGTGTTTGGTGCTACACTGTGATGAGGCATCCAGCCACAGGGCAGCATGTGTCTGCCACGAGGTGCCTGCCTGCCTGCCTGCAGAACATCCCAACAGCCGCTCGATATTGTCAAGGGGCGGTGGGCAGTTGATCGCGGTGGGGTGAGATGATGAAGTGAGGGTGGAGCGTGGGGGGGGGGTGCTTGCAATATAATGTCGGAAAGCGGGGAAGACGAATCTCCCTCAATCACTCCAGCAATGCAATGAGTCAACTCCCCACTCCAGGTGGTGGTGCGGGGTGTAGGGTGTAGGGTGTAGGGTGAGTCTTTTTGAGTTGAGTATTTGAATCCTGATGACGCAAAAACACAACAGGCAGCACTTCATTTTTTTTTGAAGGAATTGCCTCCCCCACACGTCTGTCTGACTCAAGAAATATCTGCCTCTGAACCCCGAAGAAGGAAGGGCGGGTGGAGTGGATTTTGACTGGGTGTGTATGTAAGAGGTAGGGAGTGCGAGCGCACAGATCAGCTTGCCGAGTTGTGTGGGGAAAAGAAGGCGGGGGGTGCACATGGGGCCCCCTCCCAACACCCCTCCTACACACAACACACACGAGCGCCTTGACAATGTGCCGTCGGGATGCTGACCATCCTGAAGCATAATCAGAGAGAGCTCGTCAGATGCAAGAGCGACGCCACATGGCGGGCTCCTGGTGTGAATACACACAAAGGGGGGAGGTGTGTGCCAGGGGGATCTTCGGCCTCTGGGCAAATTTTCGGGGCAAAATCGCTTTTTTCGGCAAAATTACACCCAAAAAAAAAACAACAACGCACCATTACTTCGGCACCACAGCGAAGACCCCCAAACACACACTACACACACACACACATGCAGCCGAAAGATATTGCATCGCCGATCGTTGGGGGACGCAGGGAAGAAGAACGGGGAGAGAGAGGGAACCGAGTGTGGGTGGGGGAGGGGGGGGGGAGGGAAGACGGGAGTCAAGAAAGAACCAAAACAGGAAAACAAGAAGAAGGTTTGTAAGGGTATGGATGGATGGATGGGGAGGGGGGTGTGCATATGTTATATACGGGGGGTGGGGGGAGAGAGAGAGAGAGAGAAGAGGAGGATTCGCTCAAAAGTGTCTGTGTAGCACTTTGGTTGGGGTTGGGGCCAGGAGGAGCGGCACGCAGGCCCCCTCAGATGCACAGCACAGAAACGCAAACACACATGTCAGCCTTGTTGTTCAGTGTATAGCGGCTGGAGGTGCCCTCCACCGTACACACACGTTAATCATATTTAGTTTAGTGAATGACGCACAGAGCGAGCTCTAGTTCTGCCTCCACTGACTGGAGGTGCCTCCACATGTTTTAGAAGGCGGCCCTCCCCACCCACCCCAGCATTCTGCAATCCGGACAAAACCTGGACTGGCAGTGGCGCACGTAAGCCGCTCTATGGTATGTTGGATGTCGACAGCGACTCTGAAGAAGCGCTGCAATCGGGCGAAGGCATTGGAGAAGGGGGAGGGGGGTTGGCAAGGGGTGGGTTCAGGGGGGGGTGTTCTCTTTACCGACGAGGCGAAGGCAAGACGAAGGTGAAGGCCGTGCCGTGCCATTTCATTGCGTTGGCAGCTCCCGCACACACACACGCGAGTCTTTTTGGCACCTTTGTCGGAGCAAGCCAGGAACCTGCCCTTCAAGCCCATAGGTAAACACGCGATGATTTGCTTGCGGGAGCCCGTCATTGCCCCACCACCCGGAAGCAATGGACCTCTCCCACATCCCTTCCGTGCGTGCGTGGCAGAGACACGCCTACACCGGTGATGTGTATGGAGAGACTCCATTCGAGATGTGCGTAGTGGAACAGGGGCAAGGACGCCATCTCCTTGAGGCACCGAAGTGCCACGCATACTCCACAACACACGCACTCCACCACCTACTGAAGGCGAGTGTGTGTGGAGCACACAGGGGAGTGTGAGTGAGTGAGGTGATAACAAAAAGCGACGCTTTTCCTCACACACTGTGTTCTCAGGGTTGACCCTGTGAATGGTCCGGTGGGGATCAATGATTCATGGCCTTTAAATTGCAAACTGTCTGGGGCAAGGGTTCCCCCCCATGGATGCACACACACGACGGGGGGGTGGTGTGGGGTGTGCTTCCGCCAGGTGTCTGAAACGGCTGCATGGATGGGGGCGGGGGGGGGGGGGGGGTAGGGGGGGTCATAAGCCCGTACAAAACCACATTTTTCAACATACCATCAGAACCGCCCTAATACCTGATCTGACCCGAAAATCCGACCCATACCCCCCCGGAAACCGTCTGGAGCCCACTTGTGACACCTGATGCGCACTTTTGTGATGATTTTTTGGGGTCCTAAAAAATGTACCTCAGTTTCGTACCTTGCCTTTGTACCTGAACCACTCCCGACCGCAATATTTCGTTCTTTGCAAGGAAAGGGTATCACTACGCTCACCCAGCACGCCGAGCAACACATGCCGTGTGCCTAGGGCCTCGCAGAGGTGTCAGATGCTGCTGCAGAGGGGTACCTTGCTCGAAAGACGCTCGCCAAACGGGAGATGTGCGGGGTCCCGGCAGAGAGCGTTGTGGCAGACCTGCGTCAGAAGAAAACGGCACACGACATCCGTGAGGCGACATTATTTCGGGCGCTCCGTCGGGCTGGGTACATAGGAGAGCGAGTGGGACGTGGTGACGACAGATATATGCAGTGGTGCATCAACTGCACGCACGTGCGAAAAGCGGCGTTCCTTGCTGGCCAAGAAAGATGTCACCTGCACTCCTACTCCTCCCACTCCTCCTGCTCCTACCCCTACACCAACTGATGTGGGCAGTGAGTGATGGCAGCTCCAGAGCAGCAGATGATCTAGGAAGCGATGAGCGGGTCAGCCGGGCAGACTACCCCAGTCCGTACCGGAAGTACGAAGCGTTGCGGGCCCGCCACCACCGCCTCCAGGAGAGGACCCGAGGATTAAGAGTAGGGTTGTACAACGCCAGGGGAGAGTATTCCCCTGGCGTTGAGACATCCCTGACGATCTTGCGGTCGCACTGTGGGGGTTGAGTCGGCAGGCAGATGCCTATCCAATGACTTTGTTGAGTCCTCACATGGTACACTCTCATACGTGCTGTTGAGACTGCGTGGTGTACTACACCCAGAAGGTGGCTGAACTCATTCAGCTGGCGCAACAACACAACATTCCCACCAATCAGGTACAAGAAAGACCTTGCCGAGGCACTGGGGAGGCAACATCGTGCCACCTGAGCCGGAACCACCGCAGAAAAGGCAAAGAACGAAATATTGCGGTCGGGAGTGGTTCAGGTACAAAGGCAAGGTACGAAACTGAGGTACATTTTTTAGGACCCCAAAAAATCATCACAAAAGTGCGCATCAGGTGTCACAAGTGGGCTCCAGACGGTTTCCGGGGGGGTATGGGTCGGATTTTCGGGTCAGATCAGGTATTAGGGCGGTTCTGATGGTATGTTGAAATTTTTGGTATTTGTACGTTTTTAGGGGGGCTTATGACCCCCCCTAGGGGGGGGGGGGGGCCTGGGAACGCCTCACCTCCAGGCCCCCACCCACTCACACCACCCTCACTCCCTCCCCACAGACACCCAATACTCAGACCCAGCAGGGGCAGATAAAATAAGACGGGGCTGGTGTGTCATGGGTAACTTCAGCAACTGGTGGATGCTGAAATTCTTGTTCTTTTCTTGTTTTTATTTCTGATTTTTTTCTTCTTCAAAATACTCGGGATTTTTTAAAAGGTTTTTGAAGGGGTGTCACTGTGCTGAAAACTACACACTTGCCAGGTGCGGGGGGGCTTCTTTAACTAAGGATTTGCCGGGGATGGGGGGTGGGGGGTGGGGGGTGGGGCGGAGGTCTTCTTTTGACTCTGTTTGTCCAACCCCCGGTTGATTCAAAACGGTGGACGAGGTGTCTGGGCGGAGGGGTGTGCTTGCTTGCCCCGCCACGCACAGTAATTCTTGCGCTCCCGATGAGAAAACCGCACAACCCGCGCATCGGCAGGGCCAAGAATAATATTATTCTGTGCGCATTCTGTGCAACACCTCACCCACCTGATTTTGACCCCGAGTTTGGTGGTGGTTAAAATGGAGTTTTCGGAGGTGTGGGTTTCGGTTTGAACATTATTTTTATTTCAAACAATATACCCCCTCCCTCTTTCGACCCGAATGAAAAGAGTCAAGAGGGTTTGAGAGAGAGAGGGGGTGGTGGTGGTGATGGAGGTGGAGGTGTGAGGGTGCGTTGGCTGGCTGTTCTCGAGAACAGCCCGAAGAAAGGGGGGGCGGGAGGGAAAGGCGGAGTTAACCACACCCAGTGGCACTACTGTGACACTGCGTGTGGTTTCCGGGCATTCCTGAACCCCTCAGAGAGAAATGGGAACAGGGGTGGGTGTTGGTGGGGTGGGTGGGGTGGGGTGGTTCACCTTCGAAGTCAATTCGGATTCGCTTCTTTTGAATTTTGGTTCTGTGTGTGTGTTGCAGCTTTTTCCTCGTTCTGGTTTTTTTCAGCAACCCCTCACTTGTGGCACAGCCGCGTTGGGCAGGAAAGCATGTATCTTCGAAGGGGGAGGTATCCTTCGCTGTTTGCCGGGCAGACTTTTCGGGAATCTTTTCAGCGCATTTTTTTACTCTCACTTCGCAAGAGGGGGATCATCGCCATCGGCAATATATTCCGGCAGAACGGCCAGATTATTCTTCACCTATAAAATAGGTGAAATGCACCAACCTTCACCGTTTTCCAGCCCTGTAGCGAACACCCTCATCAGAAGAGGCGAGTTTTTGTAACGCGAAAAGCTCACTCGTCTGCACCGCCTAGCAAGAAGACCTCCATATTCAGCAGCAGCATATATGGGGACAAAAAGACCACGCCCTTCGGCTTGGGGTGTTCTTCTATCGACCACTGCTTTCACTTTTTTTTTGTTCTGGCCAGTGGCTGTGATGCTTCTCGACGACTCGGAGCCCCACACCGTGCACATGCAGTGGCATAAGCATTCGTGGGGAAAGAAGGCCTGCAGACATGCGTTTGAGTTTGACTCTCTCTCAGTCTCAGTCTGACTCCGTGCAGCGGCAGCAGAGGTGTTGGTTATAGGCGTGAGGTAGGAGGTAGGAGCAGCGGTGGGGGGCGTGGGATCGGCGAGTCGCTGAGTGGCGCTTTCCGGATCACAGCAAAAGGAGCCTCGTTCTGTTACACCATGATTGTTTTAGTTCTGTGTCAATGAAACACGCACGGGCAGGTTTCAATATGCTGGCCTGCTGCCGGTCTGTGCCCCGGCAGCAAAGGTTTCGATGCCAGCATCTCTCTCACTTGTTATTTCGTTTTTGGTGAATGCGTTGGCAGATTGCACACAACACACATATATATACACCCGAAAAGGCAAATCTGAAATTTGAAATCAGATCCAAACATAGGAGGATCCTTGAAATCGGTAGTGGACAGTAGCGGACAGGGCGGACATTTCCTTGTGGAAAAAGTGCCCGAAAAAAAAAATTCGAAAAGGTCCCCCTTGCAGAATTAGCCTTTTTTCAAAAAATCGGAAAATTTCGGACCGCAATTTGTACCCAAGAAAGTGCCGAATTTTCGGACTTGGTCCGATTTGAACGATTTCCGTGCCTCTTGCAACCCCCATGAGGGGGGGGCTGCTGTTTCGGGTTCTTCCGGTGGTACATGCTGGGGTGTCAGGACAGGGAATCCTGCTCGCTGTACCCGGTGATCCCTGACGCAGCCAGGAAGTGGAGAGCCTTGGAACCCTGGTTGAGGCCTGTAACACCCGGCCTTCCTGCCACTTGTGGCATTGTGGAGTGGAGGTGGTTATGGAGAAGGTTCTCTCTCCGTCCGGTCGAGCACAACCGTCCTCTCCAGCCAGGGGTCATCTACTTTCCAAACAAGGGCCAGGAACATGCTCAAACAAACCAATTGATCAGAAAATCTGGCTTGCCGTGGAATCATTGAGCATTGGGGAGTGGTTTGCCCCCTTGCTGCGTATGACATGTCCATTTTTGACGATTTTTGGGCAGAATTTGGTGCGTGGGACCTTTCGATTTTTATGATTTTTTTCGGAATTTCGTGGGGACCGGTACCCCATTTGAGGGCCAAAAATCTCATTTCCGAGGCCTGGGAATGGTCGCAGTGGCCTCAGATGTCCAAAAACGTTCAATTGACCTCTCCTCGAAAAAAAAAATCGAAAGGTCCCCCCTACTGGCACCCCGGATTAGGACATGTCTCTGGGGGTGTCCGGGGCATTTTTGGCTGGGGAAAATGGGCCATTTTTCACGGTTTTTTCGGTTTTTTGTCCGGACCGGTACCGCATTTGAGGGGCAAAAATCTGATTTCCGAGGCCCGGGAATGGTCGCAGTGGCTTCATTTGGCCAAAAACGTTCAATTTACCCTTCTCCAAAAAAAATTCGAAAGGGTCCCCCTACAAATCGCCGGTCTTAGGAATTTTTTTTTTGGGCACCCAGATTTCAAAAAATTTCAAACTATTTTCTGGACCAAAAAAAACTATTGAGGTCCTGGCCGGACATGTCCGGGGGGGGGGGGGGGGCATTGTTGTTAGCCCCCATTTAAAACTTCACGTTTTACATGTAACGCTAATAATAATTAGTAGTTACAGGGGGGGGGCGAATAGTATTACTACGTAATACTATTCGGCGAACCAACCTGTATATTTGACCCCCCCCAAAAAAGGTATATTTTTGGGGGTGGCCAAATAGTATTACGTAGTAGTACTACTCCAAAATTCGTGAAAAGGGGCGTTTCGAGGGGGCTCCCGTTCTATTGCACTTTTCGGAATCCGTGCGGATCGTAGTGGGGTCATTTTGGTGGCTCAAGTGCCAAGCTTCACCCATGAAATGCGGGTCGGGTTCAGGCGCTTGTGAAGGGAAAAGGTGACTGGGAGGCAGCTTGCCCACCCATGCCACCCACCCAGCCTGACCCCCCTCACAGATTTGCCAAAACACCGTTCGTTTGAACGTTTGGAATCTGTGCGGATCGTGGTGGGGTCATTTTGGACATGGGGTGCCTATCTGCACCCCGTACTTAGAGTCACCAAAAACGTGCCCCAGAGCCCCAGAAAAAAAAGTAATACTATTTGGCACCGTAATACTATTCAACTAGGTAATACTATTCGCCCCCCCCCTGTAACAAATAATTACGAATTTTGTTAACTGGCCCCACCGCGCAGCGGGGGTTTTCTATTTTTATTTTTTTTACAAATTAACATGTTTGTTACAGCGTCCTTTACCTGACTGGGAACCACAGGAGAACGTGGAGGGCGAGGGGCATCGGAAGACGGGAGTACATCGTGCCACGACAGGAGGGGGATGACGGAAGCGAGAGCGATGAGTCTGAGCAGCCGCGCCCCAAGGCAGCCAGGCTGAGCCTGATGCAGCGCCGATGCAGACGCCCGCTGCTCTTCAAGCCCTGGAAACCCCGTCCCCTGCCAGGGTCGACATGAAAGAGCAACCCGTTGTACAGGCGAATAAGACTGGCCGGGAGCACCTCCCCCACCCCCATCCTCGAGCCTCGCGAGAGTTTTATTTTTACAAAAACGGGCAGTTGTTAACTGGGCCGCTGGACCAGGCCTGGGCGGGGAACGAGCCCTTTTTCCAGGTTTTTTGGGTCGGGGAACCAGGTTTTTTCTAAGAATTTTTACAAGGGATTTTTTGCTCGCCCCCCCACAGTTTCCATGCGCGTGCCCGTCAGGCGGGACTTTTTCTATGATTTCTCTCCGCGTCATCATGTGACAGCTCTAGAGTGATGCCCAGTTCTTGAGAGATGCATACGGCAGAGAGTGCCCCTCATGCGCGTTACAGCTGAAAATGAATGAGGATCACCTGGCGCTCGTTCTCATCGGGGGTTGTGCTCCGCAGGGACTCAATACACCTTGGCACCCTCGTAGGACTGGACATGCCAGCAGCTGAAGGACAGTTACAAAGCTGCCACTCACCACCCACCTGCTGGCCCTTCAGGTCTGAAAGCCCAAAAGCTCCCGGGGATTTTTAAGCACATGCATGATGCGTAAAAGTGTAGGAGTGCTTCCGACGACCTGCTTCTTTTCAGTGTGTCTTGCTATTTCGTGTTCACATGTGCTCCACACCCACATCAAAGCAGCAGGCTAGGGTGGTGGAAGCGTCAACGCATCATTAAGGAAGAAGGAAGCACGGTCGCTACGCTTTTTGCTGTGGTGCGGACCATATTCAGCGCAGTAGGGTGACCTCTCCGATTTTCCAAAACTGCTGGTTTACTGGTTTGGGGAACGGTCGCCGGCAGACCGTTGAAATGCCCGTGTTAGCAAGGCACACTCACGTTTCAGGTAGCGTGCCGCGTGTCACGCATGTCGCGAACGCGGCGAGTGCATCTCCCAGGTGGGGAAGTCCGACCTCCTGTCCGATGTCAACCAGGCTTCGAAGAAGCGCTTCATGGATGCGGCGCTGACCTCTTACGCTGCACTGTACCCGGGGAAGTGAGATGGACGGGCAAACGCTACATGGGGGGTCTGGGGGGCGGAGCCCCCCAGCCGCCGGAGGCCACGGTCGCGAACATCTGTTCGTGTGGGCGTACAGATTCTGGCGTACAGATTGATTCTGGTAGCGAACATCTGTCCGTGTGGGCGTACAGATTCTGTGCGAGTTGGCTGCGTCCTCCTGAGGCGACTGGAATGGTTGGACCCCGACCTGATGGGATTCGAAGGACTCGAGTACGAGACATACGCCACAGGGGGGTCTGGGGGGCGGAGCCCCCCAGCCGCCGGAGGCCACGGTAGTGAACGTCTGGCTCTCCAGTTGGCCAGCGGCGAACTGTACGGGGGACAGACTTCCCTTCCATCCTTGTGCGTGTCGACTGGGAAAAAATGAGAAAAAAAATTTCCTCTGCGAAACAACCTTAGAAAAAAAATCCCCTCACAAAATTCTTAGAAAAAAACTTTTTGGTCCCTTACAAAAATTCTTAGAAAAAAAGTTCAGAATCCTGAAAGTGGGGAACAAGCCCCCCAGTTAGGAACAGCCCTGCGCTGGACGCCAGAATATTATTTTTACAAAATAATTTATTTGTTACAAAATTTTGTTAATTGGCCCCCCCTGAGGGGGGCCAAAATAATTATTGAATTATAATATTTACCTGGGACCCCCCGTGTTTAAGTCCCCCCCCTGGAGGCGATTTTCGGCCGGGGGGGACTTAAACACGGGGGGGGCGGACCTAAACACAGGGGGGGCTTAAACACGGGGGTGGCACAGTGGAGACCAAGAAGACCTCTTCCTCTGCTGTCGTAGGGGGGTAATTCCGGTCCGGATGGACTTTTGGCACCCCACTTTTCGACTCTGACAGCACCTGGAGGGCCTAGGGGCCACCTGATGACCCTCCAGACCAGCCCACCCCCGTGTTTAGGTCCCCCTGTGTTTAAGTCCCCCCCCTGCCAGACCCCCAGGGGGGGACTTAAACACGGGGGTAAGGGGGGGGACTTATACACGGGGGGTCCCAGGTACAGTAGTTTTGAATACTACAGTAATGGAAGCAAAAACAAACAAAACACGTGACACTGTTCCGCCCACATCGAAGTGTGCAGAAAGCCACTGATAAAGGTGTAGATACATAATGCTTATGGCAGGGGGGAGGGTGTGAGGAGGAGGAGGAGGAGTGGGGGGGATGTGAAAGTGTGGAAAAATTTGACACAGGCGGCACACCGCTCACAGTGGAGGAGGAGGGAGGGGGGGGCCTTTGGGAAACACAACACTGTAGAAGCGCAGGTAATGAGAGAGCTGCGTGTGTGCCTCCCAGCAGAGGAGAGGGAGACAAAGGCTGGTGCCAGAAGCCACAATTAGCAGTGTTGCGATTGGGCAACTTGCGCGCCTGCTGCCCGGCACAGCATTGGCTGGCACGGAGCAGAGGAAGGGAAGCCTCGGTGAGGGTGTGCATCCTTCGCCATTGTGGGTGGGGGGGGGGGGGGGGTGGGGCGCAGTGTTTCGTGGCCCTGTGGTGCGGGCGGAAACGAAAAAGTGCTCCCCCCCCCCCCCAGAGGGGGCCTGGTCTTATTTTGGGGCTTTCAGTTTACACCGACGACACAATTTGGCTAAAAATACACCCAACTTTTTTCCCTCCTTTTTTTTCGCACATGAGAAAACAGCAACAAAAGACCTCAAGAAACACCTTGCCGCAGCAAGGCTTTCTCGAGTCTGGGGGGAGAAGGCGGACTCATATATATATTGCTTTCCGCTTTTCCCCTCACCCCCCCTTCTTATTTTCCTTGAGTTGGGACTTGACTTCCCTACGAGATTGGCTCATTTGGGCTGGCTACCACCTCATGCTGATACTTGTGGTTCGACGACTTCTTGCTGCAGTACACACAGGTCGCGACGGCCAGCACCACAGCACAGCACAGCCCCACAGACCCAGCTATCACCAGGGCAAGGGCCAGCTGCGACAGCCCGCCACCGCCACCACCCTGCGGCACACAGGACCCATCGCGCAGGTCATACCCGCTGTCGCAGGCGGTGGCACTGCAGGACCCGTCCTGCAGGCTGTGAACCGTGCCCGATGCGTGAGGGATGTCGCAGGGCTGCAGCACCTGGATGGAGCTGGAGGCAGGCATCCCGAGTGCGTCGCGCATCGCCGCGAAGCGGGAGTCAGAAGCGTATTTCGCCGCAAGCTGGTGCTCGAGATCTGCCTGGGCTGCGGTGGAGTAGGGCACGTTGTCGACAATCGCAGTGGCACGGATCGACCCGCAGGTCACCTCGATCAGACCCACTGGGAAGAGCAGGTTCAGCGCGAGCTGGATCACCTCGCGCATGAGGGAGACGAACGCGGCATCCCACTTCGAGCAATCCACCTGCCAGGTCACGACGATGCGCAGGGGGGCCGTCACATTGGCATCCTGCTCCGACACGCACACCTTCGCCGCGCTCAGCGTGCGGAACCCCGGGCTGCAGTCGCACGCCTTCGCCGTGGTGTTGCACGCCGCATCCGCATCTCCGTGCCTCCGGCACATCGCATCGCTGCTGCACCACTCGAATGCCGACGTCGCATTCCCAGGGGAGGGGTCGCTTGTGGGCACCCCGGTCCCCGGGGCGCATGTCTGGCACCCCGTCGACGACGTGCCGAAGCCGCACCCCGATGGGACACACTCTGCAGCGCCACCGCCCCCGCCACTCCCCCAGGCGCAGCCCTGCGCCGCGTTGCAGGTCGTGTCGCTCGTCAGCGCGCTGCAGTTGGAGGCGCCCTGCCTGACGAACACCGCGGAGTGGAGGAGCGGGAGCTCGAGTGGGGGAGTGGCGACGGACCCCCCGGCGGGGACCAGCATGCGGAAGGCGCGCATCGAATGCGTCGCGTTGTCGGCGGAGAAGGAGGGGGCACAGCCAGAGCCGCCACTCCCCCACCCCGCAAGTGGCAGGAGGACCGGGAACCGCCCGTCAGATCCGGCGGCGCAGGCGTGGCAGGAGTACACCGCGACAAGAACCTCGCATGGTGTCGCGGAGCAGCTCGCAGGGCAGTCCACGCGGAAGAGGGACCCAGCAGCAACCGCGGCGCCCGGCGGGAAGAACGCCTCGAGGGCAGCAGCGCTCCCCAGCATGCCCTGGGGGAAGGTCAGCGAAACCGTGTCGCCCGAGGGGAGGTCCCAGCCTGGCATCCCGTTCGCCGCAGGCAGGCTTGGGATGTCGGTCGTGCTGCTGCTGCCCACCAGGGCCACCTGGGCTGTCTGCGCCGCGATGGTGCAGGGCGGGGGGGGTGCGGCAGTCGGGGGTGCCGGGGTGTCCTCCGGAGGGACGTGGCACACGGTGTACTGCACGGCGACGAAGGAGGGGAATGGGGTGAAGATCAGACCCGCCGCGTCGTAGATGAAATCCGACGGGGCCACGCTGGGGTCGCCGGACCCATCGGCGGGCAGCGGGGTGGCGCCGTGCCACAGGTTGCCTGTCCCCTGCAGCGTGTGCCCAGGCTGCAGGACGGGTGTGCGGACCTGGTGGATCCCGCTGCCTCCAAAAGGATCCTCCAACACGACGGTTCCGACGATGCGGCTGCCCCCTGCGGTGCAGTCGGAAGGGTCGGCAGCAGGCCCGACGTGCAGCTCGAGGAGCTCGGTGCCGGAGGTGAAGAAGGACGACCAGAAGCCTGCCCCAGGGATGTCGAAGCAGCGGTTGTCGGGGCCGACCGCCCAGGCTGTCTCGCAGATGGGGTCGCGGGTGCAGGTGCCGGTGTTGCTGTCGAGGGTATACCCTGTGGCGCAGGATGTTGCGGTGCAGTTGCCATCGATGGTGCGTGCGGTGGTGGCGGCGTTCGGAACGTCGCACGGGGGGAGGACAGTGAGGGAGCTGCGGCGGGGGATGCTCGCAACAGCGAAGAAGGCGTAGAGGTCGGGGAATGTGGCGATGAATGTGTCGATGTCGAACTGCGACACGGCTGCATAGGTCACGTTGTCCAGCACGGCGGTGAAGGTGCCGTTGCTCTCGAGGGACACCGCCGCGGTGCCCCCCAGCAGCGTCTCCAGCCCCTGCGTGAGGAGGGCGACAAACTCCGTCTGATTCGACCCAAACGACGCGTTAAACTCCAGCTGCACCAAAACCGACGCAGTCGCGGTGCTGGTCTCCCCCACCCCCGCACACACCTCCGCCAGGGACACGGGGGTGAACCCGTCGCTGCAGGTGCAGGAGCTGTTGACGCACACCGCAGCCACATCTCCATTCTGCGCGCAGGACGCGTCGTTGAGACACCAGATAAACTCGGTGTTGACATCCAACGGAGCGGGTGTCGGCGGCGCCGGCGTGTCAGGCGCAGGGGTTGCCGGAGCGGGTGTCGGCGGAGCCAGCGTCGGCGGGGCTGCTGTCACCGGGACAAATGTCCGCGGTGAAAGCGTTGGCGGAGCCTCCGTCGGGTCTGGCTTCGGCAGCGGGCACACCGTGACGTGCAGCGCGAGGTAGAGACTCCGCACCTGGCAGCGGTATTGGAACCAGCCCCGCCCAGACCCCCCGCTGCTCTTGTAGGGGAAGTGCCACGGCGACGCGAGGTACGCCCCGTAGCGCGACAGCGGCAGCTTCGTCGCCCCCAGCCACAGCGAGGCGTGCGACAGGCGCCACCCCTCCGCGATGTGGATCGCGAGGTCGAGCCTGCTGCCGTCCAGCGACACCGCGACGCTGCCTGCCTGCCACGCGCGCCCCGTGTTGCACCCCGTCGCACCCACCCACAGCCCGAGCGACTCCGCTCCAGGCCAGATCTTGTTGGTCCACCCCCACACAGGGTTCCAACAGTCACGCACGTTGAGGAAGCACAGCGAGTTGCGCCCCTTAGCCCAGGCAGAGACACACCGGTCCCCTGCGACGCACTCCCCGCCGCTGAGGGTGTAGCCCGCGTGGCAGCCGGTGGCTGCGCAGCTGCCGTCGGCAAGGCGGGCCACTCCGGAGGCGCCGTAGATCTCACAGGGGGTCAGCACGGTGGAGGTGAACAGCGTGGGCATTCCCACCAGGTCCTGCATCTGGTTATAGGCTGGGTCGTTGGAGAAGCTCTGCTGGAGCGATGCCTCGAGGGCTTCCGCAGCGGCTTGCAGGGCGCTGTAGCGCACGCCGTCCGCAACAGCGCGGACCGTCGCGCAGTCCGCAGCGATGGCTGTGACATCCGCACCGAGCGCCGAGGAGAGGGATGCCTTCACCAGAGGCAGGAAGGACTGCGCAAACACGTCGCAGTCCGCCTTCCACACCAGCTCCACCAGCACCGGGGCCTGCTCGTCGCGCGGCGGGGAGGCGCTGTCAGGCACGCACACCTTCGCCTCCCCCACCGGGCTGTACCCTGCGGTGCAGCTGCATGCGGCTACCACACCCGGTGTGCACTCCGCGCCTGAATCGCCGTGCATCCTGCAGGAGGCCCGCCCGCTGCACCACCGCATCTCCGCCGTGGATGTGAAGGACGGAGGCGAGGTTGCGGAGACACACCCGATGCCACCGTCAGGGTAAAACCCCGGGGAGCAGGTCGAGGCGATGCATGTCCCGTTCGCCGCCCGCTCCACCTCCGAGGCGCCGGGGACGTCGCATGGGGCGAGCACCGCGAAGCTGACGTGCGAAGGGGTGCCGAGGGTGTCCCGCATGGTGGCGTATCCCAGGCCCAGCTCATACAGCGTCTCGATGTACTTCGGGATATCCGCCGCGGCGACCGCATCGTGCGTCGCGTTCATCGCGGCCCGGATGGAGCCGTCCGTCAGCTCGATCGCCTCGACGGACCCCCCCAGGGCAGCCTCGAGGAGGCTCTTCACGAGAGAGATGAATGTCGATTGGAAGGCGCCGAAGTCGGCAGCCCAGGTGAGGGTCACAAGGAGGGGCACCGTGTCGTCCCCGCTGCCCACGCAGAGTTTGGCGTCAGCCACGCCTGGGTAGCCGGCGCCGCAGGTGCAGGTGTTGGAGGCGGCGTGGCAGGATCCCGCGGTGTCGCCGTGCATCCGGCAGGTCGCGTCGCTGCCGCACCACGCGATGGAGGTGGAGGTTGCGGCGGGGGCCAGCGTGGCGGGGGATGGAGTTGTCTCCGGCTCCGGCGCGCCCGGGCATGCCGTGACGTGCAGCGCGACGAATAGCGAGAAGGTGCTGACGCGGAACTTAAAAGCGGCAGACCCGCTCCGTTTGAAGGGGAACCGCGAAGGCGACGCGGTGTACCCCCTCCGCCTGCGCCACGGGAGTGGCTCTGTCCCAACCCACATCGCGGCGTCATCCATGCGCCACCCCTGCCTGAAGATCACCTCGATGTCAAGCCTGTTGCTATACGTCGTGACGAAGACATCCGCGACCTGCTCCCCCGTGTTGGTGTTGCAGTTCTCCGCCCCCGCCCACAGCCCCATCGTCTCCGACCCCGCCAGGCGGTTGGTCCACCCCCACCGCGTGGAATACAGGTGCCTCAGGTTCTGGAAGCAGTACGCCTGGGACCCCTTTGCCCACGCAGTCACGCACTGCCGGGGCGGGAGGCAGGCACCGTCAGCCAGAATACGCCCCCCGCTGCAAGAGAGGGCACGGCAGCTCCCGTCGGGGAGGCGTTGGGTAGAGGTGGCGCCCGCGACACTGCAGGGCTCGAGGAGGGTGACGGTGATGGAGGAGGGCCACCCCAGCACAGCCTCCATCACAGCGTAGAGTAGGTCGGACCCGGTGTAGTCTTGGAGGAGCTGCGTGTCGAAGGCGTGTGGGATGCCTGCCATTCTGGAGTAGGGCGAGTTGGAGAGGACAGCCCGCACCGTGCTGCAGTCCGACGCGATGTCGAGGAGCGTGAGCCTCGTCGCCGCTTCGAGGGTGCGCCCGGTGAGCTTTGCAAACCCTTCGGTGAACCTGTCGCAGTCGACCTGCCATGCGATCTCAACCAGAACATCGCCCTCAGCGTCAGCCCCGCCAGGCGTGCACACCTGCGACCCGTTGACAGAGGCGTGGCCTGTGTCGGAGCAGGTGCAGGCAGAGGTGGAGGCAGCGGAGCTGCAGACGGCAGACACATCGCCGTGCGTCCTGCAGTGTGCGTCATCCGCACACCAGGAGAAGAAGGCGGGGGTGGTGTTCGCAGCGGGTGCGGGTGTGGCGTCCGACACCACGCAGTCCCCCCCGAGGCTGAGGTAGCCTGCGTTGCAGGCGACAGCCGTGCAGCTGCCGTTGGAGGAGCGCAGCGTGTCGTTCGCGCCTGGGATGCTGCAGGGCGGGATGACGGACAGCACGGTGCGATACGGCAGCCCCAGCACCGCCTTCATCCCTGCATACTCCACGGAGCTGGCGTACACCGCAGACAGGTAGGCACCCATGTCGGCACCGGCGGTGCTGGAGTAACGCACGCCCTCCACTACACCGCGCACCACCCCGTCGTCCCTCTCGATGACAGAGACGCTCCCTCCCAGGAGCGCCTCAAGGAGGCTCTGCAGCAGCGATAGGAAGCCTCTGTCGAAGAGGCGCAGGTCTGGCCAGTGCAGCTGCACCAGCAGGGATGATGTGTCTGACGGGGCAGCGGCGCACACCGGCGCGTTGGGAACCACGCCTGTGGTGGTGGGGTCGGTGCAGGCGCATCCGGTTGAGGCGCCGCTGCAGGTGGCGCCGCTGTCGCCGTGAATCCGGCACGACGCGTCGCTGCTACACCACACGACCTCCGTCGTGGCGTTGCGGCTGGGCGGGGCAGGGGTGGTGTCCGGGCTGGGTGCAGGCGTCGGCGCGTCGGTGCTGCTGCTGCCGGACCCCGGGCAGACCCACACATGCAGGGCAGCGTGCAGCATGTCGTTTGTGGAAACGCTGAAGACGAACCGCGCCTCGCCCGTCCTCTGGAATGCGAAGTACCCCGGCAGCGCCGACAGCTGCCCCGCGGAGTTGCGGGGGAGGCGCTCCTCCCCGAGCCACAGCGACGCGTTCTCCACGCGCCACCCGGGCGCGGCCTCCACCGCCAGCTGCAGGTGCCCCTGCAGGGTGGCCTGCACGCTCCCCACACTGGTGGCCCAGCCTGTGTTGCAGTTGAGGGCGCCTGCCCACAGCCCCATGCGCTCCGACTGCGCCAGCTGGTTGGACCACCCCCATGCGGTGGTCTGCAGGCCACGCATGTTGAGGAAGCACATCGACGACGCGCCCTTCGCCCATGCAGAGCGGCAGCCGCCGGCGGCAGGCACGCAGGACCCTGCAGCCAATGCGTAGCCCTGCTGGCAGCTGGTGGCGCTGCAGCTCCCGTCGGCGTTGCGCGACATGACTGCGGCGTGGGGGGCGCTGCACGGCGGCAGCACCGTCACGGTGATAGAGGAGGCGTTGCCCAGCACCGCCTGCACGGCGGTGGCAGCAGCGAGGCGTGTGGCGAGGGCGTCGGGGAGGCCCACGATGGCGGAGTACCTCACGGCAGGGAGGGCTGCTCGGATGGTGCCGCAGTCGCGCTCGACAGCTGCGGATGCAACGCCTGCGGCGGCGGTGATGGCGTTTCCGACAGCCTCGGCGAGGCCAGGGGTGACGATGGCGCAGTCGACGCGCCACACCGCCTCGACCAGCACGTCGGCAGGCAGGTCGCGGGTGGTGCTGCTGGCGGCGGTTGCGTCGCGACCCACCGTGACACCCGCATCCGGCACGCACACCTTCGCCCCGAACACCTCAGAGAACCCCGTACCGCAGCTGCAGGACGACGCGGCTGTGTCGCACGATGCGGAGGCATCGCCGTGCATCCTGCACGCCGCATCCCCGCGGCACCAGCGGAACGCCACAGAGGGGCCGCCGCTGGAGGGGACACACGCCCCATCGCGTAGCGTGAAGCCATCCTGGCAGGCCACAGCGGCGCAGCTCCCGTTTGCAATGCGCTCCGCCTGTGTGGCTCCGGGGGAGGTGCACGGGCCGTACACCGTCACCACGCTGGAGACGGGGAGACCGATGGTGTCGCGCATGCTGCCGTACTCAGGGGAGGTTGCGTAGAGGGTGCGGAGGCGTGACGACACGTCGAGCGAGGCGATGCGGGCATACCCCACGCCCCCCAGGAGGGTCCGAACCACGCCATCGACGAGCTCGACGTGGAGGACGTTGGAGTCAAGGAGGTCCCCAACGACATTGCGCAGCAGGGCAAGGAAGACGCTCTCCTGCGACCCGAAGGGGTTGCCCCACACGAGCTGCACCATCGCATCGGCAGAGTCGCCCACCCCGGAGGCGCACACCGCAGCGCTGGGCACCGCGTTGGAAAACCCATCGCTGCAGGAGCACTCATAGCCGCTGCATGACGCACCGGAGTCCCCATGCATCCGACACGACGCGTCACCCAGACACCACTGGAACCACATCGCGTTGTTCGGCGCAGGCGTCTCCGGGACAGACGGGGGAAGGGTCGGGGCTGGCGTGGGGGATGTGGTTGTGGTGGTGGCGTCCCCAGGGCAGACGTTGACGTGGAGGGCCATGTGGAGGTCGCGCGTGGGGACCCGGAGGCGGTAGGACGCGGAGCGGGTCTTCTTGAAGGGGAAGTAGCCAGGGGAGGCGGTATACGCCCCGCCCTGGGTGAGCGGGAGGCGGGTGAGACCTGCGTAGAGCGCCGCGTCGACGACACCCCACCCCTCACGCATCCGCACCGCGATGTCGACGTTGGGGAATGCGTAGGTCACATCCACATCTCCCACCAACCTCCCCGCTGCTGTGTTGCACCCCTCCGCCCCAGCCCACAGCTGCATCGCCTGGGAACCCCCCAGCTCGTTTGTCCACCCCCACATGCCCGAGTCAAGCCCCTCCATGCTGAGGAAGCAGAGGGAACGCTCCCCCTTCGCCCACGCCGCCTCGCAGAGCCCCCGGGGGACGCAGGCACCGCCTGCGGCGACGGTGCCTGCGGAGCACTGGTGGGGCATGCAGCCGCCGGAGGCGGTGGCCTTGGAGGTGATGGCGTTGGGGATGTCGCAGAGGGGGAGGATAGTGACGGAGGTCTTGGTGGGCATGCCGAGGAGGAGGCGCATGAAGAGGAAGACGTGGCTGCGGAGGTAGCGCTCGGAGAGGCTGGCTTCGATGCCTGCCGCGGAGGCGTGGAGGGAGGAGTAGGTCTGGTTGTTCACCACGGCGCGGACCGTGCCGCAGTCGACGTCGATGTCGTCGACGCGCGACCCGAGGGACGCCTCGATCACCTCCCCAACCAACGAGAGGAAGGAGTGGGAGAACCCATCACACTCAACCTTCCACACCATCTCCACCAGAACAGAGGCGGATGCATCACCCCCTCCTGGGGTGCAGACCCGGGCAGATTGGACCGGCCCAAACCCATCCCCGCAGGAGCAGGTGAGGGTGTCCTGTGAACAACTCGCCCCGCTGTCGCCATGCATCCTGCACGACGCGTCGTCGGCACACCATTGAAATTGCGTCGCGCCTGCGGGGCTTGCCCCACTCTGCTGCTGCGCGCACTCCCCTCCGGAGAGGGCAAACCCTGCATTGCAGGAGGTGGCAACACACTCTCCTCCGGCAAGCCGCTCCGAGGTTGCGGCTCCAGGGGGGTCGCAAGGTGGGAGGATTCGGATGGTGGCGGATAGGGGGGTGCCGAGGGTGGTGCGGAGGGAGGTGTGGCGGGGGAGGGTGTAGAGCGAGTCGAGGTAGGCTGTGAAGTCGGCGGCTGCGATGCGGCGGGTCTTCGCGGCGGGGAGGGTGGCGCGGGCCGTGGAGTCGGTGGACTGGATGCGGGAGACGTCGCCGCCGAGCACCGCCTCGGTAGCGGCGCGCAGCATGGGGAGTGCTGCGTCGACAACACCTGGGGATGCGCTGAAGGCGAGCGTCACCTGCACCTCCGAGACAGCATTGCTGCTGTCGCCGCAGAGGTTGCCGGTGCTGTGCTGCGCGGTGCAGCTGCAGGTGTCGGTTGTGGTGTCGCAGGTGGCGCCGGCATCCCCGTGTGCCCGGCACGATGCATCGCCGCCTGCAGAACACCACTCGATCCGGGCCGTTCCAGCGCTGGCAGAGGCCCGGGTTGGAAACAGTGCGGCTGTTGTGACAAGCACGGCATATAAGTGGGTCATGTGGTGTCGCATGGTTGGGTATCTGGGGAGGGTGGTTGGTGGTGGGGGGTGGGGGGGTGGGGGGGTGGGTGGGTGGGTGGGTGGGTGGGGGGGGCGCCACGAGACAGGCGAACAAAAAGGCACCCATGGCATCCGATAGATCTCAGACGTGTGATTCGGTTGATGGAGAAACAAATGCCAGGGCATGTTCCTCGCGTGTTGGGTTCCGAAGAAAGTTAAAGTGGTGGCCAGCAGCCTCTCTGGCACCTGTGCACACAACAACGCAGACAGCACAGGAGCTTCAAAGAGCCCTGTGGCTGATGCCAAGCGAGTGAGTCCCACACGTGTCAACATCCTCGAAGGGGGTGTGGATGCTGCTGGGCTACGGTAGACCCAACCAGGCCGAATCGCCATTGCTGCTTGTGTTTAAACAGGCGGTGCTCACATGTCGCTTATGCACGGACACGTGCGGTGTTTCCCTGCTGGCCACGCACAGCCAGATCACTGTTATATCATCCACCTGCTCCCTTCGTTTTCCGAGCACGTTGTCCTTTTTGCAAACACACCCACGCCCCTCCCTCGCTGTCCGACCACCACCACCCCACGCCCCCCTTCTTCCCACAAGAAATGCCTGCACTACCAAGCAACAGGAAGCCCCGCACCCACCACATCCTCCCCCACGCAGACCGCTTCTATGCTGGGACCCAAGCCCGGTGGTGCACGGAGTGGGAACGCACACACGCACAGACACACTACACAGGCACCCTCTTAACCCGCCACAAAAGGTGTGTGTGACCACAGCCGTGTACCTCAAAAGGAGACGAAAGATAGAGAAGGTTGTGTGTAGTGCGCTTTCGAGTGGGAGTCAGACTCTGCGGGTGTTGAGACCCGCTCGGCATCCCACCACGTGTTGGGATGGGGAGAGAGAGAGGGGGGGGGGAGGGGGTGTGAACACGCGCGAGCAGAACAGGTATTATCGCGGAAGACGAGAAAGAGATTTTACAAAAGAGAAGTGGCGATCTTGATTTGCACAATTGAAAGCCTTTCAAAAGAGCAGGAATGGACAGTATGCGCGGATAAAGTGAAATGCTGATGCAAAACCCGGGAAGCACAGTCAGGGCACCATTGCCAGACATGCCCGCTCCACACGCAGAACGGAAAGCGCCCGATACTCACAGCTGCAACCGCTCTGATGGGTTCTCCTTTTTGGTTGTTGCGTTGACGCTTCTACACCCGAAACAGTCGAAAAAGTCTTCCTGTCTGGTGGGGATATGGATAGAGCACGTTTGGTTGCATCTGTGGTAGATAGCCTTCCGCTCACACGAGTGTGCTTACGGTAAAGAATAGAATTAAGAACCTTCGGCAGGAGATTGCGTTGTGCCTTTTAAGATACCCCTGGAGACAAACTGGTGAAACTGGCGTGTGGGGAGGAGGAAGGGGGGTGGGGGGGGGGGGGTTCATAGAAGGGAGGCTGCCACCATCCAACACCACCACCTGCCACCAACACCGAGGGAAGAAGAAATGAATCAACTCAACGACATCACAGGCCAAAAGAATTGGGGTGGCGGACCGGCATCGAACAGAAGTCCACGAAAGACATGACGCTGCGCGATACCGCCCTCAGGCTGACAGCCCGAATATGTTGCCGCATGCGAAGAGGCATAAGCAAGGTCACGTGCCACAACCCTAAGGCCACAAACACCCCTAGTAGGCTACCCCGCCACACACCCCGACCCACCCAAACCAAAAGAACAACTCTCGGTCAGGAAGAGACAGGGGGAGATAGGGGGGCAACAGGTATAGGCAGCGACAGCAAAAGAAACAGTGGCGCTGGTGGTGGTGAAGGAGGGTAAGGGGGGGGGGGGGTCTGGGGGGGAGAAATGGAGGTCAAACCAACATACAACTGAAGAGGGTAGTACATACAAAGGCATCAGCACCCTCACATATTGCTGGCCTTATGGGGTGTGGGGTGTGGGGAAGGGATAGGCACCATGGCACCGCAAAGGGGTGTGGTGGTGTCAGGCGTCCTGTGCTGGTGGGCTGCCTCGGGGCTCGCAGGAGTGTGAGGGGCACACACCCGGTGAGGGGTGAGCGTCAGCCCTAGTAGTAACGGGGGCTGCTTGGGCTGTAGTACAGCTGGTCCCACGCACGGCGCTCCTTGCTCTCCGCGATCTCCTTCTGAAGGCGGGCGGCATCCGCCTCACGCTTTGCCGACTCGTAGTCGTCTGCTGCGCGCGAGCGCTGCGCAGACCCCTGCCAGGAGTCAGAGTAGTACTGGCGCAGCTGCGACTCGCGCTGGCGCTGCACCGACGACGGGTCAACAGCGCTGTTGGCGACGTAGCTGTTGCTGTTGTTTGAAGAGGTGGGGTGTTTGGATGGGCGCGGCGTGGTGTGGGGTTGTTGGCAAAAGCGTCGCAACCGCGCTTCTTCAATGATGCGTTGACGCTTACAGGGTTCTCAGTTGATGCCTTGATGGGTACCAACTTGCCGGGCTGGGCACGTGGGTGTGTGTTCTTTGCAAAGGTTCCCCTTGTTGGCAAAAAAAGCGTCGCAACCGTACTTAGATTTATCTTGGGGATACAATCAGGGTATAAGATAGACTTTTTTTCTGGCGCCGTTTTCCGGTTTTTCTGGTTTTGAAAATTTTTCGCGCGCGCCTTCGGCGCGCGCGACCCGCGCAAACCCTCCCAGAATCTGAGAGGGCCCGGTGCCTGCGCGCGTCCTGTCGTACTGAGGCTGCTTGGTGGGGCAGGCGCAGCAGCTGCTTTGAAAGTTTGGACTCTCGGCCAAAAAACCGGTCTGGTGCAATTTTTTTACGCAGGGGGGTCTGGGGGGCGGAGCCCCCCAGCCGCCGGAGGCCGCGGTAGTGATCATCTGTTCCCTACAGTCTGGATTCGCTTGTAAGTAGGAAGGCTTCGCTGTATCGCAGCCCGGCCAGCAGGAGATCACTGGTCCTTGAGGGTTCAACCTTCAGGGTGGAGGAGGACGGGGGAGCGACCACTCGTGACAGGTGTGCGTTGTGGGTGGTGTGGGTGCACGACAGAATGGCCAAAGGGTCCACGAGATCTCTGCACACATTCCGTTATCGAGGAGATGGGCACCTAGCTGTGACGACAGGCAACAAACAAATCTCATCTGTTAGTTGCCCCCAATAGGCTTGGCGACCTTCAAGACTGCTTGAAGATCGTTCGTGTTCTCGTCTCAGCCCTCCGGACAAGCAGATCTGTCTCGAGTTGGTGGGCTGTCGCCATGTATTCGATGGCACCGAGTGACGCTGCACAGAGGCAGACGACACGGTGAACTCCAGCGGAGGTTACCCTACCTCCGCTGGAGTACACCGTGTGTCTCCCATGAGTCTCAACTACCGGGAGTCTTAGCGTAAATTAGCTGGAAAATAGACTCCCGTCTCCAGTGCAGACTGCAGTCTTAGACTCCCTCTTAGACACTCGCTAGGGTGGCTGGAGTCCACCATGTGTGCACCTTCAAAACAGAAGAGACCTGCATGACGAGGGCATCACCACCCACCGGGCCCCACCGGGCCACCCGCTAGGTCCATTTTTTCTTCTCCGCTTCTCTGCCTTCTTTGGACTATTTGAGCTCTGTGCGGATCACGATGGGGTCACTTTCTATTTTTTTATGGCGTTTTTTCTGACTGTTTTACTGTCCCAAAGTCACAAAAATACAGCAGCAGTCTCTCGAGTCTTCCTTTCAGATGATTTTTGCATTGATCGCTTCCACCGCTTCCACCGCTTCCACCTTAAATCACAGCCCGACGCGTGCGACAAAGTCTCAAGACATCTGCGGACACACCTCAGCGCTTTGATCGGTTTCGAAGTCCTCGAGACCGCCCCGCAGAGTTTGGTGCTGCACGCATTCACAGTGCCAAAGAAGTCGGGGGGTTTGCGTTTCGTGCTGGATGGAAGACCACTCAACGCCCTCATGACGCACCCATTCGACATGCGCCTCCCTCCGATCACCGACGTGATAGATCAAATTACATCGCACAGCTGGGCAGCACTGGCTGATGGGAAGAGCTGGTTCTACCAGTTTCCCGTGCACCCGGAAATCCGCGAATACTTCGGGGTGAACGTGGGTGACCGTCGAGGGGATTATGTCCGCACACGTCTGAAAGCGTTGTGCATGGGGTGGTCATTCGCACCCTGCATCGCGCACCGCTCCGCCCGGGTCCTCCTGCCACAGGAAGAGGGGGCCACGTGGGTGGATAACTTCATTGTGTTGGGGGGGGTCGGAGGAAGGAGTACAGAGTTCGTTTGACGCTTTCCTCCACCGGTGCGCCGAGACCAACGCTGTGATGAACCTCGATGACCCAGACTACGGGCACCCGGTGCAGCGATTCACCTCGTTCGGGATCGCGTTCGATCTGAGAAACCACCGCTACAGATCAGACGAATCATGGCTGGAGAAGTTCCTGTCGGGGACAGAGTTGAGGGCAGTTGTCGGGGGGAAGCCCGCTACACCAAGAGAGATCTTCAAAGTCGTGGGGGGTTTGGTGTGGCATGCCTACACGACGAAGGCCCACCTGTGTTTCCTCCCGTCAACCCTGACTTTCATGAAGGACATTGCAGCTGCCTCAGTCGATGACCGGGGCGCGTGGGATCGCCAGGTGGCGGTCCGACCCTCAGTGCGAGCCGAGATCAAGATGCGTACTCACCGCATGCGGGCCAACTTTTGGGTACTTCGACCGCCGACGGACGCAGTAACAGTGTGGTCTGACGCGTCATCGACGCGCTGGGGGGTTCTCATCGACACAGCCGCTCCGCTCGTGGCATACGAAGATTTCCAGGGGCCGAGTTCCGGGCACCACATATACCTGAAGGAGGCACACGCGGCGCGCCAGGCAGTACGCCTTACCGCCCTACACTATACGAACAAGCGGGTACGTCTGATGGTCGACAACCTACCCCTCGTGCACTCAATACAGCGGGGGCATTCGTCATCGTTCGTGGCAAACGGAATACTTGCGGATCTCTTCACGGTTGCACAGGGCGCTGAGCTCTGCATCGAATGCATGTGGGTCCCAACTGATGAGCAGAAAGCAGATCAGTACACCCGGGGGTCGTCATCAGAGCACTACGTCCGCATTCCGCCCTAGACTCCACCGGCCATCTAACAAAACGCGTGGCGTCCCTTGGCCCAAGGGCCCTCAGGGTCCTAGGTGGAAGCGATCAATGCAAAAATCATCTGAAAGGAAGACTCGAGAGACTGCTGCTGTATTTTGGTAAAACACACCCCGTGTGGTAGAGAAGATACGGCAAGAGTCTCGGTGGGTCGGAAGAGCAGATGGTTCCCGCAACAGCTCCCGGGGAGCGGCGGGTATTTCGCATAGGATGCCGGATGTGTGAACACGTTTGTGCGGTTTGCCCTGTGTTGTGTGAACATATGTGTATGTGTGTGTGTATGCTCCACCCAACCCGACACATTTTCTGTACTTCAGACAGGTAAGGTCACTCGACACGCGGGGGGGGGGTTTTTTGTGTGTGTTTTTTCTGCCAGCCGACATCACTAGCGCCAGCGAGAAAAAAAAAACGCGTGACGAGTGACGGGTTGAGGTGGAAGCGATCAATGCAAAAATCATCTGAAAGGAAGACTCGAGAGACTGCTGCTGTATTTTGTTGTGTGTTTTTTCTGCCAGCCGACATCACTAGCGCCAGCGAGAAAAAAAAACGCGTGACGAGTGACGGGTTGAGGTGGAAGCGATCAATGCAAATTTTTTTTTCTCGCTGGCGCTAGTGATGTCGGCTGGCAGAAAAAACACACAACAAAACCCCCCCCCCCCCCCCGCGTGTCGAGTGACCTTACCTGTCTGAAGTACAGAAAATGTGTCGGGTTGGGTGGAGCATACACACACACATACACATATGTTCACACAACACAGGGCAAACCGCACAAACGTGTTCACACATCCGGCATCCTATGCGAAATACCCGCCGCTCCCCGGGAGCTGTTGCGGGAACCATCTGCTCTTCCGACCCACCGAGACTCTTGCCGTATTTTCTCTACCACACGGGGTGTGTTTTACCAAAAAAACCGCCAAAAATGAGACCGACCTTTTTTTTTTTCCAGAAAACCGGGAACCGGGAAACCCTGGTTTTGAAAACCGGAAAACCAGACCTATCTTATCCCCTGATACAATGGGCACGAACTTGCCGGGAAAGTGTCCCAAGTTGGCAACGCAGAAAACTGCCAAAAGCCACACTGCACAATACCTCGACGGGCCCACGTCGCGGGACCTGAAGAACAGCGCATCCACAATGTTCGGGTACTTGATCGCAAAGCGCACCCACTCGTCGTACGTGATGTGACCGCTGCGGTTGCTGTCGGCCTGTGCGGTGGCGGGTGTGTGACAGAAATGGGTGCAGTGCAGCTCCATACCACAGAGAACAGCTCGCCCACAGTCGCGTAGGTGAACTCGATGTCGGCCTTGGCGAAGGATGCACGAAGGTCGGAGTACAGGATGTACCCCTTGTTGCCGAAGTCGATGTCGTAGAACACGGAGCGCAGCTTCTCCGACAGGGCCTGCAGGGGTGTGGTGGCACGGCACGGCACAATGAAGAACACATACAGGTGCGACGCCTGCATCAGTCGCAATGCGTGCGCGGCGGGGCGAGCCCACAGGGGTGGTCCACGTCACGTTGTCCTTGGCCTCCGGGATGATGCCCTGCGAGTCGCTGTGCCAGATGGACTCCGGCTGGAAGCAGAACACCTGGCACCCGTTTGTCAGCTGCGCGCTGCTGTACAGGTCGACCCACCGCAGCAGGATGTCGTCGTAGACCTGGAACGTCTGCACCTTGAAGGGTGAGTCCGGGTACCCGGCAGGGCGCTGGGAACGCGACATCACGTCGAACTGCGACTCGACAGCGTTGATCAGCTGCGTCATGGTCGGGCAGGTCGGGAACTCCAGCTTCGTGTTCTGCTTGCGACCGAACAGGTCGGAGCCAACGGCGATAATGAACATTGTGTCGTCGGGGTGTCGTGTGGCCCTACAAATATGGTGGCAATGCTAACAAATGCGACACCACCAGACCAGCCTCTCTGACACCTGTGCACACAACAACGCAGACAGCACAGGAGCTTCAAAGAGCCTGTGGCTGATGTCAAGCGAGTGAGTCCCACACGTGTCAACAGCCTCGAAGGGGGTGTGGATGCTGCTGGGCTACGGTAGGCCCAACCAGGCCGAATCGCCATTGCTGCTTGTGTTTAAACAGGCGGTGCTCACATGTCGCTTATGCACGGACGCGTGCGGTGTTTCCCTGCTGGCCACGCACAGCCAGATCACTGTTATATCATCCACCTGCTCCCTTCGTTTTCCGAGCACGTTGTCCTTTTTGCAAACACACCCACGCCCCTCCCTCGCTGTCCGACCACCACCACCCCACGCCCCCCTTCTTCCCACAAGATGCCTGCACTACCAAGCAACAGGAAGCCCCGCACCCACCACATCCTCCCCCACGCAGACCGCTTCTATGCTGGGACCCAAGCCCGGTGGTGCACGGAGTGGGAACGCACACACGCACAGACACACTACACAGGCACCCTCTTAACCCGCCACAAAAGGTGTGTGACCGACAGCCGTGTACCTCAAAAGGAGACGAAATATAGAGAAGGTTGTGTGTAGTGCGTTTTCGAGTGGGAGTCAGACTCTGCGGGTGTTGTGATGTGTGGCGCTCAGGATAATAAGTGCAAGACCCTGCTCGGGTCGTGGCCCGCTCCGAGGTCGGAGAGAGAGAGAGAGAGAGAGGGGGGGGGGGGAGGGGGTGTGAACACGCGCGAGCAGAACAGGTATTATCACGGAAGACGAGAAAGAGATTTTACAAAAGAGAAGTGGCTATCTTGCTTAGCACAATTTGAAAGCCTTTCAAAAGAGCAGGAATGGACAGTATGCGCGGATAAAGTGAAATGCTGATGCAAAACCGTTGATGCTCCGACACCCCCTGAAACCTTTTTCTCGCATGGTGGGACTGTGTATAGAGCACGTTTGGTTGCAGCTGTGGTGGGTCGCTTTCCCACAAGAGTGTGATTCCAGTAAAATTAAGAACGACAGAGGGAGACTGCGTTGTGCCATTTAAGATACCCCTGGAGATAAACTGGTGCAACTGGCGTGTGGGGAGGAGGAAGGGGTGGGGGGGGGGGGGGGGTTCATAGAAGGGAGGCTGCCACCATCCAACACCACCACCTGCCACCAACACCGAGGGAAGAAGAAATGAATCAACTCAACGACATCACAGGCCAAAAGAATTGGGGCCGATTCTGTTGCCGTATGCGAAGAAGCATAAGCAAGGTCACGTGCCACAACCCTCAGGCCACAACCGCCCCTAGTAGCTACTCCCGCCCCGCCGCACCCTGACCCACCCAAACCAAAAGAACAACTCTCGGTCAGGAAGAGACAGGAGGAGACAAGAGGGCAACAGGTATAGGCAGCGACAGCAAAAGAAACAGTGACGCTGGTGGTGGTGAAGGGGGGTCTGGGGGGGGATTAGAAACAATCGCTCCGTACGTGCGACAAGGGGTGGTGTGGGGTGGGGGCCGGGGTAGGGGGGGAGAAATGGAGGTCAAACCAACATACAACTGAAGAGGGTAGTACATACAAAGGCATCAGCACCCTCACATATTGCTGGCCTTATGGGGTGTGGGGTGTGGGGAAGGGATAGGCACCATGGCACCGCAAAGGGGTGTGGTGGTGTCAGGCGTCCTGTGCTGGTGGGCTGCCTCGGGGCTCGCAGGAGTGTGAGGGGCACACACCCGGTGAGGGGTGAGCGTCAGCCCTAGTAGTAACGGGGGCTGCTTGGGCTGTAGTACAGCTGGTCCCACGCACGGCGCTCCTTGCTCTCCGCGATCTCCTTCTGCAGGCGGGCGGCATCCGCCTCACGCTTTGCCGACTCGTAGTCGTCTGCTGCGCGCGAGCGCTGCGCAGACCCCTGCCAGGAGTCAGAGTAGTACTGGCGCAGCTGCGACTCGCGCTGGCGCTGCACCGACGACGGGTCAACAGCGCTGTTGGCGACGTAGCTGTTGCTGTTGTTTGAAGAGGTGGGGTGTTTGGATGGGCGCGGTGGAAGCGATCAATGCAAAAATCATCTGAAAGGAAGACTCGAGAGACTGCTGCTGTATTTTCAATGATGCGTTGACGCTTCCAGGGTTCTCAGCTGATGCCTTGATGGGTACCAACTTGCCGGGCTGGGCACGTGGGTGTGTTCTTTGCAAAGGTTCCCCTTGTAATAAAGCGCCGCAACCGTACTTAGATTTATCTTTGATGGGCACGAACTTGCCGGGAAAGTGTCCCAAGTTGGCAACGCAGAAAACTGCCAAAAGCCACACTGCACAATACCTCGACGGGCCCACGTCGCGGGACCTGAAGAACAGCGCATCCACAATGTTCGGATACTTGATCGCGAAGCGCACCCACTCGTCGTACGTGATGTGCCCGCTGCGGTTGCTGTCGGCCTGTGCGGTGGCGGGTGTGTGACAGAAATGGGTGCAGTGCAGCTCCATACCACAGAGAACAGCTCGCCCACAGTCGCGTAGGTGAACTCGATGTCGGCCTTGGCGAAGGATGCACGCAGGTCGGAGTACAGGATGTACCCCTTGTTGCCGAAGTCGATGTCGTAGAACACGGAGCGCAGCTTCTCCGACAGGGCCTGCAGGGGTGTGGTGGCACGGCACGACACAATGAAGAACACATACAGGTGCGACGCCTGCGTCGGTCGCAATGCGTGCGCGGCGGGGCGAGCCCACAGGGGTGGTCCACGTCACGTTGTCCTTGGCCTCCGGGATGATGCCCTGCGAGTCGCTGTGCCAGATGGACTCCGGCTGGAAGCAGAACACCTGGCACCCGTTGGTCAGCTGCGCGCTGCTGTACAGGTCGACCCACCGCAGCAGGATGTCGTCGTAGACCTGGAACGTCTGCACCTTGAAGGGTGAGTCCGGGTACCCGGCAGGGCGCTGGGAACGCGACATCACGTCGAACTGCGACTCGACAGCGTTGATCAGCTCCGTCATGGTCGGGCAGGTCGGGAACTCCAGCTTCGTGTTCTGCTTGCGACCGAACAGGTCGGAGCCAACGGCGATAATGAACATTGTGTCGTCGGGGTGTCGTGTGGCCCTGCAAATATGGTGGCAATGCTAACAAATGCGACACCACCAGACCAGCCTCTCTGGCACCTGTGCACACAACGCAGACAGCACAGGAGCTTCAAAGAGCCTGTGGCTGATGCCAAGCGAGTGAGTCCCACACGTGTCAACATCCTCGAAGGGGGTGTGGATGCTGCTGGGCTACGGTAGGCCCAACCAGGCCGAATCGGCATTGCTGCTTGTGTTTAAACAGGCGGTGCTCACATGTCGCTTATGCACGGACGCGTGCTGTGTTTCCCTGCTGGCCACGCACAGCCAGATCACTGTTATATCATCCACCTGCTCCCTTCGTTTTCCGAGCACGTTGTCCTTTTTGCAAACACACTCACTCCCCTCCCTCGCTGTCCGACCACCACCACCCCACGCCCCCCTTCTTCCCACAAGAAGTGCCTGCACTAACAAGCAACAGGAAGCCCCGCACCCACCACATCCTCCCCCGCACAGACCGCTTCTATGCTGGGACCCAAGCCCGGTGGTGCACGGAGTGGGAACACAGGGAGGGCTGTTCCGAAGTGGGGGGCGAGTTTACCACTTTCAGGATCCTGCAATTTGTTTCTAATAATCTAAAGGCGTCAGCATCAGCGCCAGCAATGGGGATCAGGTGATCGACCCTCGGCCAGGAAAGGGCAGGCAGTACCGGAGTCGAACCGGGATGAGCCTCGAAGGCGGTGCGCTTCAGATACCAGATGGGGCCTCCACAGGCGCTGCTGGGGCAGGCGCGGTCGCCTCTCGGGGGAGGTCGGGGGTGCAGTTACAGGGGCGGTGGGGCGGAGGTGGCTGCCTCCTCAGCCGTCGCAGGCGAGTCCAGGGAAAGACGATGCGGAGAATCAAGGGGACACGGGGTACTGTTGATACTCGTCAGGCGACGTCTCTTGAGTGCTGCAACCCCTGCAGGAGTGTCTTGATACGACTGCGACCGCCCGGGTGTACTGGGCGGCGTTGACCGCGACACTTGGGGAAGGTGCTTCTGGTGAGCATCGGAATCGAACACCTGCTGGTTCGTACTTAGTGCAATCCCCAACGCACCACTGCTCATGTGATTTGTCTTGTGCACACGCAGCGCACGGTTGAAGACAATCTGATACTCGCCTGTCTCAATCTTACTCACTTTCTCACCGGTGAGCTTGTGCATCTTGCCATCTGCGGTGCACGTCAAGAGCCCGCCTGGCCCGAAGTCCGCATCCTCCAGCGCATGCCCCTCCGGGCAGAACGCATCGACACAGTGGAACACGCCTGCCATGCACACCAGCAGCACCTGCCGCCCCTCCACGTCAAACACCTTGCGGTACACCTCCCCCGTGCTCGCCGCCTCCACCTCCACCGCCGACAGCAGCTCTGTGGGAGGCGAGGAGAGCGCCGTGTGCTGCCTGCGCCCTGCCAGGGCCGGGGTGCGGGGTGTGGACGGCGCGTTGTACCCATCCGAGTGGTAGTGCCCTGAGGCCAGCAGGCGCACCCCGATCGCCCCGTCTTCCAGCTCCACCACGTCGTGGGTGCGTTGCGAATGTCGCTGGACCAGGTTCCCCTGCCGGTCAACCTCATCGCCGCCGCCCAGCTTAAACCGCTTCCCATGCTCCGGGCAGCGGATGGAGGGGCCGGCAATGTCCTCCACGTCCCCTCCCCCCAGGTTGCCTCCCTGGTGGTAGCAGAGGGAGTCGATGCAGTAGAAGGCCTTCGCAGAGGCGACGTACAGCAGCAGCACCGTGCGCCCCTCCACCTCCATGCAGCGCTTGGCGTCAGCCGCAGCATTGCGGATTGACTCCACCTCACCTGCCGTGAGCACACGGACTGGGCACTCCTGACCAAGTGTGGGTGACCTCACTGACTGTGACCTCAGGAACACATCTCCGAGGTCCTCATCCTCCTCGTAGTCCTCCGGTGTGGGCAGTCTGAGAAATTTGTGTGATGTGTCGAAGGTGGGGCCGTAGTCTAATGCCATCGCATCTCGGCCACGCTTGCCTAAGGCGGCGCCTTCGGGGGTGCCATGCCTAAATAATGCCCAGGGATTGGACATGCCGGTGTGTGTAACCCTGCGGTGGGGTGGGGAAGAAGTGCACCTGAAATCAGACTGTATATTTGAGCACATTTATGATGCGTAAAAGTGTAGGAGTGCTTCCGACGATCCTGTTCCTTTTCTGTGTGTCTAGCTCAGGGATGTTTCCAGGATTCGCGATTTCGGGGGTCGGGGGGGGGGGGTCAGTGCACTTTTTACCCCCAAAGTTTTTTTTACGCACACGACTTTCGCGCGGAAAGTGTCATTCAGCTCTGCCAAACGTGCTCTACACACCACCCCCTTCATCAGGCAAGTGGGTTTGTAAGTGTGTGTGGAAGCGTCAACGCAAACTTGTTTTTGGTGAGAAGAGTCAGAAGCAGCGAAAAGGGGACGAGCAGAACGTGGTTCGCAGAGCAGAGCAGAGCAGGGTCCGCCAAAAGCGCGTGAACAAATCAGCGGCGGGAAGCGGCGGGTGTGAAGGACAGCAGAGGGTGTGTGTGTTTTCAGCGGGGTGTGAACAAAGGGACGAGCAGATCCGCCAAAAGCGCGTGAACAAATCAGCGGAGTGAGAGTAAGGACGAGCAGGTGTGCGCACAAGGGGACGAGCGGAGCGTACGACAAGCAGAGTGTGTGAGGGAAGATGGACGTCGACTGGGCTTTGGTCGAGGTGCCGGCCCTCTATGGAGCCCGCGGCGGAGCCGATGCAGCACTGCGTGTTCCCCACATGCGCCACCGTCCATGAGGGCGGAACGGCGCACGCATGCAACGCTTGCGGACCACGAGGCCACGACGAGGACATGTGTGCGGGCGCATCTGCAGCCGAAGGCGGTGGCGGACGCCTTCGTCGCCCACATTGGCAGCGCCGGATGGGTATGCCCAATGTGCGCGTGGACGAAGATGCAGGCAGGCGGCGCGGCAGCAGCGGAGGCGGCCGCTGAAGAGGAGGACGGGCTCCCAGTTGGGGCGCTGCCCCAACTGGGAGCCGGTGAAGGGCTCAACATGGAGGCGCGCCTGACTCGGCTGGAGGCGAAGGTGGAGGAGCAGGCCGAGACCATCGCCGATCTGCAGAGGCAGCTGCAGGAGGCTGACGAGGGGTTGGACGACTTCTCGCCATACGCGGTCGCGACGTGGCACCCTGGCATATGGAAGGGCGCGGTGCGGCGGCAGATCCGGGCAGAGGTGTCCCGCGTGTTCCGGGAGGCGAGCCTGCCAGCGTCGGGCACAGATGCGGGGGAATGGATGCACAGCCTCCGCAAATGCTTCGAGCACTTCGACGACGTGCTCAAGCTCATGAAGATGAACACGGAGGAGGAACCCAGCCTGCTGCCCCTGCACCGCATCGTGTGCGAAATGTCGGCTCTGGCCTGCCTCACGGGGTATGTGGCACGTGCCTACTACGAGCACAAGGCGAAGAACATCCCACCCCTCACGTTCTCGGCGTCCTTGCACCAGCGGCTGGTGGGAGAGGCGAATGATGCGCAGGCGAAGACAAACCCGCGCCGCATGGTACCACCGCGTGTGCAACAGGGGGCTGAGCCGCGCTACACGCCGTACCCCACCGGGAAGACGGGAAGGGGACGGAGCAGAGGGCAGTGGGAAAGGGGTCAAAAGGGCCCCGCGGGGGACAGTGACTCCAGCAGACCACCCACCCAGGAACCAGCCCAACGCCGCCCGCACCATCCCCATACGAGTTCATCCTGAAAGAAAAGAAGCAAACCAACAAGGGCCGCCCCCGCATCAAGCAACAACCACTGTCGAGCGAGATGAGACTGATCATCATGGAGGCCACGCAGGAGGCTTTGGGGAACGCACTGTCGAGTTCATACTGGACGGCTCTGCGCAGGAGCTACGAGAGGTATCGCGAGTTCAGAGAGGAGTGGTGCAGGGGGGAGGGCCGCACACTACGACACGAGGAGGGGATCACCCTGTGGATCACACATCTGCGGCTCAACGGACTGTCCGCCCCATCGGCACTGCAATACCTGGGCAACATCATCGCGAGCCTGCGCCGCTTCGAGTCGTGGGAACAGGAAGGGCACGTGCTACTGGACTTCAAGCGGAGCTTGTGCCGCAGCGGGGCATTGAAGCCAGCACAACAGGCGCACCCCGCGACTCAAGAACAGGCAGCACAGGCAGTGGCTCAGGAATCGCGGCCGCTGGTGCGTCTGGCCGTCGCGATGATGTGGCACGGGGCGGCGAGAGCGTCGGATGTGCAACGACTGTCGACGCGGGACATCCAGACGGAAGCAAAGTCCGACCAGATCACCATCGTGTGGACCACCACGAAGTCGGACCCCTTCCAGCAGATGACGAAGTATCAACAGTAGAGAAAGAGCGGCAGAGTTGAAGTGCCACTTTTTGGATACACAGTGGTTACGCATGCCAGCGCGCAGGGCACCAACTCAGGGGCGCTGGGGAGCGGTGTGGGGGTGGGGGTGGGGGGTGGGCCCTGCGTGGGCTGTGTTTTCATAACTTGTGGAAACCTTCTTCTTTCATCAGGCATTGCTCTCCAGGCGGTTGGCGTGTTGGACGCACTATTCGTTCCCACCGCACGGCACGGAGGCCGCACACCACACGACAGTGGTGACACCCTGCACACCCGTCGTGGTGTGTTCACCGCCCCTGCCACCTGCGAAAGGTGGGTGAAGAACGGCAGACAAGTGAGGGTGTGCCATGGCTGAGGCAAATCCGTGTCGGCGGGCAGTGCACAACAAAAGAACAGTAACGAAACACCGAGAGGCTGCCTGCCCAAGCAACCGTGGTAATCACAGGTCCCTACGGGCAAGACGCACACTCAGGAAAACGGAGGTGTGGAGAGAGGAAGTGTGTCTGTGGAGAGGTGGGGTGGGGAGTGGGGAGTGGGGGACAATAGAACACAGGAGGAGGAGGGGGGAGGAAGGTGCGAGGGGTGCAGGCATCGCTGTCACACATGGGGCATCCCTTGTTGTGAGGTGATGCTGCCCTGTGCGGGCACCGCACCGCTCTGCGAAACAAGGAAACATGGGATGTGTTGAAATCAGAGTTCAGCATGAAGTCCGCCTCTGCTGAGAGTCTTGTGAGCTTACCCGCGAGCATATCCCCTATGGGCGTGATATCGTCAGGATGCAGCACCTGTCGGCGTACATCCCCCGCAGCAGCTGCTGCGGTACGATGCCGGAAGAGGATACTTTTGGGTCTCATAATGGTGTGGAGATCCACAGATTCCTTTGTTTCGATGTTCGTTTCCTCCGAACAGTTTGCAAGATGAGATTCTCTTTTCCCTTCCGTGAGAGCACCACCGCTGCTGGCATGTCCTTCTGTCACATGCAGGATGCACTGTCACCCTGCTGTCCACACAACTGTGTGTGCCGCGCACGGAAGGAAGGAAGTGCAACTGTTTGATTCTGTTCAAACGCATGTGTTCAGATGTTTGAACATATGTTCATGGTCTCAAAAATGGAAGTAGCAACACAAAGGCTCTCCGAAAAAAGAGAGAAACAGATAGAGTGAGGGGGTGGGGGGACAAAGGCAGACAAGGGCCTGGCCTGCCACTTCTGCATAAGATATTTCACGCAGAAGCCTGGTATAGTCATCTTCTTTGTTTGGTTTTGGTTGGTTGGTTGGCACTCAACGAAGAGCGCAGATCTCAAAAAAAAGCATGTCCGCTTGATTTTCCCCTTTCCAATTTACAATACTGTTGTAGTACTGTTGTAGTAAGTGGGTTGTTATATTGTAATATTCGGGACCACTCCCGAAAAGTGGAATTTCATTTATTTTATTACAAAAATTACATTACAACGATTTTTTTGTTAGAAATGAGGGGCCTCCTGCGGTCCGAATTTCTTTTATTTATTTACAAAACTAACAGTTTTTTGTCAGTTTTTCTCACATCACCAAGGGGGGATGGGCTACACACATGCACGTTCACCCTCACACTGACCGGGGGAGCGAGCCAGCCGCGGCTTCGAGGACACACGCTGCCAGAATCGGCTGTTCTCTCTTATTAGAGAGTGCATATTATGCCTCCCGAGGCAGTGCCAGGGCAGTGTACCCCTGACGCACCTGACACCTCTCGAAGCCCCCGTCCGGGGTACCCCTGGAGAGCCCTCCATCACCGTCGACCCCCTCCGGGGGCCTCCCAGGTGCCTGTTCATTTGCAGGGAGGCCAGATCACTGGGTGTGACCCCCATAACTGGTTCCCAGACCTCCAAAAACCATTTTTGGATCGGTGTGGGGTGGTTTTGGGGGCCTCGGGGCACTTTATGGAGTATTCTGTGACCGACGACACGAAAAGGGGGGATTTTGGACCCCCTACACCACTACCTCCCCGGCCCCACACCACCCGCACCCGCCCAGGATTCTAATTTATTTTCTAAGGGGGCCCTCGCTACCAAGGGTGACTGAGTGAGAAAAAGTGAGCCGCGGCCCACTTTCCCGCACTGACTGACGAGCTGTGACGAGCTGTGACTGGTAGCGAGGGCCCCCTAACAGCGTTATTAATTTTTGTTAGATTTGGTGACCCGCCGGACCGCCATGGGAATTAATTTACCGTCACTCAAGTTTTGTTGGTGGGGTAATATATTGGTGGGGTAAATATGTTGGTGGGGTACTAATTTGGTGGATTTGGGGCTCTGAAAAAAGTTGGTGGGTTATTACCCCACCAACATAATTACCCCTGGGGCGCATTGTACTTGGCGATTTTTTCTGGCACCTGGGATTTGGAGCCCCCTTCCCACCCACCCCGACTGCGCGTACGCATGTGCGTACGCCGTCCGCACTTTCTGAAACCGCGCTGCGTACGCGTACGCAGAAATTGCGTACGGCTGGTATTCCAGGTCTCTCAGCACACAGTAGGCCACCCAGTAGGCTGAGCCCTGGCCTTTGCTCTTGCCTTTCACAGACGGTTCCTTCGCGCACAAGTGCAAAAGGTACGATTACCTACTCGAAGGCTCGAAGGCTGCTGAGGTTGACGACCGATTTGGTGTGCGGACATGGCCGTCTCTTGTACTACATAGACTGCCGTTTGCAGGCGCCGCACGCCCACGCGTACGCCGTATGCATTTTCTGGAAAACGTAGCCATCAGCCGGGCCCCTTAGGCGTTCGCCACGAAAACGGTAGTCAGCGATGCGCATTGGGGTAATAAATTGGTGGGGTAGATTTGTTGGTGGGGTAAATATGTTGGTGGGGTACTAATTTGGTGGATTTGGGGGTTCTGGAAGAAGTTGGTGGGTTATTACCCCACCAACATTACTTGAGTGACGGTATTTAGTGAAATTACAAACCCATTTACTACTACAGTAAGTGGGTTGTTATATTGTAATATTCGGGACCACTCCCGGAAAGTGGAATTTCATTTATTTTATTACAAAAATTACATTACAACGATTTTTTTGTTAGAAATGAGGGGCCTCCTGCGGTCCGAATTTCTTTTATTTATTTACAAAACTACCGTATACGTAAATATTTTGGAACGTAAATATTATGGAACGTAAATATTATGGAACGTAAATATTTTGGAACGCTGGTGGGTTGGCGTTCCAGATTTTTTTCGTTCCATAATATTTACAGGGCTTTCTGCGACTCGGGGACTTGGACCAGGTGATCGGACGGCATACAGAGTCCCTGACGGGACCTACTCGTGCACTTTTCGCGCGATTCCTGACGCAAGCCGTCCTCACCACCGAGTCCCCAACTGGCCCTGTAAATATTATGGAACGTAAATATTATGGAACGGACCGGCCAAAAATGGGCCCGTTCCATAATATTTACGTTCCATAATATTTACGTATACGGTAACAGTTTTTTGTCAGTTTTTCTCACATCACCAAGGGGGGATGGGCCACACACATGCACGTTCACCCTCACACTGACCGGGGGAGCGAGCCAGCCGCGGCTTCGAGGACACACGCTGCCAGAATCAGCTGTTCTCTCTTATTAGAGAGTGCATATTATGCCTCCCGAGGCAGTGCCAGGGCAGTGTACCCCTGACGCACCTGACACCTCTCAGAGCCCCCGTCAGGGGTACCCCTGGAGAGCCCTCCATCACCGTCGACCCCCTCCGGGGGCCTCCCAGGTGCTCATTTGCAGGGAGGCCAGAGCACTGGGTGTGACCCCCATAACTGGTTCCCAGACCTCCAAAAACCATTTTTGGATCAGTGTGGGGTGGTTTTGGGGGCCTCGGGGCACTTTATGGAGTATTCTGTGACCGACGACACGAAAAGGGGGGATTTTGGACCCCCTACACCACTACCTCCCCGGCCCCACACCACCCGCACCCGCCCAGGATTTTAATTTATTTTTACGCACACTTGTGAGCAGAAAATGTCACTCTACCACAGCCAAACGTGCTCCGCACACCACTAGCCTCCCCCATCACAGGAGTTGAGGTTTTGTGTGTGGAAGCGTCAACGCAAACTTTTTATCAGGGAAGCGTTTAGGACACAGAGGAGGTATATCAGTCAGAAGAGGGGCGCCAAGGGGGCAGAGGGGAGATACTTCAGCGGCTCGCACCGCACAACACGGCAGAGGGGAGATACTTCAGCGGCTAGCACCGCACAACACGGCAGAGGGGAGACACTTCAGCGGCTAGCACCGCGCAACACAGGCAGAGGGGAGATACTTCAGCGGCTCGCACCGCACTACACGGCAGAGGGGAGACACTTCAGCGGCTCGCACCGCGCAACACGGGCAGAGGGGAGATACTTCAGCGGCTCGCACCGCACAACACGGCAGAGGGGAGACACTTCAGCGGCTAGCACCGCGCAACACAGGCAGAGGGGAGACACTTCAGCGGCTAGCACCGCGCAACACAGGCAGAGGGGAGATACTTCAGCGGCTCGCACCGCACAACACGGCAGAGGGGAGATACTTCAGCGGCTAGCACCGCACAACACAGGCAGAGGGGAGATACTTTAGCGGCTCGCACCGCACAACACGGCAGAGGGGAGACACTTCAGCGGCTAGCACCGCGCAACGCAGGCAGAGGGGGGATACTTCAGCGGCTCGCACCGCACAACACGGCAGAGGAGAGATACTTCAGCGGCTAGCACCGCACAACACAGGCAGAGGGGAGATACTTCAGCGGCTCGCACCGCACAACGCAGGCAGAGGGGAGATACTTCAGCGGCTAGAACCGCACAACACAGACAGAGGGGGCAGGCATCAGGAGATGGCAAGCTTCGACGCCGCCACGGCTGACTGGGACCGTATCCCGATTCCCCCGTTGGCCAAGACCGCAGCCGTCGCACCCCGGGCGGGCTGCGTCTTCCCCACCTGCGACACCATCCACGGCGGCGGCGCCACAGCCCATTCGTGCCACACGTGCGGGCGTACGACGGTGCCGTCATGCCTGAGGAAGCGCATCCCGACGGCGGCGGCGAACGAGTGGCTGGAGATGTGGGGGGAAGTCGGGTGGACTTGCCCCGTGTGCACGTGGGAGGCCCTCGAGAGGGAGAGGGACGAAGCAGACGCCGAGATGTGGGACGGAGAGGAGTACGACGAGGAGTCCTCCAGCGAGAGGGTACCGGCGCCACCACCCAAGGAGGACACGAACGCCGCGGCTCTAGCCACCATCCTGCAGGAGATCCGGGAGCTCAGGAGCGAAGTGACAGGCCTGAGGGGGACGGTGGAGGAGCAGAAGAAGGAGATAGCTGAGCTGAAACTCAGCCAGAAGAAGGCCGACCAGGACCTCCCCGCGGGTTTCACGGCGCACGTCGTCTCGACTTGGGGAGACGCGCTGACAACGGCGAGCGGGCAGCGCCTTGTGAAGGCGGAGGTGACGCGGGTGTTCCGCAAGGCGGAGCTGGAGAGCGGGCCAGACGCCCCCGATTGGCACCACGAGATGGCGTCGCGTTTCGAGCGGGTGTACGAAATGTTCGACCTAATCAAGCAGACAAACGATGTTGCCCCCTTCGTGACACCACTCCACAAAGTCATCGTCGAGATGAACAGCTACGCACTGCTGCGAGGCCGCGCGGGGGCGCGCCACTACCAGGGGAAGGCGAAGGCCCTATCACCCTCCGACTACACGGTTGCCCTCCACAGGAGGTTCATCGAAGAGGGCAGAGCCAAGCAAGAGGCAGTGTGGGCAAAAGCGGAGGCGAAGGCCGAAGACAGATCGGAGCCATACCGGCTCCCAAGCAAGGGCAGGGGCCGGAGCGCGGGAAAGGGACGCGCGTCGAAGGGACTCGGGAAGCGGAACTGACCGGACAAGGGGGGACACTACGGCCTGCTGTACCAGGAGGCCGTGCCGACCCTCCCCCCGACCGGTCGGGGGCGGCCGTTGAAGAAGGGCACCCGGCTGACACCCCAGAAGTGCAAGGAGATCCGCGACTCTTTCCAAAAGACCCTGACACACGCCCTCGCCCCGACCTACTGGAAGACACTATGCAGAGCATACGACCAGTACACACAGTTCCGCAGGCAGTGGGCAGACACAGCGGGGAGAATGCCGCCACACGACGAGTGCGCGATGCTATGGGCGACCAGCCAACGTTTGGGGGGCCTGTCGACGTCCTCGACCCTGCAGTACCTGAACAACATCGCAGGGGCCCTCAGGAGATTCGAGGGCTACCCGCTCGACAGTGTCCAGGTCCTCAGCGATTACCGCCGCGCGCTCAAGCGGCAGGGAGCGCTGAAGCCGAAGCGCCAGGCACAACCCGCGACCCCACAGGACATTCGAAGGGCGATCGAACGCGAACCGCGCCGACTGGTACAGCTGCTGCTGGGCATCATGTGGAGGGGGGCTGCGCGCGTGTCAGATGCACTCCGCCTCGACGTGAAGGATGTTCAGCCGGACCCGGACAACGACGTAGTCAACATCCGCTGGACGCAGTCAAAGTCGGACCCGTTCCGTGTCGGGCACATCACAGGCATCACCCTGCAGGCAGGCCTCCGGAAGATCCTGGAGCGGCGTCTCAGGCAGGCAGAAAAACGCAAGCAGACAACCCTGTTCCCCCCAAGTGTAGGGTACCGCTGTGCGACAAAGGCAATCAAGAGAGCCAGGGCGACTCTGACTACACACTTCCTCCGCCGCGGCGCGCTGACACATCTGGCGAGGAAGGGAGTGCCCCTGGAGGAAGTCAGGCTGCTGTCACGACATGCCACAGTGGACGGGGTGATTCGCTACGTGTCGGCGGCGGAGAATGCGCGCGCGAGAGACACGGCGAGGATATCAGCGAAGATCGACCAGTGAGGGGGCGTCGGCGGAGACGAACGAAGCGGGGAGGGGACCCGCAGACATCATCATCACACTTCCCGGCAAAGCTCCGACGCCTGATGGCGCCACAGGAGGCTTATCAGGAAGTGGGTCAGACCGAAGACGACCCGGACACCGACGAGTCGTACGGGCCAGGCATTGAAAACGGGTATGAGAGCGACCTCGCGGTGTGCGCGGGAGACAAGCTGCTGCGGCCGGCAAAGGAGGGGCGTGATGCGGGGACACACGGTGAAGCCATCGCACCGATCTGCAAGACACGGCTCGACCTCGACAGGCTGGTGGAGATGGACACGGCAGGGGAGTTGGACGGCGTGATAGATCTGATCCGGGAGCCGAGGGTATTTGAGAACGCGCTGCTGCCAGGCGCAAGGGAGGCGTTCAGACGCCACCGCAAGGTATCCCGACACATGCTGCAACACCTCGACGACCTGGAGGGCTTCGGAGTGCTGAAGGAGGCGGATGCTGCCGCCTACCTCACCCTCCCGGCTTTCACCGTGTCCAAAAAGTCGGGAGGATTACGTTTCATCGTCGACGCCAGGCCGCTCAACAAGCACATGGTTCGACCCCCGGACATGCGCCTGGACGACATCATCGAGGTGACGCGACGCATTGCTCTCGCAGAGTGGGTCGTGATGGCGGACGCGCGGAGCTGGTTCTACCAGTTCCCAGTGCAGAAGGAAATCCAGCGCTTTTTTGGAGTCTGGGTCGGGGGAGAACGCGACGAGTTCATCAAGACATTCCTCACCGTCATGTGCATGGGCTGGTCGCACTCTCCATCCATCGCGAACAGGAGCGCAAGGGTGCTGCTCCCGCCCAGCCAGGGGATCTGCTGGATCGACAACTTCGTGGTGCTGGGGCGAACCCGAGAGGAGGTGGCGAACCAATACGCTGCTTTCCTCGGGCGGTGCAGGGAAGTCCTAGCGGCGCTGAACTTCGACGACCCACAGCACGGAAGACCGACACAGCACTTCTCCGTGTTCGGCATCGAGTTCGACTTACAACGGCACACTTTCAGGATGGACCCGGCCTGGATCCGAAAGATCACCGAGCGCAGCGAGCTGGGGGCACTGCTCGAGGGGAGCTCGACGCCGCGCGGGGTGTTTCGGGTGTTCGGTGCGCTCGTGTGGCAGTCCTACGTCATGCGCGCCCCAATGTGCTACATGGAAGCGTCTGCTACGTGGAAGCGTCAACGCATCACAAACAAAATACGAGTAAAGAGCGGCTGTACTGGAGTGACATTTTTCTACCTACCACCCCCCGTGTATATGTCACCCCCCCCAGGTGCAAAAATCGGGAGGGGGGTGACATGTACACACCTTTTAGGGGGTGACATAAACACGGGGGGTGGTAGGTTAGTGTATGTCACCCCCCGCCAGGGCCGCCTGGGGGTGACATAAACACACCCCTTTTGGGGGGTGACATATACACGGGGGGTGGTAGGTAACAGCGTTATTAATTTTTGTTAGATTTGGTGACCCGCCGGACCGCCATGGGAATTAATTTATTTAGTGAAATTACAAACCCATTTACTACTACAGTACAATTTTGTCTTGAAAGGGCACCTCCCCTGACCCACTTCACATGGCTGTATCTGCAACTAGAGAGGCTTCATCACAATGTTCTTGAAGCTGATGTCGGAACCCTCTGCCTGGAAGGTGATGCGGCCGCGGCTGCGGTCACACCAGATCCCCTTGTTCACGAACACCCCGTTGATCCATACGCTGATGGTGCTGCCCTCCCGCGCCGTGTCCTCGGCAACAATGGTGACGCTGTTCCACCTCTCGGCGTTGCGCGATGCCTTGGGATCCGCACGCCGGATGATACGCCCGTTCACCGTATTCTGGTCCCGGTCGGTGGGGTACAAGGGCTCGGGGTGGATCCACAGCTGCTTCACCAGCAGGTCGCCCTCGTACCCCTTGCGCAGCTGCATCTCGATCGACGCGGGGAAGGCCGAGTCCGTGTCCACGAAGTCGCGACCGCCGTGCAGCCACACGCCACTGTTCCCGTCGTGCTTGTCCTCCGTGTACTGGTAGTCGAAGGTCAGGCGGTAGTTCCCGTAGTCCTCCAGCGTGTACAGCCCGCTCTGCGGCATCCACCCGATGTTCATGTTCCCGTCGCCGAAGATCGCACCCTCGTTTGTGATGGACCAGAACTTGTCACCGGTCAGCCCCCTGTTGTGCACCTTCTGCACGGAGAACCCGAACCCGTCGAAGTTCTTCCCGTTGAAGAAGGGGACGGGGGGGCGCAGCCCTGGGGTTGCCGGCACAGGTGTGGGTGCGGATGTCGGGACCGGCGTCGGCACAGGTGTAGGTGCAGGTGTGGGCACAGGTGTGGGCGCGGGTGTAGTGATAGTGGTTTTAAGTGGGTAACCCTGCGCGGATCTGTGCCCACTCCCCGCCCACCCCTACGTCACAGCGGATGCCCCACTCGGGTTAGAGTGTGGGGCCAACTCAGTGCCACTCCGAGGAGGGCGTGAGGCATAGCCAGCGTGGTGCGTGCCGCAACAGTGTGTGAGTGATTTCGCACTGCTGTGGCAGTCCCCGCACCGGCCCATGCGATGCGTCTTGCAAAATTCCATGGTGACTTGCAAGCCGTCGTTCTTCCCGTGGTGGTCCCGGCAGCAGTCCTCTTCCGAGAGGCGCCGGCGCCGGCAGTCCACGCAGCGGGGTTTCCAGTGCAGAGCGCAGGTAAGCATCTTCGCGTTCCGTCTGGCTCCAGGGGGGGCAGTCCGGGGAGCAGCGCCCCGTCGTTCCCATGACCGTCCTGTCCGGGCGTTGGCTTGCCGGCTGCTGGCAGTCCATTGCTGGGCCGCTTGCTGCCACCCCTCTGGGTAGTGGGGCTGCGGTGCGAAGGTTGCGGCCCACGCCATGCCGCGGGAGTGGAAGGCTGTGTCCCGCTGGTTCAAGCCCGGGCCTGCCGTGTGCGCTTGGAGGCTGCGCATCACCGACTCGGTGGCTGGGCTGAGCTGGGCTCTCCTGGACAGGCCCCCTGCCACGGTTCCCCCGATCGCGGTGAGGACAGTGGAGCTCGCAGTGTGGCCACAGTGCCATGGTTGCTTGGAAGTCTTGCGCACCACCTCGCAGAGCTGCCTCAACGAGTGAGCCTTGCCCAGGATGCTCTTCTGGAAGGCTGCGAAGTCCTGCCGCAGCTGCTCCTGCGAGGTCTCCCCCTGCCTCTCAGCCTCGTCCATGGCGGCGTTGCTCAGGGCGTCCGCATCGACGTTGAGTTCCCTTTTCACGTGCTCATACGTAAGGGTGATCCGGGGCCCGAGGTCGGCAGCCAGCCGTGCCGTGCTGAGGAAGAGGGGGCGGAGGGATTTATCGCGGCAAACCGCTTCCCCTTTTAGGTGTCGCAGCACCACCTGCGAGTCACCCCGCACCGTAACGTTCCCCTCAGGGGGCGGGTCGCCCCTTCTGAGCAGCCGTAGGCCCGCCCGAACCCCTTCGTACTCAGCGATGTTGTTGCTGCGTACGTTCAGCAGAGGGAGGATCTCTTCCGACACCTTGAGGCCGTCTCGGTAGAGCACCGCACCTGCACCCGCCAGGGCGAAGGGGGTGCCGTTGTCCCTTGCTCCGCCGTCGAAGTAGAGGGTGAGCCCCGGGGATGCGCCCTCGGGGATGCGTGGGCGGGCCTCCCGCGGCCCCCTCTCAGGGGGGTCAGGTGTGTGGGGGCGGATGCGGCGCGTTTCGACTTCTGGGAGGGTGAGGCCGGTCGACAGCTCGAAGTCGACAGCCAACTCCATGAGGGTCACGGTGTGCTCCCCTCCCTGCGGCCCCCATTTCAGGCCCCGCAGCCAGTCGCAGAGGGCCACCCACAGCTCCGGGGGGCGCTTGCCCCACGTCTGTTTGACAGTGGACGGCGCCCGCACAGGGATGCAGGCCTGTTCGGGGTTGGGTGTGCACCACCCCCATGGATAGTGAAGGGTGCGGTGGTGGCGCGCGGAGCGGTCGAGCAGTCCATCTTTCTCCTGCCGCGCCGAGAGGATTGCAATGAAGTAGCGGTGCAGCTGCGCCACTATATCCACCCTGCGTGCGAAGGATAGTGGCAGGGGCTGCCTGTCCTCCGGGATGCCGTGTCTAAAGGCGGGCGCCACCCCGCATAACGCCAAGCAAGGTGGCCAGGTTGACCGGTCCACAGCCGTAATGGGGTGGTTTTGTCGGATTGGGTCCCACGCGGAGCACTCCCACCATAGGTGCATCACCGTCTCGGGGGTGCCTGCGTTGCAGTATCGGCAGATCCCGCCCTGCCCCGTGCGCCCTCGGACAGGCACCGCCCCTGCAATGACGGAACGAAGGAGGCCCCGTTGGTATCCCGTGACCGCGGCGCCCTCTCCCTCCAGGACGCAGCGTGTGGCTTGCCCGTCGATGCCGTGCTGAGCGCCCGCAAAGTCGTCACGACGACCAGCCAGCGCCTTGGCCACCTGTGTACGTAGGGCCTGGCGGAGGTCATGAGCGAAGATCCCCCATCCGCTCGTTGTTGCTGCGGTGGGGTCGAAGACTATGCTCCGTCCCGCTTCATCAGTGTAAGATAGGGTGGTCGCCGTGCTCCAGCTCCATCCTATCCACCGAAGGGCCGCTCGGAAAAGCGCGAAGGGGCCTGTCCCTGTAAGCCTCACTCTGCTATCCCAAGCCGTCTCAGACAGAACCCTGCAGCGGCCCACTTCTTGACCTGCATGGCCCAGGTGGTGATCTGCCGGTAGCGGGGGGCGACGGCGGGGTCCACCCGATGTGCATGGTGGAGGACATCCAGCACAGCCTCCCGCGCCCTGCGGGGGGGTCCGGACCACAGCGCGGCGACGAAGAGCCCCCTCCATCGCCTGATGTCGGCGTCCTCCCAGCGGGTGACCAGGGCGTCGTAGTAGAGCCTGGACCCCGCTGTCATCGCTGCTGCCTGCCCCTTCCACTGCACCGGTAGGGGCAGTGCCGAGGTCCTGCGCAGGTTCTGCTCTGCGCCCTCTTTTCGGCGGGCGACGCGCTCCGATTTGGGCACCTCGGGTCCCTCGAGCGGGCGCGCATGCAGCATGGCCCCGAGGCAGTCGAAGCTATCGCGCTGTCGAAGGGGGGTAGCCGTGCCGTCCCGTGTCCGGTAGACTATCGGGGTCAACGGCTCGGGGGACGTCGAGAAGACATGTGACTTGACCTCTGCGCATATTACCATCCCGGTATCGTGGGAGAAATCTGCAGAGTCATCCACCACTGCTTGCAAGGTCCCCGGGCTGGGGGTCACCGCGTACACATCGTCCACAAACGACAACGCCCTCGTGCCCTGCCGGTGCTCCGCCATGCGCATCCATACACCCACCAGCACGTTGATCAGCACGACGCTAATGGGGCAGCCCTGCATGATGCCGTTGGTTGGCAGGAAGCCCTCCCCGATAGTGCCGCTTACCCGGAAGTGCCGCTGCATTGACCCGTACGCTGCCCGCAGGGTGCGCAGGACTCGGCCGTCGAAGCCGAGCTCCGCAGCTAGACAGAAGGTCAGGTCAATCGGCACCGTGTCGAAGCATTTCTTAAAGTCTAGGGCGACACCGTACAGTGGCTGTCCTGTGAGGTGGGCCTCTTCGATCCGTGCTGCCAGGTGCCAGATGAGGTCCTCCGCGCCGTGGCCAGGTCTGCATCCGTGCAAGTCCTCAGGCGCAATGCTCTCCAGCCACTTCAGCGCAGGCTTCACTCGGATTGCTGCCCACACCCTGTACAGCACGGGAGTGATGCTGATGGGGCGCTGCGACAGCGGCTCACCTGAGCTGCCGGGCTTGGGAATGAGGCAAATCATGGCGTGCATCAGCTGCTCCGGCCATTCGCCCGATCTCTCGACCTCATTGAACACCTCCGCGAACAACTTGAGGAGGTCCCCTGGGAGTTGCCGCAGCTCGTGCACCCTCCAGCCGTGTAGGCCCGGCGAGGTGGATGTAGACATTTTAGCCAGCGCTGTCCCAACGTCTTCTGCCGTAATGGTCTTACACTCCATCTCGGCCGGGTCAGGGAGGAAGTCGCTGTACCTCTGTCGGAAGGTGTCCCAGCGAGGCTCAGGCGTCGTCGCATACTTCCGGAAGTAGCCCCCCCACGCAGTATCGCTCCTCAGCAGTTCATCCGCCTCCTTGGGGCAGGCCGTGAAGGAGCCATCCTCGCGGCGCATGAAGGTGGTAGGGGCGCAGAAGCGGTCTGCGAGGTACGAGAACACTATCCCCGCCTCCTGCGTCCAGGCCTTCTGCATCCTCGCCTTCCACGTGCGGAGTCTTTCGTCGCGGAGCGCGTCGAACATGCCTCGCTGAGATCCCTCCAGGGCGACAAGGGCCATCTCCATCGTCTCGAGGTCCGGCAGTTGTGAGGTGGTGCCCGCCAGCGCCGCCTCCAGCCCCGGGGGAAGGCCCCCTCCCTTCAGCCGCTTCTTCGCAGCGCCCCAGGCGTGCTCTTCGTTGGGTGTGGGGGGGTATGGCGCAGACTCCAGCAGTCGGTGGCGGCCCTCCAGGATGAGGGTCCGGAGGTTCCCCAACAGCTTGTCCTTCGCCCGGGTGTTCTTGTCGCCCGCTCCTCGGGCGGAGGCGGGGCGGTGTTTGGTGGCCACCCTCGACCGCTGCATGTGGTAACCCTCCGCCCTGCCCGTGTACGCCGTTTCCTGCCTTCCGAGTTGGCCCACGTGGACACGCTTCAGGAAGTTCTCGCTGCAGGCTGAGGCCCGGCGGAGGAGTTGCGCTCCTGTTGCACCCTCTTTCGTTTCCTCTGCGGTTAGCACATCCAGCAGCACCTCTCTGGCGGCAGCGCCCCCGAGCGTGGGCCTGCACTTAGGAAAGGGGGCGGGGAGGATGCAGATTTGCTTCGGTCGGCGGAAGGCGGCGAGATCGAGGTCGACGAAGAGCGGGCAGTGCGTGGGGATGCCGTATTCGCCCTTTTCTGCCACCTCGACGGAGCGCAAGGCCGGCGCCGCGCAGGGGTTCAGCAGGCAGATGTCCAGTCTGGTGCCTTCCTTCGATGCCCAGCAGGTGTTCCGAACTTCCTGCTGTTTCAGCTCTGCGTATGAGACCGCCGCATCGGTCCAACCACCCACCCGGCAGGCCTGGGATAGGACGGCACTGGTCTCCGGGTTGGTGTTGAGGTCCCCCAGCAGCAACACGGGCACCTGCCCCAGGCCGGCTGCGAGGTCCAGCGCCTCCTGCAGGAGGGTCTCCCGCTGCACTCGCACCTCCATCCCAGAGTGACCATAAACGCACAGGATGTGGAGCGCTGTCTTGCCGTTACTGGTTGCGAGCACCACGTGTACCAGGCGGGTACTGTCATGCAGCTTCTTTTCCAGCTTGGTCTTCGGTTGCACCACTTGCGCTACCAGGCCCTCTTTTGCCATGACTGCCACTCCTCCGGGTCGGGTCTGCTCGTAGCCATTGGCCCCCTTGACCTTGGGCATGCCCTTACCCCAGTGCATGGACCAGCCGTGGGCCGCGAAGTAGCTGCTGAGCGTGCCCTTGCTGGGGTCCGGGACACGTGTTTCTTGCAGGGCCACAACGTCTGCCTTCAGGTCCGCCACATCACACAAGTGGGTTGACAGCGACGTGACGTTGGCTGACGCCACCCTGAGTACCCCAGGAGACGCTGGCCGCGGCGCGGGGCGTCGCGGCGGCGGCCTGGGAGCAGGGCCGCGTAACGGGGAGATTGTGGTAGCAGCGGTTGCGGTTGGAGCTACTGGAGGAGGGGTGGGAGTCGCGGTGGGGAGTTTCCATCTGTTTGTGGTGGAGGCTGCTAACTCCCTGGCTAGCGTGAGGGGGATGCGCAGCACGTCGTAGTGGAAGGGCCTCCACGTGAGGCATATCACTTTGTCGCCTGACCCGACGCGCCCCAGGTACAGCCTATCCGTAGTGCCGAGTACCCACACCTGGGCCCCCAACACCTCAGCCGCTACCCTGAGTGTAGCCCCGTCCCCGTAGACCCCGCTCTGTGCCTGCGCCGCGATGTAGTCGTCGTAGGACGGGGGTGCCCGGGGGTCATCTATATCGGGCGCGTAGGTTGCTCGCCTCTCGGCGTCCTGTCCCAGGGCTTCGACTACAGCTGCTCTGAGAGAGGCCGCCGTCCATCCCGCACATTGCACCGCGAGGCCGGTGTATTGGCAGTTGCCATCTTTCGCCACCGCCTCTCGCACTGCCAGCAGTCGTTGCGCCATCTCTGCCAGCCATCGGTCGTCCTGCTCTACTGAGGAGGGGGAGTACTCCTGTCCCCCTCCTCCCCGAAGCCCCCGGGGTTCTCCTGCCCCAGGGGCGTGGCTTCTATGCTCTCTCGCTCTATCTAAGGGTCCCGCAGAGGTTACTCCTGTCCCTGCGGGTTTTGGTTTTCTATGGGGGGGTTGTGGGGAGGGTTCGCCGGCGGCGAGAGGGTGCTGCGCCACGGGCTGTGGGCGCGGGTGTCGGTGCAGGAGGTGTGGACGGCCCACCGCCACAAGCGCCACAGCGCACAAAGCTCCCTGCAGGCACAACCTCCTTCACCCCAGCAGCAGTGGTCCACTGCAGCACGAGCCCTGCGGTGCGCACCCCCTGGAAGTGCAGCACCTCGATGGCAACAAGCCCTGCCGCCAGGCTCAGCGGCCCGCTGGTCGCCTCTACCATCCCGTGCTCCCCGTCGTTGTCGACCACGGTCGCCCCGTCCAGCAGCACACGCGACCCGTCGTTCGACGTGATGTGGAGACGGTACGTCCCAGCCACAGGGATCTTCAGGAACCCGGTGTGCACGTCCGCGTAGAAGGTGCGGAACGACGCAGGCACACCAGGCCACGCGTTCCCGGTCTGAGCCTCGTTCACGTTCGCCACCACACGCTCGGCCCGCCCCGCCATGCTCTCCCGCAGCGTGCTGCCCACAGACATGTCGGGCAGGGCGCGCAGCTGGCTCGTCAGACCGCTGTGCCAGAAGATCCCGTCCAGCCCAGCAGCCTTTGGTGCATCCGCCTTCCCGTTGCAGATGCACACGGCACGCGCCCCGCCAGTGTTGGAACCCGGATCCGTGGGCTGAGGTGTCGGCGGGGGCGGGGGCGGTGTCACAGGCGAGGACGATGCACCCGCCTCCACCAGCACCGACTCAGGCACCACCTCACGTGCGCCACCCGGCCGCGCCCACTCCAGCTTCAGTGTGGCGGCCAGGTCACGCTGGAAGTACTGCACCTCGATGCTGTGCAGCCCCTGGCTCAGCGTCAACGTGCCCCTGCGCTCCTGCACGAAGTGCGGATGCCCGTTCGCAACCGCCAGCTTCCCGTCGATGAGCAGCACCGTGCCGTCATCCGACGTCAGGTAGAATGTGTGCTGCCCGGGCGCGTCCACACGCAGCTCCCCGGTGTACCGCAGCGCAAAGTCGTTGACGAGCGTCTTGCCCCCAGTCCCGCGCACCTTCTCCCCCTCCAGCTCGAGTTCCGCCCAGTTGGCCTTGGACCACACCACCTCGCGCAGCGTGCGTGTCGCACCGACCGTCATTGTCTTGAAGTTCGGCATGTACGCGGTCAGTCTGGTGTTCGGGTTGTAGATGTCCACACGCAGCCCGGCTTGCACGCCGACCGCCGCTGTGGCGAGCACAAGGAGGCAGCGCCCCATCATCCTGTGTGGCGGCGTCTGTGTTGTGTCTCTCTGAGTTGCAGAACAATCCTGCCGAGTAGGGGTGAGTGCAGGCCACATCAAGAGAGCAGGTGCAAGCTTGCTGTGTGTTGGCGCAGCAGTGGCGGTGGTGCAACAGAAGGTTCACTGTGTGTGGGCATAAAGCAGTCTTGCTGGGTGCGGAGGGGCTGGGAGGGGCACACTGCGTCATACTGCTGGCTAGATGGCGCACCGTTGGATAGAAGGGTGCTTGGTATTCTCTGGCAGGACTGCTGTCCATCAGAGTATCTTCGATGTGAGCCACACCTGGGATGGGAGATCAGGGTGCTTGTGGCGAACAACATCATGTGGCAGAGAAGATTCAAAGAAGAAGAAATGAGGCACAGCAGGCACATGTCACTAAAAACGGGTGTGGGATCAAGGAGAGGCTGTTGAGGTGTGAAACACACACATCGCATGAGTGGTGTGTAACCTCAATCATTGCATGGGGTTACAGTTGTCCAACAAACATTGGTGGGGTAAAAATGTTGGTGGGTTAAAAACATTGGTGGGGTAAAAACTAAGGTGGATTTTAGGATTTTTTGGAGCTAAGGTGGGTTTTTACCCCACCAATGTTTGTTGGATGACTGTACACTAAATAATAAGACTAAAATACTACTGACACACTTCAGGAATCTGTCACTTGCTTGCATTGCACGCATCCACCTTTTTTAAAACACTTCTCTCTCTCTCTCTCACCCCCCCACCCCTGTGTGCGTCGCCCCGGCTGACCTGCCTGAAGTACAGAAAGTGGAATGATGGCAGAGCAAAGAAGATAGAGAAGAACAATGAGGAGCGTCGCTGCGCACCGAATCCTTCCATGTGTCTGTCGCATTTCCTCTGACACAGAGGTGTGTCTGGTACAAAAACTATCCGTGCCCCCCGCTGAATCATAAAGTGACAGCAAAAACGAGACAACAAACCAATCACTGCCGAAAGTTGTTCTGTTGGAACGCAGACCCCACTCTTTGTGTCCACCACTCCCCTGGTCTGATGAAGTGGTGTGAGTGGGGCCGCACGAGCCAGCTAAAGGCACAGAAAGCTACCCCAGTTGGCGACGCCGAACTAACAAACGAACAATACCGCCGTGCGGCAAGAAGCTCCTAATACAGCGGCTGCAACAGAGAGGCACATACGTCGCCTCAGGCAGAACCTGCTGCTGAGACCGAGAAGGGGAAGGCTGACAGGAGGTGGCTGGAGGTGGGTGCTGCCCCTTGGGCTGGGCCAGCCCTGAGCTGCACGCCCTCAGTCAGGGTAACTCGGCTGGGTCCGCCCTGGCTGCTGAATCAGAAGTCTGTCGCGCATTCAGCCCCCAGTGTGTAACTCTGGATCAGGTCATGGCGTCGCAGTGGGCCACCAGGCTAGCGTGTCACAACCACAGTTCAGAATGAGCTCTGAAGAGCTGTCTGACTAGCGCACCCAGCCTCGCCAGGTATCGCACGCACTGGTGTGGTAAGCTGGAAAACACCGTGAGCGCTGCTTCTTTGGACATACCCACCGGAGGGGCACCTCGGCAGTGTCCACAGCAAGTGCGGAAATATGTGACGGTTGGCTCAGGGGCCGCACAAGCGCAGGATTATGTACAAGTACGACCCCTCTTGTATGTCGTAGTCTGCCATCGTGCGGTCATCCTCCAGCGTCTTGCCTAAACAGACCAAGCGCTGCTGGTCAGGTGGGATGCCCTCCTTGTCTTGAACCATAGCCTTCAGTGATTCAACTGTGTCACCCGGTTCGACATACAGGATGAACTTGAAGCCTTCTGACAGTGTGCCGACACGTATCTGAAAGCTGTCAGTGCTGAGGTGCTGTGTCTTGCCTTGCGTGTGACCAGCTTCCGTGCTGCCAGCGACAGGAGGGCCACTGCCGGGTGCGGCTGCCTGCAGGGGCACGCCAGGCGAGGTGGTGTTGAGCTGAGGCAGTTGTGCGGCGGGAGGGGCGGAAGGCGACTCAGGATCAGGACCGCCCCCTGCAGGCACAGGCAGTGTGTCCCCGAAGTCCCACGGGCACACGCCACGGAACAGGCGTGTGTACTCAGCCCGTGTGCGTGCCACACGCACGGCACGCCCTTCAGCGCTGTCCCGGTGTTTGTGGTGGATGAAGGGCGGTGCTGTGCCGCCCTCAGGCACAATCTCCCTGCAGTACCGTGCGTACAGCGCGGTGTCGAGGATGTGTGCGTGCCACATCGCATCCACATCGACAGGCGGGCTCAGCAGGTTCGCGTCCATGTCCCGCACGTACACCTTCAGCTGCATGAAGCGCTCGTACTCTGCAAACAGCTGCTCGTCCGGCGCATGCAGGTACATCGCCTCGTAGCACCGCTCCACCTCCGCCTTGAACTCACACATCGCAGCACCGCAGCCTGCAGGGTGGGGTGGGGTGGTGCAAAAGCGTAAGCTGCGTCGGAGCACAACGTGGAAGCCAAACACGGAACCCTATCTATCACACCACCCAAAAGCCAATCAATTGATTCGTCGGGGCATCTTCGCTCAGAACTGCAGGCAGGCGAGGCCCGCCTCACAAAACCGGCTGGAACGTGACACAGCTTTGACACACAGCGAAGGCCACCTTCCCCCCCCCCCCCCACTTGTCTCTGAGACCCCATCTAAAAGTCTATCGGGTATCTAAGTCACGAGAAGTGCAGAAAAGTAAGCCCGCCCCACAACAAGAGGAGACAGACCGACACAGCCATGGCACGTTCACACAGACAGAAGGCCACCCCCAATAGGCAGAGGTGAGCAAGCCGCTCCGCTTGAGGGTGTCCGTCATTGCCCCAGCTGCAGTGGAGCTCTGAACCACCCGGAAGCCATGCTGCACGGATGCCTCACAGGGACACACCCCTCCCCGTGGCAAGGAGAGACAACCATGCCCCGGTAAAGCGTCTGGAGACTCATATCCCAGATATCCAGACTGGGCTTGAGGGGGGTACCGAAACACCCCCGCATATCCTCGACACACACATGTGCTGTGTGGAGAATCCTTTATGGGGTTGCAGAGAGACGGCCCTTGATGCGATATCCCCTGGCGGAGCGAAGGGAGTATGTGTGCATTCAGTCAAGCAGTGTAGAACACAACGTAACGACAGGGCGTGAACCTGCACTTGATGTGGTCTGCACTGGCAGTCTGTGGCGAGAGAGGCACACGCGAAACGTGGCAGTTCTGCTGAGTGCCGGCTGCACCGAGAGAACTGTGTCGAAGGGTAGTGCTCAGCAGCCTCGCAAGCGCCAGACTAAATGAATAACTGTCCCGTTCTGAATGTTGTAGTCTGCCAACGTGCGGTCATCGTACAGCTGCTCGCCTGCATAGATCAACCGCTGCTGGTCAGGTGGGGTGCCCTCCTTGTCTTGAAATTTTTGTTTGAGTTCAGCAACAGTGTCATTCGGCTGTGCCATAATGGGTATCTCCTTGCCAGTAGCATCCTTGATCACGACTGCACTGCTGTCAGCAATGCGGCGCCGTTTGCTGCTCTTCTTGTGACTATCCGTCTTCCGCCTGCGCGCAACAGGAGGGCCACTGCCGGGTGCGGCTGCCTGCAGGGGCACGCCAGGCGAGGTGGTGTTGAGCTGAGGCAGTTGTGCGGCGGGAGGGGCGGAAGGCGACTCAGGATCAGGACCGCCCCCTGCAGGCACAGGCAGTGTGTCCCCGAAGTCCCACGGGCACACGCCACGGAACAGGCGTGTGTACTCAGCCCGTGTGCGTGCCACACGCACGGCACGCCCTTCGGTGCTGTCCCGGTGTTTGTGGTGGATGAAGGGCGGTGCTGTGCCGCCCTCAGGCACAATCTCCCTGCAGTACCGTGCGTACAGCGCGGTGTCGAGGATGTGTGCGTGCCACATCGCATCCACGTCGACAGGCGGGCTCAGCAGGTTCGCGTCCATGTCCCGCACGTACACCTTCAGCTGCATGAAGCGCTCGTACTCCGCAAACAGCTGCTTGTCCGGCGCATGCAGGTACATCGCCTTGTAGCACCGCTCCACCTCCGCCTTGAACTCACACATCGCAGCACCGCAGCCTGCAGGGTGGGGTGGGGGCTGTGCAAAGGGCAAGACTCACACAGCACACACATTGACACAAGGCTGTAAGTGGATGACCTGATGTGGTGTCCGTGCACCCTTAAATTGTCACGTCCACATCGCATGCGAATCACTTCACCAATCTTACGGGAGGGGGGGTGGGTTCGTTCTGAAGCACTGCCAACGCAGTCCGCCCGAGACCACCGAGGGCAGCATGCCAATTGGCGCAAGCCGGTGACTTGACTGTCGACACCTTCTTCGTACACTCACACGGGCCGAACACACATGAATATTCTGGAGCGTCACCTGGAAAGGTGGCACTCGGAGGGCAGCCCTGGGACACACTCGCTTGCAGTTCTTGAGTCTCTGTTTGTATGTAGTGGAGGAGGAAATGGGGGGGTTGGGGTTTAATGTACAACACATCACCAGATCACGCCTTCCTCCTGCGCTACCCACGTCGCACCACTTCCACCTGGAGTTTGCCCAAGTGGCATGCGGCCCAACGGCAGAAGCACAAGCAGCACGGGAGAGGGAGGGGATCCAAGGAGCAGCCCTCTGAGCTCGACGAAGCTTTTACGCCCGTCAGCATTGCGTGCTCTCGACTAGTCGGACTACTACAAAGTCTGGTTCGACTATTCGAACCCTTCGCTCCGCAAACACACACACACACACCCTGATCAAGAGAATGGAGCTGTGCGGAAGCACAACTTCACGCAGATGAAGAACATGCCTTTTGGCTTCAAGAAGGAGCTGGAGGAACGCAATGTGTGTGATTGTCATTCATCATGCCCACCCCCCTCTCAATTCTCCCGCGTGCAGCGCGGGACGGCCTCACTGGCCCCCGAAGGAACACTGGCCCGAGAAGGCGTCGTAGATCTTCTGCTATGCTGGCGACTGCCGAGGGGAGGGGACATCGTGGATCGACGTGTGTGTACCATCCTGGAGACACGCGCTGTCCTCCACCTCGTAGACAACGGCGCCAGGGCCGTCGTGTTGTGGCACACGTGCTGTGGTGGCACGCAGCATCTCGCGCACAGCACCCGGTGGTGCCTCTGCCGTGTACAGGCACCGCACGTTCATCGACAGCGCCAGGCGGAGCAGCGCAAGGCTCGCCTCCACAGCACCGCCTGACGCAGTCACGAAGCGCTGCCGCGCCGTCCCCACGTCACCGTGTTCGACAGTCCGGCTTGCGAGCCCAAGCGTTGCCACTGTCTGACCGTCACCGTGCTGCAGCACGCGCTGTGCAAACCGAAGTGCGCTCTCTGCGTGTGACGGTACCTTCTTCCCGATGTTCCACCCGATGAAGAAGTTGTTCCCGAGAAGCGACAGCAGCACACCGCCACTCTGTTCCATCAGTGGCACTATACCCGACAGTGCGTTGTCGATCTCGCCCAGAGACATGTTACTGAGTGTCGTTGCGGCAACAGTTGCGTCACGGCGTACCGTGTTGCACATCAGCAGCACAGTGTCACTGATCTGTGACGCATGCGAGCTGTGGAGGGACGGTACAAGAGATGGAGGGCGGGGCGGTAGCCGGAACGGCACAATCGCCTGAGGACAGCCCTCACGCCCCTGCAGGCGGGCAGGCTACACGCTGCACAGAGGCACAGGCTCGCTCACACCCTTCAGCTCCGTCAGCACTGCGGCACCTGCATGTGCACCGGCACACCCAGACATCCCACGCACGCACACCCACAGGTCGGCAGGCACCGCAACTGAACCAGGCACACACACAGACTCGAGGCGTGCAGCCACGTTCACCGTGTGTCCGAAGTAGTCCACACGCCCGGTCAGCGTGTTCGTCTCCAGCGTCACAGGACCCTCGTTCACACCGACACGCACCGTCAGCCCGCCCCACAGCTCTGTCGGGTGGCAGATCCCGACCTCCAGCAACGCAGCAGGCCACTCCGCCGCAAGTAGATTCTCCTGCACCTCAAGCCCGAAGCACACACCCGCATGTGCATCCTTGAACGCAATCATGAAGGCGTCTCCGATTGTCTTCACCTCGTACCCGCCCCACGCAGACAGTGCAGATCGCATCACCGTGTTGTGCACCACCATCGCCTTCTTCATCGCCTCAGGTGCCGCCTCCCAGATCGATGTGGACGCACGGATGTCGGTGAACACGATTGCTGCACGCTCGCTCTTCGCACCGGGTGCAGCAGCAGGTGGCACACAGGGCTGCCCAGCACATTCGGGTGCATGCTGCTGCTCCTCCAGCAGCACGGCAGGGAGGTACGGGCGGTACGCACGCAGGTTCTGCTCCAGCCTGTGAAGCGCCTCGTGCATCGCAGCAGGCAGCCGTCCCTCCGCCTCCGCCTCCTGCAGCATCTCCGCCACGGTGTCGACGTCGTAGCCCGCCAGAAGCTGTGCAATCGCCTCCACAGTCTCGATGGTCTGTGTCATCGACGCCTTCTCCTTCTCCGCAGACTCTGCGAACCCGCGTGTGGCGGCGAAGTCGATGAGCAGCACGAGGAGCGACAGCTGCAGTTCATAAAACCCCTTCACTGCACTGACAGGGCATGGTGGGTCTGTGCACTCGACAGCCTCGAGAATGCGGTCCCACCTGTAAAAATCGGGTGCTGATCCAGGAAGGTCGAACAGCCCGAAGCGCAGGACAGTCTCCGACGTGCTGATGATGACCCACAGGGCAGCGACCCCTGTCAACCATGTGGCGAAGCGACTGCCGAGGCCGACCACCAGTGACAGGTCTGCGAGAAGCACAAAGGTTGGCCAGATGGGCGGGCTGCCGACACTGCGGAAGTTGATATCCGAGCATATGATGACAACAGCAAGCCCAACGACATAGGCACGCACGATGTTGTGTGTCACGTGCACGCCACACACACACAAGGCGACCATCCCGAAATGGCAGAAGACGTTTATGATGGCGCCGAAAATGTTACTGGGGGGGGTCAAATAATTGTAACCCCTACGATTATTTAGCGACGCGGTCTGTATAAATCGGGTGTCCCAAAATTTACAAATTTTCAACGGTGGTGAATAATCGTAGGGGTTACGATTATTCACTTTTGGCAAAAATTTACCCGTTTTGCTGTTCAGAATGTCAATTGGTGGGGTGGGGGTGGGTGTGGGTCGCATTCTCGGCCTGTCTCACCGGCATTCCGTGCACACAGCAACAGCACCGGTGGAAACTGGCCATAGCACCCCGGTGGGCCACCAGGAGGGGAGGGACCCGGTGTGAGGCGCTTGAGTCATCCAGATGGGCACACGGTGGGGTCCGACACCCGATGTCGGACCCTGTGGGTGACCCGTTTTTTAGGTACCCTCCACACCCAGTGCGCGCTCGACCGTCGAATGGTTTTTCTGGTCCCGTGCACTTCCCTGCCTGCCACACCACCCCCTCGACCCCATCCCCAGCACCAGAGCGTCGTTGGCTGGCGTGCGCGGGGCACGCGTCGAATACCGATGACGGGGCCTGTGTTCCTGGGGCGCTGACGAGGTCCGAAGGGATTGACGCCTTGGCTCAGTCCTTACGTTTGGATGAGGGCGTGGTTTTTGACGTAGCGGGAGCCCTCAAGAATACAGCACAGCTGCACCTGCTCTTGCGCCGTCTCCAGTTCGCATAGTCCCTTCGTATGACGGTGACTGGGAGCCCTGGCTGTCCCGATCTATTTCAATGACTGTATCAGTTTCCAGCCTAGTTCCCATGCTTGGGTGCTTGGCTCGGGTGCACCCTTCGAGGTGGTACAGAGAATGCAAAGAGAGTCCACAGGGGGGTCTGGGGGGCGGAGCCCCCCAGCCGCCGGAGGCCACGGTCGTGGACATCTGTTCCTTGTGGGGTACAGTTTCTGGACTGTGTCCATCTTCCTGAGGTTGCGTATGGGCCACCCCAGAATTTTGGTGCCCCCCCCCAGGCTCACCTCACTGGCAGGGAACCTGGGGGCGGGGGGGCCTCAAACCATACTCTCTTCCACCCATTAAACTCGGGGCATGTGTGCTCCGACATGTGGGGTGACTCAATCACTGGTCTATGACGACCGATTCTCCACTTTGTACAGCCTGAGTGGGATCCCTGCTGTTCCTGTTGCTTGATCTTCTGAGGAAAAGTCAGAAATTTGGCCAAAAGTGAATAATCGTAACCCCTACGATTATTCAAAACAAATTTACGTATAAATGGCCCAGAAAATGTTGTACAATTAATCGCCCCCTTACGATTATTCGACTACTTACGATTAATTGCCCCCCCCCCCAGTAAACGGATACAGTGGCGTCAGAAATATTGTCACGCACTGCGCGCAACCGGTAGTCGAGCTGAGGAGGAACAACAGCCGTCTGTTGCTGCGCGCCGTGCCCTGCAGCTCCCCGTCCATCGAGATCATGCGTTCGAACCAACCCATACCCATTGTGCTTCGGTGTGACACCTGCTGACGTGTTGCTGTATGGAGGCGGCTGCCTCACACCGGGTGGCTGAAAGGACTTGATCGGCCACCACCCATTACAATACATTTGTAGTGGCAGCTCGCTTGCTGAAAACACAAGAGGGGGCGGGGGAGCGGAGAGGGGAGGGCGGGGGGGTCCGGCGCTTGCCTGGGGGGGGGGGGGGGGGCGTGCAGCAGGTTTGACCATTGATTTATAACTTGAGACTAAGGGTTGACTGAAACGGTCCTCTCCTCTCCCGCTCCGATTATTCTATCGGATTCCGCCCCCCCCACCCCCCCCCACCACTGCCGCAGCAGTGTCCCCCTTTGCTTCTATAGGCTCCTACAGTGCTTCCGGTCGCAGCCTAACCAACATCATGAATAACGAACAACAATGATCTAGGAAAGCCACAACACCGTTCAGCCGCAACCGGCTCTGTTGACGCTTCGACACGCAAACCCTGAGATGGGGATAGCACCTCAAGAGTTGAAGCACCTACCAGCCTGGGTCTCGACAAAGATCTGATAGCTGCCAGTGATGCGACGCGGGGAATTCCTGGGTTCCGGGACAGTTCCCCCAGCTGCGCCACGTCCCGCAGCAACATGCGGCTGCCTGCAGGGGCACGCCAGCCAACACTGCAGCACACCCGGCGAGGGCGCACAGCAGGCAGATCGACGGGTGGGATCAGCAGCCTCCCAATCGGAGTACTAAATGGAGAGTTGACTCCTTCTGGATGTTGTAGTCTAGCAATGTGCGGTCATTCTCCAGCTGCTTGCCTGCAAAGACCAACCGCTGCTGGTCAACTGGCATGTGATCCATGGCTTCAATACTCTCCTTGAGCTCCGATATGAGGGCATCCGGGCGAACCTCGACAGTTAGAGTCTTACCCGTCAGGGTCTTGACAAATATCTGACAGCTCCCAGTGCTGCGACGCTTCCTCTTGCGCTGCGGTTGCCCAGCTTCCGTGCTGCCAGCAACAGGAGAGCCTGTGGAATCATCGTGAGTGAGGAAGAGGACAAGGTGCAGCGTCGCGTGCTTCTCGATGCTGCAGTCTGCCAGGGTGTGGTCGTCCTGCAGAGGCGTGCCCAGAAACAGGAGGCGCTGGCTGTCGACGGCGATGCCCTCCTGCACTGCGATGGCCTGCTTGGTGTCGGCAACAGTCTGGTCCGACCACACGTCAAGGCTGAAGGTGCTGCCCAGAAGTGGCCTGACGGAGATCGGCCCCTGCCATGCCTGGGCAGCAGAGACAGGCTGCGTGGTGGGAGGGGCGGAAGACGAACAACCCAATGCAGGCACGGGCGGTGTGTCCCCGAAGTCCCACGGGCACACGCCACGGAACAGGCGTGTGTACTCAGCCCGTGTGCGTGCCACACGCACGGCACGCCCTTCGGTGCTGTCCCGGTGTTTGTGGTGGATGAAGGACGGTGCTGTGCCGCCCTCAGGCACAATCTCCCTGCAGTACCGTGCGTACAGCGCGGTGTCGAGGATGTGTGCGTGCCACATCGCATCCACGTCGACAGGCGGGCTCAGCAGGTTCGCGTCCATGTCCCGCACGTACACCTTCAGCCGCATGAAGCGCTCGTACTCCGCAAACAGCTGCTCGTCCGGCGCATGCAGGTGCATCGCCTCGTAGCACCGCTCCACCTCCGCCTTAAAATCACACATCGCAGCACCGCAGCCTGCAGGGTGGGGTGGGGTGGTGCGAAAGGTGATGCACAGTAGTAGGTAGGGAGTAAGGGTCGCAAGCCTGCCTTCTGCCCGCATTCAGACACACAGGCGGTGGGGCTAGTGGGGCGAGGGGCGGCACTGCCTCAGGGGCATCGTGTGGTGCTCCGAGATGGCGAGCTGGCTGAGCGCGACCTGCGACCCCTTGAGAAAAGCAGCCTTGCGGTGCAGGGTGCCTCACTGCTCGAGATCTGCAGCCGATACGTTGGAGAGATATTGCACAGAACGCTGACACACCCACCGCAAGCAGAGGCAGGACACCGACTGACATGCAGTGGTGCACGCTACCCTTCAGCCAGGCCTCTGGCTGGGTGCGGTTTATGCGGCTATTGCACACCACCTTCACACCTGTGTCTGCACACCTCGGGCATGCTCTGCAACACTGACAGACTGGACTGTGGGCAGTCGAGGTGGTCGCCGCAACCCTATCACGGAACGGCGGAATCCCTTTCTCTGCCCTTTCGTGCAAAGGACTGGTGCCGCTGCTTTCTTGCTTCCGACCAGACCGGAGGATTGATGCCGCTGACTCCGTTGCTGCAACAAAAGATGCTTACCCACCCACCCGCTACACTCACCACACCAAAGAACAGAAACTGACTCTTCTTGTTGACCGCATCCACCCCTCCACACTGCTTCAGGCGCACCAATAAAGGATTGCCGGGTTTCGTTTGTTTTGTTTGTGCAAACCTTCTGGTCACCTGTCACGTTGGAGCGTGGAGTGTAGGTGAACAAAACATTGCTCACACTGCAACCCATTTAGTTCTGAACGCCTTCCGTGAGCACGGTGCGTTTGACACAAATAACGTATCTAATATCGACTGCACGGGATACATGTCCGACACAGGCCTGCTGCTTGTGAGGGAATCTGCTGTTGAGGCTTTGTTTGCTGTGTGTTGCCCGCTGTCCCGCCACCGCCCTGCCACCCCCTCCCCCTTCCCCCCCCACCCACCCGTTTGACACCGCCTGCGGAGTACCTAAAAATACAACCCCAGGTCACCTCGAGCCTCTACACACCTGCCCCACCCCACACCCCTACCCCGCCCTCCCCCCTTCGCTGCAACTCAACACCTCAGCACCCCCAAACCCGACCCCTGAAGTATTGCAGCACACCCCTCACAGACACTGACAGGAGTCATTTGGAGTACAAACAAATACAACGGGGCCTCGTGCTGGAACATTCATAGAGTCTTCTTGGACAGAAAACGGAAGCGAAATGGTGTTGTGTCGATCGAACTGCGCCACTTTTGCAAAACCAAATACTGCGACGGTGCGTGATACGGAATAATATTCTGACTCTTCGTGCGGACATAAAAGAAGAAGGCGCCCCCCCGAATGAAAAATACATAGCACCCCGATGATGGCACACATCTTTTGTCTTGAGAATAACACTACCAATTTGTCTTGAGAATACCACTACCAATGCCCACTGCAGCACATCTACCAACCGGCGACTTCCTCTCCCCAAGGTGGATGCACTGGGGGAAGGCAAGATCACCGCTGGGGTTGAGCCCATACGACGCCTTTTGCTCCAGCGAGCTGCCAAAACTGTGACGGTTCGGCACCCCCTGTGTGAGACGGGTCGCTTTCGCACAACCCGACCGTGACGGACGCACCAGCCCCACACCCCACACCCCTACCACCTACACCCCCTCTCCCCCCGTTGGCTGCACCGCAGCACCACCACCCCACACCACCCGATCCCACCCACTGCAGGGGGGAGAGGGCAGCGCACTGCGACAGGGACATGCACGCTTCGTCTTCAGGCTGGTCCTGGCCAACCCACGCGTACGCTGCTCCGGGAGGAAGGTCGATGCTGCCCACGCTGCATGATGCCCTTCCTCCTTTGACTCCCCCTCCTCCTCCTGCGTGTTGCTGCTGCCCACCTCACCCGCTAATAAAGGCAGGCCTCCTTCAGAAGACCAGGCAGGTCTGGGTGTGCTCAGCAGCCTCTCAAGCGCAGGACTAACTGGAGAGTTGAATTCTCCATGACGCGGTATTTTGTCAACAGGTGGCCATCCTCCAGCTGCCTGCCTGCATGGACAAACCGCTGCTGGTCAAGTGGGATGCCCTCCTTGTCGTGGACCATGAGCTTGAGTGAGCACACAGTGTCAGTCTGCAAGTCAACTTCCAAGGTGAGAGTTCTACCCGTCAGTGTCCTGACAAAGATCTGAGACGTGCCTGTGCTGTGGCGCTGGATACTGCCCTGCGTGCCCCCAGCTGCCGTGCATCCACCAGCAACAGGAGGGCCACTGCCGGGTGCAGCTGCCTGCAGGGGCACGCCAGGCGAGGTGGTGTTAAGCTGCAGCGTCGCCCCGTCACAGATGTACAGGTCTGACAGCAGATGCTGGTCCTCCAGCGGCTTGCCCAGGAAGCTGAGGCGCTGCTGATCAGCAGGGGTGCGGTACTTCTCTTCGAACAGGCGCTTCAGCTCGGCAACGGTGCTGCCCCACTCCACCGCAAGGGGAAGCCTCGTGCCGGCACGGGGGTGCACAAATATCACACCTCTGCCCCCAAGACTCTGAGAGGAGACCGGCCCCTGCGACGCCTGCGTCCCAGAGACAGGCAGCTGTGTGGTGCGAGGGGCGGAAGATGAATACATTGATGCAGCCACAGGTGGGCCACTGCTGGGTGCGGCTGCCTGCAGGGGCACGCCAGGCGAGGTGATGTTGAGCTGAGGCAGTTGTGCGGCGGGAGGCGCGGAAGACGAACAACCCAATGCAGGCACAGGCGGTGCGGTGTGGAGCTGCAGCGTCGCCCCGTCACGGATACTCAGGGCTGACAGCAGAACATTGTCCTCCAGCGCCATGCCCAGGAAGCTGAGGCGCTGCTGATCAGCAGGCGTCCCGTCTGTGTCTTGAACCAGGCGCTTGACCTCGGCGACGGTGTTGTCCCACTCCACCGCAAGGGTCAGCTGCCTGCCGCCAAGACGCCGCACGAAGATGACACCCCCTGTGGCCTCGTCGCGAGTGCGGCGGACCTTACCGCACAGCGTCGTGACGGAGACCGGCCCCTGCCATGCCTGGGAAGCAGAGACAGGCTGTGTGGTGGGAGGGGCGGAAGACAAACAACACGACGCAGGCACAGGCGAGGTGGTGTCGAGCTGCAGTTTCGCCGCATCACAGATATTCAAGTCTGACAGCAGATGGTGGTCCTCCAGCGGCTTGCCCAGGAAGCTGAGGCGCTGCTGATCAGCAGGGGTGCGGTACTTCTCTTCGAACAGGCGCTTCAGCTCGGCAACGGTGCTGTCCCACTCCACCGCAAGGGGAAGCCTCGTGCCGGCACGGGGGTGCACAAAGATCACACCTCTGCCCCCAAGACTCTGAGAGGAGACCGGCCCCTGCGACGCCTGCGTCCCAGAGACAGGCAGCTGTGTGGTGCGAGGGGCGGAAGATGAATACATTGATGCAGCCACAGGTGGGCCACTGCCGGGTGCGGCTGCCTGCAGGGGCACGCCAGGCGAGGTGGTGTTGAGCTGAGGCAGTTGTGAGGCGGGAGGGGCGGAAGACGAACAACCCAATGCAGGCACAGGCGGTGTGTCCCCGAAGTCCCACATGCACACGCCACGGAAGATGCGTGTGTACTCAGCCCGTGTGCGTGCCACACGCACGGCACGCCCTTCGGTGCTGTCCCGGTGTTTGTGGTGGATGAAGGGCGGTGCTGTGCCGCCCTCAGGCACAATCTCCCTGCAGTACCGTGCGTACAGCGCGGTGTCGAGGATGTGTGCGTGCCACATCGTATCCACGTCGACAGGCGGGCTCAGCAGGTTCGCGTCCATGTCCCGCACGAACACCTTCAGCCGCATGAAGCGCTCGTACTCCGCAAACAGCTGCTCGTCCGGCGCATGCAGGTGCATCGCCTCGTAGCACCGCTCCACCTCCGCCTTGAACTCACACATCGCAGCACCACAGCCTGCAGGGTGGCGTAGGGTGGTGCGAAAGGGGTCGGGGTGCATGCGTGTGTGCAGCAGAGCGGACACAAGAAAGGGGCGCTGGGGATGGGGGTGGGCGGAAGCGGGCCTGCGGCGTGGCACTGCTGGCTGTTGCAGGCGGCAGGGTGACAGAAGGACGCTTGCTGTGTTGCTGATCTCAAGATCCCCTGTAGGGACGTCGCTTCTACGGAGCAACGCCCCAAAAAAGGATTGCCGGGTTCAGCCATCCGGTTAAATAGTGCCCATTTCCAGGTTTTGGCCAATTCTAAATAAACGGGGGTCACAGCTATTGTTTACCTAGCTTTATGTAAATAGTAAATGTGCATGTAAATAATAGCTGTAAATAATATTCCATGTAAACAATACATGTAAATAATTTTTTACACACATATTGTTTACGTATTTATGCGTTTTTTTTTGCACCTTTACCTACCACCAGGGGCTTAGCTTGGATTTTGGGGTTGGGGCCGAAACTCGGTCAGACTCGGTCACAGTACACACGCAGTTGATTTGCCCCGTTGATTTGCTCCCCACCACCTGGTTCACCCAGAATTCGACGTTGCTGCCTTCCCGGTTCCCCCCCTTCTTATCTGGAACACCAGCTCAGCAACCAGGTTTGCAGCCTCAACCTGGGGTTGCTTTGTTGCCTTTGTAGGTGTGCATTGGCAGCTTCCCGCCAGGCAGTGGCGGATGCAGTCTCAGCAGCGCAGATAGTCCTGAAGTGGGCTGAAAAAGAGCTTTGTTGGTGCTTCCGTGAAATTTTCCATATGGCCTCGTCCCAAAACCCCCCCCCCCCCAAAGTGGCCTTTTTGGGGGTTTTTGCTGAAAACCTGAAAAATACAGGACATAACCGGTCCTGACCCCCAAACCTGGCCCAAAAGTGATATCTGGGGCTATCCGGGGGTTTCCTGGGGCAAATGAGGGTGCAGGGGGGTCTGATTCTGGTGGTGATTTCCTCTCCCACGGCCTTTCTTCGAGGGGGCTCCTCCCCCCCTGAAACCACCTCTTCTGGGCCTTGACTGAAGATTCAGAAACACTTGAGGCGAGGGTCCTCGACAGTGTTGGCAATCGCCAGAACTGTCCAGCAACATCAAGTCCTGTCATCAAGTTACCGAAAGCCGCAAAGCACGAACAGAAGAAACACTATCATTCTGCCCGTTGCTACAAGCACAGGGCGGCAGATCAGCGCTGGCATACTCTCAGACTCTCCGAGATAGTCAGATTGTTCAAGCTCAAACCCCACGACAAGGGTGTGCAAGTTTCCTGGCATAAAACAAAGAACTCTGAACAGCACACGCAACCCGCTTGAGAACGTGTGTCCGGATGAGAGGGCTTCAGTCAAGGCCCGGAAGAGGTGGTTTCAGGGGGGGAGGAGCCCCCTCGAAGAAAGGCCGTGGGAGAGGAAATCACCACCAGAATCAGACCCCCCTGCACCCTCACTTGCCCCAGGAAACCCCCGGATAGCCCCAGATATCACTTTTGGGCCAGGTTTGGGGGTCAGGACCGGTTTTGTCCTGGATCTTTCAGGTTTTCAGCGAAAAATCCCAAAAAGGCCACTTTGGGGGGGGGGTTATGGGACGAGCCCTTATTATACCTATTATTATACCTCGGGTACCCGGAGAGAATGTCACCCCCCCTCGGCCTCCGCTTGGGCTCCAACGGCCACCCTGTACAGAGGGGGTGACGTTCTTCAATGGTTGCCCTGTGTAGCGGCTGGGAAGAATGTCACCCCCCCTCGGCCCTGGGCCCTCGAGGGGGGTGACATTCTCTCGGGGTACCCTAGGACCTCGCAAGAGTGGCTTCGGGAATACCCTGTGAATCTTCGCGACATTCCACTCCACAAAGTACATTTGCAAGGCTTTCGCTGCTCAGTTGGCGAAGCCTGGTGGAGACAAGGCGGAGCTTGGAAAACAAGCGTTCAACAGAAGCAGTGCCCAGCCGAGGCATAGATGCAAGCTGGGGTAGCCTGCATGTTGCTGGGTACGTGAGAGCGAGGTTTGCCGAGGTAAACCGCTGAATAACCTCCTGCAGATCACGCAGGCCCAACCTCCGAATCTCGGAACAGACACCCGGGCACCTTGCAGAAGGGCAGTCTTGTGCGCCTGTGCCCACTTCAGTGGGTGTGCTGGGGCATTGAAGTCCGGGCAAGGGTACGCGCCAGTGATCCCCGGGAGAGGTGCCAGGTAATGGTCAGCGATGTAGCCTCCTGCACCTGCGTGCCCACCATGTTGCCGGGAGACGGAATTCGAGACTTCTGACGTTATTCTTACGCTAGCGACGAATACGGGACAGAAGGAGAATGGGGTGTTCGCGTTCGCTCGCACGCGTGCTTCACCTCCTGTGCTGCTGCACCCCAAGAAAAATCCGCTTTTTCCCCCGAAAATTTATACTTTTTTTTTTGTCTTTTGAGCTGACCGAGTTTTTTTCCGGGTTTGGCTGAAACTCGGTCAGCTGACCGAGTTTACCCCCCCAAGCTAAGCCTCTGCCTACCACCCCAGGGGTGGAGCTTGAAATATGGGGTTGCGGGCTGGATCGGGTCAGCCAATTTTTTCTCACTGAATGGGTTCCCCCCCGGTTCGTCTCAGAGATCAGTGCTCGGGCCCAGCCTCCCGCGAGGGTACCGGACTGATATGCAGCCCCGGACGCGCAAGGACTTGGTTACAAGACAAACACATGCCATAGGGGGGGTCTGGGGGGCGGAGCCCCCAGCCGCCGGAGGCCACGGTAGTGAACATCTGTGACTTGCGGGCGTACGGATTCTGTGTGAGTTGGCTGCGTCCTCCTGAGGATATCCGGTCTGTACTCCATTCCCTGATGTAAAGGGCTTGGGTACAAGACAGGCACATGCCACAGGGGGGTCTGGGGGGCGGAGCCCCCAGCCGCCGGAGGCCACGGTAGTAAACGTCTGTTGCACGGTACGGGTTGGGCAGCTTCATTTGTCCTCTATTGTGACTGTTTGAGGCCTGTGCTCATGTCGCTGGGGTCACTTTGCTCACGAAACGCCTCCTGGTCACCTTGAGACCCCAAGGCGAGGAGCCAACTTTTCCGGTTTCCCGAAAATCTATATTTTTTTTCTTTTTACCCCTGACCAGGGCATTTTATAGGGGCGAAATCTACGCTCATTTGGGCTTAAATGTGAGGCGTTCCCCGATTTTTTGGCGGACCCCCCAGCAAGCGAGTCTTGTGGTGAATGGGTCACCTCCCGGTTCCTCTCTCAGGGATCCGTGCTCGGGTCCAGCCTCGGGTGCCGGAGGTTAGTCCAAAAAATGGATTTCGGGACCGATCTGCCGCAGACCCGGACGTGCAAGGACTTACATACAGGCACATGCCACAGGGGGGTCTGGGGGGCGGAGCCCCCCAGCCGCCGGAGGCCACGGTAGTGAACATCTGTTCCTTGCAGGTGTACAGATTCTGCATGAGCTGGCTGCGTCCTCCTGAGGCTACTGAGGGTCTGATGGTCTGCATTCCATTCTCTGACGTAACCTCAAAGGGTTTGGGTACAAGACAGGAAGACAGCACAGGGGGGTCTGGGGGGCGGAGCCCCCCAGCCGCCGGAGGCCACGGTAGTGAACGTCCGTCCCTTCGCGGCCTGCGTTTTCTCGGGGTTTGACAAAGAAACTGGACAGAAAAACGGTCGGGTAAGTTGCTCGCAGTCTGTGGGCATGAGTCCACTCTCATCTGCGAGGCTGCCCAGCCGCCACCAGTTTTCCACCCCCGGATTTTTCCCGGAAATCTTTTTTTTAACCCTTTCTGTCCGGGGGGTATTTTTTCGATTTTTGGGAAAATTCGCCTTCCCAAGTAAATTGTCTTCTACTCCACCTTTTTCAACATTTTTTTTTATCGGGAACTGCGTTTGCGCAGAACGTTGCATTGTTCCGGATTTTTTCCCGAAAAAAAATTTCACATGTGGGCCTCGCCCAAGAAACCAAAAATCGAGGTGCAAAAAATCCAGAAAAAAATTCGGGGCGGTGTGTGACCGCCCAAAAAAATCGGGTTCTATGGCGTTCTCGAACAGTTCTGCTCCAGCGCAGTTCCCGATAAAAAAAAATGTTGAAAAAGGTGGAGCGGAAGACAATTTACTTGGGAAGGCAGTGGTTTACACAAGGCAAATAAATCAACAGGTGCAAAAACACCTGTTCTGAGGGACCTGACTGTGAGCCACCCCAGCGACCCCGTTAGCCCGTTGGGCACCTGGATCGAGGTAGAACACCCTTCCCTGCCCCTCTGGGGCCATGGAGGATGTCCGCCCGATGACTGACGGCATCAAATCTCCATCAGAGAATTCCACCATATTTCACTGATGGGTGGCTGGAGGCCGAAATCGGGTGGTGCATCGGCACAGCCCGTTGGGGCGGATATTCGAGATGCAGAGGTCTGAAAACTGATTTCCCAGATGACATCTGTCGGAAACCTTTCCCTTATCGAAGGAATCGGGCAAAAAGATGCCTGGGAAAGCTCGATACCTCCCACGCAGGTTCAGGAGGCGGTTTCAAGGGCAAAACCACCGAAAATTCCACCTTGTGATGCAATTTTGTTACAGAGCCAAGTTGGTCGGAGTTTCGCTTTTCCGACCAACTCTTGTTGCATTTGAAAGATTCGTCCACCCCGTTTCCACCATAAAAAGAAATCTTGAAAAATTCGAAATTCAAATAACTTTGCCTGCATAGGCAAAGTGAAAGCCACTGTAGTGGCCATACCTGCCCAAGACCCTCTGATACCCACCCAGCCCCCCCAGCTCTCGCGCCTGTGATGGGTCGAAATGTGTTCTGTGGGTCTGCATATCGATGTGTTTTTGCGGAGAATAACCCCAGAGCTTTCCACGATCGGGGGAGTCGAGCGAAATGGGGCACAAGAACACCTAATATGGTTGACCCGTAAATAGGGGCCGTGAGGGACTACCCAAACCCGAAAATCTCATCTGAGGGTGCAATTGTCCTCCGGCAGTACGTTGGACGGATCTCCACCTTTCCCATGAACCCTTGCTGCATTTGAAAGGATTGAGCTCCCCCTTTTTACCATACAAAAAAATCTTGAAAAATTCGAAGTGCATAATTATTTACTTACGTAAGCAAAGTGCAAAGCCACTGTAGTGGCTTCCCGGACAGAAAGGGTTAAATGTGAGGATTGGCCTCACTTTAGACCCCCTATAAAATGCTCTGCCCCTGACCTGATTTTTTGTGAGGGCCTGCAGAAAATCAGGTCAGCTGACCCGAAAAAACCCCCAAGCTCCACCCCTGTACCACCCCCCCCGTGTATATGTCACCCCACAGGTGCAAAAATCGGGAGGGGGTGACATAAACACACCTTTTTTAGGTGACATAGCCACGGGGTGGTAGTTAGTGTAGGTCACACCCCTCCAGGGCCGCCTGGGGGGGGGTGACATTGGATTCCAGTGCCTGCGCCTCATGCAGCGAAGGTCCCATTCCGCCGTGTTCAGTGACATGTGTCGATAGTGTTGGCAGTTCTACGGGCTCTGAGCAACAATGCTCTAAGGAAAACAAGCCACTTGGCCGAGGGGGGCCGGGAGGCAGTTGGCTGCCGACAAAAAAAAACTCTCCATTGCATTGTTTGGAATCCATGCGGATCGTGGTGGGGTCACTTTGGTGACCGAGGTACCAAGTCTGGCCCTTTAGAACACCTTCAAAAAATTTTCGAAAAACCAAAACTTTGTGTCTGCAAATCAGAAAGGGGAGAGAAGAACCAGCGGGTATTCGTCGATCGCGAGAACACCCCACACGCCTGCTGCGGGTGTGGTGTGTCCTGCATGATCTGCATAGCAAAGTTTCCTGCGTTGTTAGCACAACTCCAAAAAAAAAATAATTACATGTAAATAATAATCGTATGTAAACAATACATGTAAATAATTTTATGTAAACAATAGCTGTAGGTAAACAATAGGTGTGAGGGGGGTTTAGTACAAATTTACCCACTTTTTTGGTCCAGGAGTTCCTTCACTCACACCGTCTTTTTGCCGCGGTTTCCCGTCTTCCCAGCTTCCGACGGTTGTTTGCGACCCTCCCGCCCTCCTCCCACACCATGAATCTAGAAAAAATCAAAAAGCCTGAACGGTCTTCATACCCAACACCTCCCCGGCACTACGAATCTAGTTCTAGTCGTGCAGCACCGATCACCAGGAGAACACGCAGGCTGTGCAGACTCAGGCTGCGCCTGAGTCTGCACAGCCTGCGTGTTCTCCTCGTCACAATCAAAATCGCTGTCGTAGTCGGTGTCGTTGCCAACACCGAGTGGCCTCTCGTCATTTTCCCGAACGTACATTGCAAAGTGCACCTTCTGTGAGGGTCTTGCAGACGGGTTGTTGGTGGTGGTGCTGCGGCAGGACGTGGGAAGCAAAACAGGACGAGACATTTGCGCTGGATGGGCTGAAGGACCTCGCGGATCTCACCACGACCAAAAAGGTGAAGTGCAACACCTGCGGCGGGGAGGCCACTTCAAAGCTCGCTGCTTGCCGCTTCGCAGAAGTTCTCTTCGGGGTTGTCGATCGCTTCGATAGTGCCGGCAAGAAGCTCAAGACGGCAAGCAGCATCCCCAACGAGCTTGAGCTATTGGAGGTGGTCCCCGGGGAGATCGCTAGCGCGGAGCCGACCACGGTGACGTACCGGCTGACAGCCTCGTCTAGTGCTGCGAAGGGGCCCGATCAGCAGTCCGCAACGTACGAGACGCAAGCCGCTCGGTTCCATGGCAGTCGCGTGCTGAAGTGGGTCGTGACAGGGACGACAGTTCTGGCAGGTTGGGCCAGCTCCTGCGCGGGCTCAGGGAGGAAGGCACTCCCATGGATGCCTCTTCCTGGCTAGGGCTGGCTCGTGTGCTTCGCCCTCTGGACTGTATCCAGCAGCTTGCTCGTCGCTACCCATCCACCCTCGGGCAGCTGGTGAAGACGACACGGTCGGGCGTGGTGGTAGACTGTGACACGCAATGACCGTCGTTGCGAGGCACTGCAGCACAGCAGCAACAGCAGGCGGACATCCGGTGAGGGCACGTGACGCACCTTCCAGGTGTGCCCAGTACTCCCCTGCCACCTTTGCACTCCTTTTTGGCATTGTCTCGTCTCCGAGACTCCTGGTGGGTGATGCTATGTCTCGGGACAATATGAAGGCAAAGACAACTATTCCTGTAATATTCCCATTCTGGGGTGGTGGGGAAGGGGTCGCCCCCCCTCTCTCCCTCTGGGGTTTTTCCCTTCAAAAACCGCATTCTCGCATTGTTTGAGTGCATCCGTACCTCATACTTTTTCTCTCGCCAAAAATGGTGGAAAAAAAACCCATTACTCCTTGGACCACTGAAGGAAAAAGGTGGGTAAATTTATTTTCCCCCCTCTTGAGAAATTTTGAGTAAATTTTTTGGTAAAACACACCCCGTGTGGTAGAGAAAATACGGCAAGAGTCTCGGTGGGTCGGAAGAGCAGATGGTTCCCGCAACAGCTCCCGGGGAGCGGCGGGTATTTCGCATAGGATGCCGGATGTGTGAACACGTTTGTGCGGTTTGCCCTGTGTTGTGTGAACATATGTGTATGTGTGTGTGTATGCTCCACCCAACCCGACACATTTTCTGTACTTCAGACAGGTAAGGTCACTCGACACGCGGGGGGGGGGGGGTTTTGTTGTGTGTTTTTTCTGCCAGCCGACATCACTAGCGCCAGCGAGAAAAAAAAAACGCGTGACGAGTGACGGGTTGAGGTGGAAGCGATCAATGCAAAAATCATCTGAAAGGAAGACTCGAGAGACTGCTGCTGTATTTTCGGGATCCTGGATCCCTCAATAGTCAATAGTATTTAGCCTACCGGCTGGCCGGGTTTCTTTTGTTTTGTTTGTGCAAACCTTCTGGCCACCTGCACGTTGGGGCGTGGAGTGTAGGTGAACAAAACATTGCTCCCACCGCAACCTTTTTAGTTCTGAACGCCTTCCGTGAGCACGGTGCGTTTGACACAAAAAGCTGGTCGGATCCCTCAGTCCTCGATACTCGGGTGAGTGAGGGTGCAGGCTCCAGCACGCCTGTGTGTGTGTAAGTGATTTGCTACAACGCAGCCCACCTCTGACGAACACACTCAGATGCAGTGCGAGTGGGGGTGGCAAGAACGTCCGCAAACGAACAGGGTCGTGAACTGTATCAACTGGATGATTTGCCTGAAGTGGGATATGTGGGTGCACAAGGGAGAAAGCCATCAAACGAACCACCAGGTCCAAGCAGTCGAGAATGATCGCTGAGATCACGGAAGGCGTTCAGATCGAAAACGGTGGCAGTGGGAGCAATGTTTTGTTCACCTACACTCCACGCCCCAACGTGCAGGTGGCCAGAAAGTTTGCACAAACAAAACAAAAGAACCCCGGCAATCCTTTTTTGGGTACGCACACGACCTTCGCGCGGGGGAAAGTGTCAGTCAGCTCTGCCAAACGTGCTCTACACACCACCCCCTTCATCAGGCAAGTGGGATTGTAAGTGTGTGTGGAAGCGTTAACGCATCAAACGGAGTATCAACAGTAGAGAAAGAGCGGCAGAGTTGAAGCGACACTTTTGCGCCTGAAGCAGTGTGGAGGGGTGGATGCGGTCAACAAGAAGAGTCAGTTTCTGTTCTTTGGTGTGGTGAGTGTAGCGGGTGGGTGGGTAAGCCTCTTTTGTTGCAGCAACGGAACCAGCAGCATCAATCCTCCGGTCTGGCCGGAAGCAAGAAAGCAGCGGCACCAGTCCTTTGCACGAAAGGGCAGAGAAAGGGATTCCGCCGTTCCGTGATTGGGTTGGGGCGACCACCTCGACTGCCCACAGTCCAGTCTGTCAGTGTTGCAGAGCATGCCCGAGGTGTGCAGACACAGGTGTGAAGGTGGTGTGCAATAAGTGAGGCACCCTGCACCGCAAGGCTGCTTTTCTCAAGGGGTCGCAGGTCGCGCTCAGCCAGCTCGCCATCTCGCAGCACCACACGATGCCCCTGAGGCAGTGCCGCCCCTCGCCCCACTAGCCCCACCGCCTGAAGGTGTCGATACGGTGCGTTTGACACAAATAACGTATCTAATATCGACTGCACGCGAGACACGTCCGACACAGGCCTGCTGCTTGTGAGGGAAGACAAGCAAGCAAATCCCGCAGCCTCGCTGTGTGGAGGCTTTGTTTGCTGTGTGTTGCCTGCTGTCCCCCCACCGCCCTGACACCCCCACCCACCCGTTTGACACCACCTGCGGAGTACCTAAAAATACAACCCCAGGTCACCTCGAGCCTCTACACACCTGCCCCACCCCACACCCCTACCCCGCCCTCCCCCCTTCGCTGCAACTCAACACCTCAGCACCCCCAAACCCGACCCCTGAAGTATTGCAGCACACCCCTCACAGACACTGGCAGGAGTCACTTGGAGTACAAACAAATACAACGGGGACTCGTGCTGGAACATTCATAGAGTCTTCTTGGACAGAAAACGGAAGCGAAAGGGGAGGTGAGGGCGCTCTGTGCCACTGTTGTGTCGATCGAACTGCACCACTTTTACAAAGCCAAATGTTATCTGAGGTGGATACGCATTGACTGGCTCTTCCTGCATGCAACGAAGGCCGCCCCCAAAAATACATAGCACCCCGATGATGGCACACATCTTTTGTCTTGAGAATACCACTACCAATGCCCACTGCAGCACATCTACCAACCGGCGACTTCCTCTCCCCAAGGTGGATGCACTGGGGGAAGGCAAGATCACTGCTGGGGTTGAGCCCCTACGCCGCCTTTTGCTCCAGCCCCGAAAACAGTGTCGGTTGGCCACCACCGTGCGTGACGCACCTGCCCCACACCCCACACCCCTACCACCTACACCCCCTCTCCCCCCGTTGGCTGCACCGCAGCACCACCACCCCACACCACCCGATACCACCCACTGCAGGGGGAGAGGACAGCGGAATGCGACAGGGACATGTCCCCACGCTTCTTCTTCAGGCTGCTCCTGGGGCCAACCCACGCGTACGCTGCTCCGGGAGGAAGGTCGATGCTGCCCACGCTGCATGATGCCCTTCCTCCTTTGACTCCCCCTCCTCCTCCTGCGTGTTGCTGCTGTCAACCTCACCCGCTAATAAAGGCAGGCCTCCTTCAGAAGACCAGGCAGGTCTGGGTGTGCTCAGCAGCCGCACAAGCGCAGGACTAAATGCAGAGTGCACTCCATCTGGATGTTGTAGTCTTGCAACATGCGTCCATCCTCCAGCTGCTTGCCTGCAAAGATCAATCGCTGCTGGCCAGGAGGGATGCCCTCAATGTATTGGAGCACGCGCTTGAGTGAGCACACAGTTTCAGTCTGCAAATAAACTTCCACTGAGAGAGTTTTACCCGTCAGTGACTTGACAAAGATCTGAGACATGACAGTGCTGTAGGGCTGGACACTGCCCTGCGTGCCCCCAGCTGCCGTGCATCCACCAGCAACAGGAGGGCCACTGCCGGGTGCGGCTGCCTGCAGGGGCACGCCAGGCGAGGTGGTGTTGAGCTGCAGCGTCGCCCCGTCACAGACATTCAAGTCTGACAGCAGATGGTCGTCCTCCAGCGTCATGCCCAGGAAGCTGAGGCGCTGCTGATCAGCAAGGGTGCGGTACTTCTCTTCGAACAGGCGCTTCAGCTCGGCAACGGTGCTGTCCCACTCCACCGCAAGGGGAAGCCTCGTGCCGGCACGGGGGTGCACGAAGATCACACCTCTGCCCCCAAGACTCTGAGAGGAGACCGGCCCCTGCGACGCCGGCGTCCCAGAGACAGGCAGCTGTGTGGTGCGAGGGGCGGAAGATGAATACATTGATGCAGCCACAGGAGGGCCACTGCCGGGGGCGGCTGCCTGCAGGGGCACGCCAGACGAGGTGGTGTTGAGCTGAGGCAGTCGTGCGGCGGGAGGGGCGGAAGACGAACAACCCAATGCAGGCACAGGCGGTGCGGTGTGGAGCTGCAGCGTCGCCCCGTCACGGATACTCAGGGCTGACAGCAGAACATTGCCCTCCAGCGCCATGCCCAGGAAGCTGAGGCGCTGCTGATCAGCAGGCGTCCCGTCTGTGTCTTGAACCAGGCGCTTGACCTCGGCGACGGTGTTGTCCCACTCCACCGCAAGGGTCAGCTGCCTGCCGCCCAGGCGGCGCACGAAGATGACACCCCCTGTGGCCTCGTCGCGCGTGCGGACCTTACCACACGAAGCAGAGACAGGCTGTGTGGTGGGAGGGGCGGAAGACAAGTAACCCAATGCAGGCACAGGCGAGGTGGTGTTGAGCTGCAGCGTCGCCCCGTCAGGGATGTACAGGTCAGACAGCAGATGGTTGTCCTCCAGCGTCATGCCCTGGAAGCTGAGGCGCTGCTGATCAGCAGGGGTGCGGTACTTCTCTTCGAACAGGCGCTTCAGCTCGGCAACGGTGCTGCCCCACTCCACCGCAAGGGGCAGTGCAGTACCCACAGGAGGGCGCACGAAGATGACACCTCTGCCCCCAAGACTCTGAGAGGAGACCGGCCCCTGCGACGCCTGCGTCCCAGAGACAGGCAGCTGTGTGGTGCGAGGGGCGGAAGATGAATACATTGATGCAGCCACAGGAGGGCCACTGCCGGGTGCGGCTGCCTGCAGGGGCACGCCAGGCGAGGTGGTGTTGAGCTGAGGCAGTTGTGCGGCGGGAGGGGCGGAAGACGAACAACCCAATGCAGGCACAGGCGGTGTGTCCCCGAAGTCCCACATGCACACGCCACGGAAGATGCGTGTGTACTCAGCCCGTCTGCGTGCCACACGCACGGCACGCCCTTCGGTGCTGTCCCGGTGTTTGTGGTGGATGAAGGGCGGTGCTGTGCCGCCCTCAGGCACAATCTCCCTGCAGTACCGTGCGTACAGCGCGGTGTCGAGGATGTGTGCGTGCCACATCGCATCCACGTCGACAGGCGGGCTCAGCAGGTTCGCGTCCATGTCCCGCACGTACACCTTCAGCTGCATGAAGCGCTCGTACTCCGCAAACAGCTGCTCGTCCGGCGCATGCAGGTACATCGCCTCTACTGTCATGTTATTGGTTTATTTCTGTGTACAGATACACACTGCTGATTCGCTTGTCGGGTGGGGGGGGGGGAAAAATAAATAAATAAAAAGGGGGGAAAGAACCATATCAAAAGACATAGCAAAAACGGGGGTTGGGGGAGGGGGGGGGGGGGAAATGGTTGAGAAAAAACATACATCAGGGGTGGGGGCGTTCTGTTATGGTTTTTGTTTCATTCGTGTGTTCGTTCTGAAGACAAGATAATGGAAACAAAAGGGAAAACAGGCATGCCCCTCACCACTCAGCGTATCTGCAGAGCCATGTGCACGTAAGTACACTCTGGGTACACATCGCCGCTCTGCCTTGGGAACAGAGAATGGGGTTTAACACGCTGAACTCCTTTGTGTAAACACCATTGGGTAGGCGGTCACATTCTCAGGTTCCGGGGGGAGGGGGGGGGGGGGGAAATCGTTTTAGAAAACAAAATATTCATCACGTTCCGTCACGTCCGTCAGCACACACACTCACCTCACACATTCGTATACACTAAACGCTTCATCTCTTGTTCAAGCCTTCATCATCACGTGGTCGTAGCTCACCCCACGCGGCACTCACTTGGCATATAGTCAAGTGGTTCCGTCAGGCTCTGGTTCTGTTCCATTACCAGGCTCCCCTGGCTGCGATTGTGAGACCTCCGTTCTGTCCGTCTCTGATTTCCCTGGTGTCCCCGTCTCCCGCTCACCATCCACCCCTTCACCACCCGTCTGAGACAGAAAAATATCAGGGGAGGCAGGCACCGAGGGCGATATCTGTGCCGGAGGGGCACCCAACAACAAGGGAAGTTCCACAGCAGGTTCCGTGGCTGACGCCTGTATCTGAGAGCCGCTCACTACCGAGGCAGGTTCTGCACGCTGCCTCTTTGATTGCGGCCCCTTGGGCTTTGGCGTCACCCGATCCTCCGGGAGAACGACTACAAGGGCTGAAGAAGTCGCAGCCACTGTATCAAGTTGCGGTTGGCTTTCAAACAGGTCCTTCGACTCTTCACTCGTTTCGTCACTGCCACTCACTTCGTCTCGGTCCCTCTTCTTCTGGGCCGTATGAACAACTAATTGCCCTTGCTCAGGCTTCGGTTGCAACAAACGGGGTTGGTCCGTCCCTTGCACCCGTGCTGGGGCGTCCTGCGACTGTATTTGCAGCTGCTTGTTCTCAGACACCTCCAACGCTGACTGCAGGGACAATACCAAGTTGTTTTGTTGCACGATGAAATCCTTCTGCCGCGCCATTTCTTTCGCCATGGTCATGCCTTGGCGCAGCTGGTGCTGCACCTGCTTAACCAACATGGCCTTATCCTGATTCTGTTGTTCGTGTAGGCCCTCCTGGATCTGCATATGTTGCTCCTGCATCCCCAGTTGGTCACGGAGTGCCTTCTCATTTTGCATGCTCGCCGACACGTGAAATTCCAAAAGCATCTTATCTTGCTGTGTACCTTTCAAAGCATTCTCTGTCTGTTCAAGTAAGCGCTGTTGGGATTCTCCCTGAGACGAGTAGCTGCGGGCCTTGGACTCCACACGTTGCAGTTCCTGGGTGAGGACCGCTTTTTCGTGGGTCGCCTGTGCCCTCAACGCTTCTACCTCCGCCTCTCTTTCAACACCAAGCTCTTTCATAAAAGCCAACGCAGAGTCTTGCTTATGGAGCTGTCCCTTTAACACGGCCATCTCCTGTCGTTGTTGATTCAAACGGTCCGCTTTGGCCTGTGCCTCGTTCGCCACCTTTTCCTTCTCCTCATTCACCCTCTTTATCTCACTCTCTGCCTTTGCCAAAGCTTTCTCCTTCTCCACGACTGACCTCTCATGATCCTCTGCTGCTCTTTTTTGCTCTGCCTCTCGCACCTCTATCGCCTCTTGGAGTTCCTTCCGGCATAGACTGACGAGCGTCTTCGTTTGCTCCTCGGTCCGATACCTATCAAGGACTTCCGTGATTTCACTACACAAAGCAAAACGTGCTAGGGCTTCTTCTTCCACAACATGCGCCCGCTCTGCACTTTCCTCCATTTCCAAAGTCCTGCGTTCCAAAGTCAGGTATTCCTCCCCGCGCTGCTGGGGTGGTTCCTGTGGTTCATTCAAAACAATGGCACTCTTGGGGACGGTGGCATCCTGCAGCTTTTGCATTATGTCTTCCGTGTTTCCCGTGAGCCCAGGTTGTTGTGTGGGAGATACATATACTTCTGGCGAGTTGGGCATGCTAACCTTCTCCTCCTGAGGGGCATCCTTATCACAATACACGAGGATGGTCGACTCCTTCTCAAGGAAACCCCTGAAGGCATCCATTTCCTCAGCTGTGTTGGCCACAGTCACGGTGTTGTCGTCAAACAAGGCCATGGCATCCGTGCCACAGCTGATAAAACGGTAATGGCCTCCGTGCGGGGTATTTCCTCTGTGCAGGACTGCACCCGTGAGGCGGTACCTTGTAAAGGAAGGCTTCCCTCCGTTATTTCCACTCGACATCAGCAAGTCCGTGTCAATGTTGATCGCTCGAGTCTTGCGCTCATACATGACACCGTTGCCAACTCTGAGTGTTTTGAAGCGCCAGAGTCGTATAAACAAGTGTGTCGGGAGAGATGTGATTTGCACCGACTTTGTCGCCCGTTGTTTGTTTGGGGCACACATTTCGCACTCGTAATTAAGCACTTCTTCAGGCATCAGGCTTTCGCAAATTCTGTCGGCCAAAGTCACACCTGTTTTCCCGGGGTTGTTGAGTGGGACTGACAGTAGGGACAACTGTTCCTCCCTCCCCGTGACCTTCTTGCAATTTTGGCATGCCATGCTTGTGAATGTCCTCACTTCAGGGATCCATGACTGTACTGTCGGTTGGTCCATCGTCCTGAGGTGTTCATTCAGCATTCTCCATTCTGCTTCCAGTGTTGGGACAACCCCCAGACAATACGCTTCATGTGATGGTACATTCGTCGCACTTAGGGCGGTCGCCCGGCGGGTTGGGCGGGCACCAGCGCGACTTGCACTCATCACGGTCCCAGAAGCACCCGCTGCTGCCGGCACACGCGCTGGACAGCGCGATACCCGAGCAGTCCACAGCGCCCTGGCGCACGAACACCGCAGCGTTCGACAGGCGCAGCTCCAGCACCGGGGTGTCCTCCGTCTCCCCTGCCGGCACCACCTTGCGGAAGCCGACCATCTCGTGCTTCGTGGTGAGGTAGCGGAAGCGCGGGGAGCAGTGCGCGGCTGTCCACCCCGCCACAGGCAGCGTGGCGGGGAAGTTGCCGTTCGTCGAAGAGGAGCAGGGGGGGCAGTGGTACGTCACGATGATCACCTCGCACGGCAGGTCGTCGCAGTTCGCCGGGCAGTGCACGCGGATCTTCTTCCCCTCGACGATGCCGTCCTCCTGCTCGGGGAAGTGCACACGCACGTTAGGCAGCATCAGGACCGGCGGGAGGTTGTGCAGCGTCGGGGTGTTCCCGTCCACAGTCCACGCGAGCATCCCCTCCGACACAGTCTCGCCGGAAAGCGCACCCGCACCGTTGTCCCAGCCCGACCCGTCCCCGTCGATCACCTTGACGAAGGTGGAGGCCCCGCCCACGGCTGTGCAGTCCTTGCACACCTCAGCGTAGAAGGCCACCCACAGGTTGCCGTTGGGCTTGGTGCACCCGTGGGGGCCCCTCGAGAAGTACTTCCACGCGTAGTAGAAGGGGCTCGCCTTGTACCAGCCGCGGCGGATGGGCAGCTTCGTGGCACCCACGTAGAAGCGCACGTCCTTCACAGTGAACCCCGCCTTCACGTTCGCAGTCAGCGTCACCTGCCCCCGCCTCACAACCACATCCAGCGTCCCGATGTGGGTCGCGGAAGACGTGTCGCACCCGAGCGCGTTCCCCCACAGGTCCAGCGTCTCGCCCCTGCCGTAGATAATGTTGGTCCACCCCCACTGCTTGCGCGGGTAACACGGCTTCAGCTTCCCGAAGCAGTGGTTGTACCGGCCCTTGGCCCACACCGCCATGCACCCAGGGCTGTATGTGTTGGAGCTCACCGACTTCTCCCCTGCGAAGTTGGCCAGGAGGCCCTCCCCGTCCGGTGTGTCCACCTCGGTCGTCAGCCCCGTGTCGACGATGGCATCGACCTCGGTCCCCTCTGGTGCCGTGTCTGCCGGGCCCGCAGGCACAGGATCAGGCCCGCCACCCCGCGGCGGGGTACCGACGCCCAGCTGTGCCGAGCCCACCGCTGCAAACGCAGCGAGCAGCGCCAGTGCCTGCCTCATAGTAATATTTGCGCTGCTGGCGGTGGGTATAAAAGAAGAGATGTAACTGTGTGGGGTGTGGTGTGGATGCAGGGTGAGTGTGTGCATTGTGTGTGTGAGCACAGCCCGGGTTGTTGGCGGAGGAAGCGTCAAACGCCTCAAAGAAGGGGGAAAAAAAGGGAAGAATCCTATTGTTTGATGTGCTTCTCGCGGGGAGGGGGGGGAATAATTCGCACTGCTTACTAAAGTCACAGCATCGCAGGCCACACGGCCCTGACACTTCCCCCTCCTGGAGAAATCATCTCTCCGCCCTTCTTTCTGACAACGTGTTTGCAGCAACGGCCAGTCCGAAACACCCACACCGGGCCACCCTTCGTGCCGCCCCGTTTCGAACCTACTATATGCATGCCACACACCCCACCCCCCGCCCCCCCGCTGCCGATTCGCCGCCGATCCCTCCTCAGGCAGAAACGGGGATCCCCAAACCGGGGTGGGGTGGGGTGGGGTGGGGTGTGGGGTGGGTACTTTCGGCAAGGTTGAGTAGGGGGGAGGGCGGGATGAGGGGAACTTCGAACCGCGAGGGCCTATAATACGAGCGGTCATCAGGTGGGTGACACTGTGCATATTTTGCCTACCGACGATCGCAGTCAGGGCTCAGTAGGGGGGGGGGTATTATAGGCTCGCGGACCGAAGAAAATGCTTCATATTGGCAAGAAGGCCTGACCAGGCTTTTGTTAGATCAAGACAGCAGGGGCGGAGGCGGCGGTGATGGGGCGAGGGGGCGGGAAGTGTGTCGGAGGAACCCCCCCCCCCCGCGTGTCGAGTGACCTTACCTGTCTGAAGTACAGAAAATGTGTCGGGTTGGGTGGAGCATACACACACACATACACATATGTTCACACAACACAGGGCAAACCGCACAAACGTGTTCACACATCCGGCATCCTATGCGAAATACCCGCCGCTCCCCGGGAGCTGTTGCGGGAACCATCTGCTCTTCCGACCCACCGAGACTCTTGCCGTATCTTCTCTACCACACGGGGTGTGTTTTACCAAAAAAATATCTATAAGAAAGGCATGCTTGCTGCTAAATGATATTGACATTGGGACTTTCGGGGTCCTCGCATTTTTTTTGGTGGCGAGATATGTGCATTTTTTTTGGGGGCGAGATTGGGTGGGTGGGGGTGGGTGGGCGCAGCCCCCCCACCCACCCACCCACCCGGTGGCAGGCATGTCGCTAAGCGTCCGTCGACCCGGTGATTTTGGGTTCGATACCCATCAAGTCAGGGAGTCCAACCACTCCAGTAGCCTCAGGCCTCAGGAGGACGCAGCCAACTCACACAGAATCTACGCCCACAATGAACAGATGTTCACTACCGTGGCCTCCGGCGGCTGGGGGGCTCTGCCCCCCAGACCCCCTTGTAGCGTGTGCCCACGGCACCAAAAAGGTGGCTCATCGTCGACACTTTGACGCACAGTATATGGCCCCCAATAACGCAAAAAAATTTGAGTAGGGTCGCCGTGAAGAGAGTTTGAACCGTTGATGCCAAAAACGACCCTCTTGTGTGGAAGAACGACGCTGTGCCACCCCCATTTTCCCAACAAACTCGCCCCCAAAAAAAAAGTGTATTGGGATTCCGAAATTTGGCCCAAAAATCTCACATTTAGCAGCATGCATGAAGAAAGGGCAGAACACCCCTTGCGGACCAGGGAGGCAGGGCGGGGCAGAAGGGGTGGCAGATTCAGTGACCCCCTGAAACAGAGAGAAGGTGGACAAGGGGGCGGGGGTCTTGGCGCGACGGTGCGATATTTTTGGTGCGCTCCCTCCTGTTGAATAGGTGGAAAATCGCCGCCGAAATTTGCAAGAAAACTTGGCGATAGCGAAGAATCGCCTAAACAGAGAAAGAAGACAGGGGCACTCCATGCCGCTTGGCTTTTGGTGGAAGCGTCCAATGCAACTCTCACAGTACAGGGGGTCTTGTATTCGCTGTGTTGTTATCCTTCGCCAACCTTCGTTCAGTTTTCAGCGAATTCAACAGGAAATGCACCAAAATGCACTGACGACCACTCCGTAGCGAAGACCCCCACAGAGGCCTGAGAGGATTCCGTTGTATTTGTCTGGCGCATGCATTCAAACAAACCCGTTTGCCTGGAGCTGCAGGAGGGGTGGGCCACCAGGCGGCAGGCTGTCGAGTAGTTCGAGAGAGAGAGAGAGAGAGAGAGAGAGAGAGAAACCCACAATATCGGGTGTGGGTACCTTCGTTCCGAGGATATTCACACTTGAAGCAACCGAGAGAGAGAGGGAGAGATAGAAAGAGAGTGGTGCTTCGCTACGTTTTGCGAGTTTCCGGAAAATTCCTTCGTCATTTCCCCAGCTTGCTGCAAGCTGGGAACTGCACCGTAAAAACAATGCCTCTCGGAGGGCACCCACTGTATAGTGTGAATTGGCCCGGTCTCCTCGATGGGCCCACTCACACTTGTTTTGTAATGTATACGAGAGAGAGAGAGAGAGAGAGAGGGAGAGAAAGAACTCCACACTATCGGCAGACAGCATCCCGAGATCTACTGCTGTGTGCAGGGGGAAGGGGGCAGACGGGGGTGGGTGCACCCAAGTGGGGTTCGGCCACCCGCGTGTGGCGCCCACCCACGAGTCTTTATAGTGCGATAATACAGTGCCCAAGCAAACTCGTAGTTTCATTCACTTCTTTGATTTGTGGCGCGCTGGGCGCTTCCACACACAGACACGCTCCCCCCACAGCTCGCTGGCTTTGATGCGGGGTGGTGTGGAGCACGTGTGCGACCACGATAGATAGCTAGGCACACAGAAAAGGAAGCAGGGTATATTTTACAAAACATGTCATGCTAACGCCGTAGGCTCTGGCTGCAATACGCCACACAGCCCCCCCCCCCCCCCTGTTAGCGGTGAACCAGCTGAAGACCCCTTCCCGGTGTGTATTTTTTCACCCCGACCACCCCACCAAATCTCTCCAAGCGGGGGGGGGGGGGGTGGTCGGGGTGATTTTTATTGCGAAAACAACACCATCCCCCATAACAAACTATGCCGGGCCTGCCAGTGCAAGATCCGAAAGAGGAGAGAAGGGAAGAGCCGAAAGGGGGCACTTTTTCTTTTTGCCAAAATCGGAAGAAACACACACCGCCACACACCCACCCAAGAAGTGACGGACGTGAGGGGAGGTGCTTCTGTCGAGAAAGGTTGCTCTAGCCAGACACCACCGCCTTAAAACTGGTTTCAACACCCACACGCCCACCACCCCCGTTGAGGGGGCAACGCAAAGTTTCTTGCTGAGACGAGATTCAAGGGGGGGCCCTCGCTACCAAGTCACAGCTCGTCAGTCAGTGAGGGGAAGTGGGGCCGTGGCTCACCTTTTCTCACTCAGTCACACCTGGTAGCGAAGGCCCCCAAGGCTTCTACACAATTGCCATGCTACTGCCACCCCCCACACCTCTGCCTTTGGCCCTTTTGCGCCAGGCCTCCTGGGGCAATGCCGGGCACCCTCAAGCAGAGCGGCTTGCTTACCTCTGGGGGGGGCTCCGAGCTCCGAGAGTGAAGGGTCTAAGGCCTCACCCCTCACCCGGTGTGTTTGTTCGGCGCGGGGGAGGCGGCGCACGGGCCCTCGACTAGCCGTGGGGGCTGCTGGCACGCTTGAAAATCTGCGGTGTGGTCTCATCAAGCGAATCTCTCAGCACGTCATCGCAGCCGATTCCATTGGCGTCGTCGAACTCGCCCTCCTGTGTTACGAGCGGGGGTTGTTGCAGGAATCGCATGACATGATGATGGCGTGGTGGTGGTGTTTGTGTTGGCAGCCCCTTCCTCCCCCCCCCTCACCCGGAGTGACTCAGCAGTACGCACACAGAACCTGCTTCTGCCCAGCATCCAATCACCGGGATATGGGCATGGCTGCTTCAATTCACCACAGCACACGACAAAAACGTTTCAAAGTTGACCCGCATCCACCACCCCCACCCCCCCCCCCTCGGCTGTACACGGTGGACTCCCGCCCGGTCAGACACCCACTTTGCAGTTTGGAAAATTAGCGGGTGTCCTGGCACCCGCTAGTGGGTGTCTCGGCACCCACTAGTGGGTGTCTAAGCGGGTGTCAGACACCCACTAGTGGGTGCCAGACACCCGCTAGTGGGTGTCTGACACCCACTAGCGGGTGTCTGGCACCCACTAGTGGGTGTCTGACACCCGCGACGCGACTATACTATATTCTCGAGGTGAAAATCTGGCTGGATCAGGGGCATATCCTGGGATCCTGGCCGGGGTATCCCGGTATTAGAGAGAAGAGGGGGAGGGATGATGAGGAGGCCCCAGACCCCAGCCCCTGCCACTTGTCATTTGCGTGTTGCCTTTGCGTGTGCGCCTGTGCCTCCCTGTTCTGTATTTTTTTACCCTCACGGGTATCACGATACAGGGCAGTCCCCCCCCCTCCTCCCCCCAAAAATCGTTCGCATCATCTTGGCGCCCATTCCTTCCACTTTCTGTGGATGTGTTTGGTATTTCTATATAAGGTCTATATAACGGAATTTTCCAGCGTCAAGACTGATACCTCGCCGTTTTCGAGTCAGTCACTTCCACCGCCGCTGCGATTTGCGTACCGGTAGTTGTGCAGAAATGCTAACATTTAATTTTTAAGCACACTCGTGTGAGCGGAAAGCGCCCCACCACAGCTGCAACCAAACGTGCTCTATACACTAACCCCACCCTTCATCAGGCTCAGGGTGTGATCAGTTCAGGGTTTTGTGTGTAGAAGCGTCAACGCATCAAACTATCAAGCAGGCGAGAGAATCAAGAGGGGAGCAAGAGTGACAGAAGCGGACAGAGTACGCCGAGCTGCGTGTATAGGAGAGGAACAGAACGGGCTGAGGGAGTACGCCGAGCTGCGTGTATAGGAGAGGAACAGAACGGGCTGAGGGAGTACGCCGAGCTGCGTGTATAGGAGAGGAACAGAAACTACGCCGAGCTGCGTGTATAGGAGAGAAACAGAAACTACGCCGAGCTGCGTGAATAGGAGAGGAACAGTAACTACGCCGAGCTGCGTAACAGAGAAGATGGCCACTCTGGATTGGGACACCCTGAAGGTTCCCGACCCCGCCCACCCCGACAACGAGCCAGCAGAGCGTCGCCCCGAGTGCATATTCGAAACGTGCAATACTACACACACAGCCAGGACCGCATTCAGCTGCCACGACTGCGGTGGGACCACGGTCAGGACGTGCTTGAGAGAGCACATCCCGGCGCACGTCGTCCCCGAATGGCTCGAGGGCGCAGGGGACAGGGGCTGGGTGTGCCCCGAGTGCGCATGGGTCCGGCAGGCAGTCGACGAGGAGACCGCGGCGGACCTGGCAGCAGCGACGGGCGAGCTAGGCGAGGACGGGGAGTACAGCGAGGCGGACAGCCAGAGTGGCACGGGCCTCCAGCACAGGGACGCACACCACCCCGCCGACTCGAACACCGATCTCCGCGTGGCGAACTCGCTGGAGTACCTGCTGAAATTGACAGGCCGGCTGGAGAAGGAACAGAAGGAGCTGAAGAAGACCGTGGAGACGCAGGCGAAGCAGATCGCCACCCTGCAGAAGGCGCTGCAGCGGACGGAGGCCGAGCTGCCCGCCGATTTCTCCGCCCACATCGTGTCGACCTGGGGATCGTCGATCGCCACTGTCCCCGGACGCAGGTTGGTGAAAGCTGAGGTATCCCGGGTTTTCCGACAGGCGGAGCTCAGCGATGCCCCGAGCTCACCAGACTGGCAACACCAGCTCATCCAGGCCTTCGACGCTCTGTTTCAGACAATGGGACTGATCCGCGACGACGATGATCCGGATCGCTTTACCGAGGCCCTCCACAAGACAATCGTCGTTATGAACTCGCACTTTCTCCTGAAGGGGCGCGCGGGCGCCCGCCTCTACCTGGCAAAGGCGAAGATTATGGACCCAGCGAAGTACGATGCGGTGACACACGGGCGCCTACTCCGGGAGGGGCGGGCCACGCAGGACGACACACAGGAGAGGCGGGCCGCGTTTCAGGAGCGGTTCCTGCAGGAGCGTAACACGCAGGACCGCCCCGCGCCCTACTCGGGAAAGGGCCATCACAAAGGACGGGGGGGGAAAGGCAAGCGACAGTGACTCCCCGACACCAGCAGGGGACGCCCGCGGGCCACGACCCTCCCCCCCGCCGCGGTAGTGTATGTGAAGGCAGTACCATCTGCCCCCCCGTCAACAAGAGGACGCCCCCGCAAGACCGAGACGAGCGTGACCCCGGAGGAAGCAACCACCATTCGCCAGGAACTGCAACACACCCTGGCCCAAGCCCTCGCACCCACATACTGGGGGGCCCTCCGCCGCACATACGACAGGTACTCGCAGTTCCGGGAAGGGTGGATGAAAGCGGAGAGGCGAACACTGCCACACGACGAAGGGGCGGTGCTGTGGGTCACGAAGCAACGGAAGGACGGGCTATCAGTGCAGTCCGCCCTCCAGTACCTCAACAACCTTGCAGCAGCACTCAGACGCTTCGCAGCGTTCCCCCTCGACGGAAAACAAATTGTGGCGGACTACAGGCGGGCGCTGAAACGGGGAGGAGCACTACGACCACTGAAGCAAGCAGAACCAGCAACAGCCCACAACATCCGGGAGGCGCTAGCGAAGGAGCCACGTCCCCTCGTGAAACGGCTGCTCGGCATCATGTGGGGGGGTGCGGCAAGGGCCTCGGACGCACTGCGCTTGTATGTGAAGGACGTCACAGCGGAAAAGCGCAGCGAGCCGATATACGTGCGCTGGACCCAGTCGAAGGCGGACCCCTTCCACATGGGTCACATCACAGGGATCTCCCTGCCGAAGGACCTACACCGTATCCTCCGACACCGCCTCCGCAGGGCGCGCAGAGCAGGAGAGACGAGACTGTTCCCGGCGGACGTCACCTACCGGACCGTGGTAAAAGCCGTCAAGCGGGCACGGAGGGGGCTCACGGCACACTCTCTGCGGAGGGGGGCACTCACACAGCTTGCGCGAAAGAACGTTCCACTGGAGGAGGTGCGCCTCCTCTCGAGACACGCGACGGTCGACGGTGTGATGCGTTACGTATCAGCGGCGGAAAACGCACACGCGCGCGAGACAGCACAGGTGTCGGCGAAGATCGAGTGGTGAAGAAAAAACGACAGCAAGGGGGGACGACGCGCACACAGCCAAAACCCCTGACAGCAACCCACTTCCCGGGGACCACGAGGCTGTTCGCAGCGCGCCGCTACTACGAAGATGCCACACCCGACGAAGCCGCGTCCGACCCACCACCCAGTGATGAGGAAGCGTGGAGCGAGGTGGATAGCGCAGAGTCGTACGGTCCGGGTGTCGAGGACCTCTACGGGGAGGACTTGGGTGTGTGCACGGGGGGGAAGGTGATACGGCCAGCCAACGCGAAGACGGAGCTGTCGGAGGAAGAGGACTACATCGCGGAGATCTGCACCTCGCGCCTCAATCTCAAGGAACTGCGACGGTTGGACAGCGAGGGTGAACTGACGGGGGTCTTGGACCTCATCACCAAGCCAGCCGCTTTCGCTGACGCACTGCTTCCCGAGGCCCGCCAAGAACTACGTAAAACGGGGAGGAAGGTATCACGCCACATGTTGCACCACCTGGACACCTTGGTTGAGTATGGCGTCCTGACGGAGGCGGATGCACACCCGTACCTCACGCTGCCAGCGTTCACCGTGTCCAAGAAGTCTGGGGGCCAACGTTTCATCGTCGACGCAAGGCGGCTAAATGCACTGATGACACGCCCACCGGACATGCGTTTGCAGGACATCACGGAGGTGACACAGCGAGTGGCCGCGGCGAGCTGGGTGGTGATGGCAGATGCACGCAGCTGGTTCTACCAGTTCCCCGTACACAAGGAGATCCAACGCTATTTCGAAGTGCGCCTAGGCGGGGAGAGAAAGACATTCGTGAAGACCTTCCTGACTGTCATGTGCATGGGGTGGTCACATTCCCCGGCAATCGCGAACCGCAGCGCACGCGTGCTGCTCCCGCCAGAGCACGGAATAGTCTGGATTGACAACTTCATCGCTGTCGGAGACTCCCTACCAGAGGCACAGGCGAGGTACGCCGACTTCATCAGCCGCTGCGAGAAGGTGGGGGCCGCCCTGAACTTCGACGACACACAACACGGCGTGCCGCTGCAGGACTTCACAGTGTTCGGGATCCACTTCGACCTGACGCGACACCGTTTCCACATGGACACAGCCTGGGTGCAAAAAGTCCTCGGACGGGAAGAGTACAAGGAAGTCGTCAACGGCCACACGACACCACGCAGGGCGTTCAGAGTATTCGGGTCTTTCGTCTGGCAGTCGTATGTGATGCGGACACCGATGTGTTACATGCCAGCCGTGTTGTCCTTCGTGCGGCGCATCGCGAAGCAGACGCACTCAAACAACGCCCGATGGGACTCCAGGGTCGCAGTACCTCCGTCGGTGCAGGCGGAGACAGTGGCGCGGGCACGCCTCATCGAGGACAACGAGTGGTATACGCCGCAGAACCCGCCACCGACCATTGAGCTCTGGACAGACGCGTCATCCACGGCGTGGGCGGCGGTGCTCGTGCTGCCGGGAGGGGAGTCAGTGTCCCAAGGGGCGTTCGAAGGGAGCGACGCGGACACGAACATCTTCCTGAAGGAAGCGTATGCAGTGTGGCAGGGGGTGCGCATGATGCAGCGTGTGAGGGAGGCAAGCGTAACCTGCCACATAGACAACCTCGGCCTGGTGTTCGCGCTCCGGAAGGGCCACTGCGCCAACTACCGAGGCAACCTCCTGCTGCAGGAGATATACACAACAGCGCGCCGCCAGCAGATACGACTTATTCCACACTGGGTTGCGACCCACGACCAACGCGCAGACGCGTACACGCGAGGGACGCAGGCCACACACCCCGTGGAGTTGCCACCAGTGTCGATGCCACCTACACTTTTACCAGCGCGCCCGCCTCGTTGAGAACGAGACGGACACGTCCCTCCGGATGAGGGTCCTGGTGTAGAAGCGTCAACGCAACAAACAAAAGGAAATTCATCAGAGCGGTTGTAGCTGTGAAGTGATAGGGCGCTTTTTAAGCACACTCGTGTGAGCGGAAAGCGCCCCACCACAGCTGCAACCAAACGTGCTCTATACACTAACCCCACCCTTCATCAGGCTCAGGGTGTGATCAGTTCAGGGTTTTGTGTGTAGAAGCGTCAACGCAACAAACAAAAGGAAATTCATCAGAGCGGTTGTAGCTGTGAAGTGATAGGGCGCTTTGCTCTGTGGAACCTGGACTGCACCTTCTGGGATGTGAGTCTGGAGATAGTTGGACAGTTGCGGTACCCATCTGTTAGAAAGCTGAAAGGAACCTTGTCGGGCGATCAAGGACGACTGAGGGTTCAGTTTGAGTTTAATGTGGTCCAAGGGTACAACAGACATCACTGCTTTGCAGATCCCTCTTGCTTGTCCCTCTGGTAACTTCCAACGGCTCAAACTCCTCGACTTCCTTGGGTGGGCATTTGCCATACCTGACGTAAAACAGTGATGCTTCGTGCTAGTGGTGAACCTGACGTTAGTAAAGGAAGGGTGCTGCGGCTGTCCACGAGGGGCTCTGATGCCTCCTCACGGTGCCTGGTTGGTCGGTTCAGGATGAAACAGAGCAAATTTAGTGTTAGGGGGATGCCTCTGGTCAAGGCCTTTTCACAAAAATTGACCCACGGCGCCGAGTTGGGCCGTTGGTTCCTGGTTGTAGCTCGGTCTACGCCAGGTTCCACACCCCGTCATCGCAAAACGTACGCATACACAGAGGCAAAACACAACAGCCTCTGTGGTACGGGAGCATGGCGGGAGGAAATTTTGCCTTTTGGTCAAATAGGCACCCTTTTGGAAACAATTGACCCGCAGGGTGGCTGAGTCTTATCAGACAGGCCGACCTATATGTTGATCAGTGGAACCACACAACCTGTTCAACCTGCCCCCGGGGTGGAAGTCCACCCCTGCCGTAGCGTAAGATAAGCCTACGCCGACCCTCGTCGTCCTCTTCGTCGTCCTAGGACTGTGGAGTTCAGCAATCAAGGATGCGGAACTGCTGTGAGCTGCACACTCTCTTGACACACCTGCACGTATCTGCGTTACACTCGTGGTAACCCCGAACCCTGTATTTATACAGGAGACTTCCATCTGGGACAGTTTCTGTTCCAGATGAGCTTTGGCAGTGGTAGCCATCTTTGCTATGGAGCCATCGTCATTGCTATCGTCGTCACTCGGACCCATGAGCAGTGGATACAATTGGTGTGGAAGGAGAGGGTGCAGTTCTGGATCAGCAGGTCTGAATCTGAAATTGACTGAACCCCACAGGTCTGAGATGACTCCAGTCGAAATCAGCAGGTCCCAGGTTGACCTGACATGATTTCCACCCAGAATTACAGGGAATCCCCAGTAATTTGGTGGTGAAAAGAGGGTGCCAGACACCCGCTTTGGTGGTAAAAAGAGGGTGCTAGACACCCACTAGTGGGTGCCAGACACCCGCCCAGAGGGTGCCAGACACCCACTAATTCCGCCAAACTATTCACCCTCTTTCAGACACCCACTTTGGCCTGTGGGAGTCCACCGTGTACACACCATTGCGGGCAACCCACCCTGGCCAGACGCGGCTGGGCTGCGCGGCGACGTCTGATCGGACGGCGGCGGGGACTGCCGCGCCGCACGCCCAATCCACGAATGGAACTCCTTATTGCTGGAGAAGCCGAAGAACTGCTTCGCCTTATACAGATCCTCCGTATCGGGCAGAGGAGGCACAGAGCTGGCCCGCTTCCGCAGGCTGTACTGCGGCGGGTCGCTCGTGTCGGGGGCGTTGAGGGAAAGCCGCTGACGCTTCCGCGCATCGCGCGCCTGCAGCAGCGTCTCGGAGGAGGCCGTCACCTCGGGCGACGGGGTGCGCGGCACGCCGCCGCCCGCCACCCCGACCCGCCGCCCTCTGGGCGACACGGCGCGGTGGTGCTGCGCCGCGGCACCCACACCCCCGCCCCGCTTCAGAACCTCGACATCCGCCCGCAGGGCGGCAACCTGCTGCACCAGCAGCTGCATCTGCGGCAGCACCGCCTTCTCCATCGCCTCCACACGCGCCTCCAGCACCGACACGCGAGCTTCGCTCTGCTGCCTGGCGCTCTCGGCACACTCCGCCACCGCACACCTGATGAGGGACGCCACGTCTGCCTGCTGCTGCTGCTGCTGCTGGACACCCCCCACCCCAACAGCCGCCGACAGAGGAGCAGGCGTAACCGGGTCAGCCTGGGGAGCTGACAGCGGCGTCGGGGGGCCGCTCCGAGAGAGCGGGGCGGCAGCAGCAGCCTGCTGCTGCATGCCCTGCATCACGCCCAGCAGCTGCTGCGGGAGTGCCATGCCGGCGGGGGGGAGGTGGTGGCTGGGCCCGGGCTGCCCTGCCCCGAAGAACTTCGCGGCGAGGGCGAACATCTCGTGCATCGAGGGCTGGGGCGGGGCGGCAGGGGCGGCGGCACGGGCCGCCGCGTGGCCCTTCGGCGAGATGTGGACCCGGATGCCGTAGAGCCTGCACTGCGCAGTGGGGGCGGAAATGGAGAAGAGCTTCAGCAGCAGCGGGGACCCCGTCACGCGGCGCTCCCCCTCGAGGGCGAGGGCGGCGGGGCAGTGCCACACGCCAGGGGTGCCCTGCACGTGCTCTTTGCTGCGGCAGCTCTGCCAGTAGACGTCGCCGTCCTCCTCGGCACTGCCGTAGAGCTCGACGATGCGTGCGGAGGACACCACCTCGCACGCCAGGAACTCGTGGTTGCCTGAGAAGCAGAGGCGGAGCTCGCACCGCTTCCCGGTGGCGGGCTTCATCAGGGTGGCCGGGTGCTGCGCCCATGCTGGCATCCCGCCTTCCTCAGCTGCCAGCGACTCAACCTCCTGCCGGGTGGACTCGACGACGGTCTGGTGTGGTGGGTTGTGTGGTGGGCTGCGGTGGTTGCCTGTGTTCACAATTGGGGGTAACTCCCCCCCCCCCCCTCCCTCCCTGTCAGGTTGGTCGACTCTCGCAAAAAATGCCTCACAGACCCCAATGCGCACGACGCGGTATCCGGGTTGGGCTCCCGGCTAGGGCGAGCCAGCCGGCGAGCCGGGCTCCCGCGTCGTGGCATGGCAGAGGCACACAGGCTGAGAACCTAGCGCAGCTGTGCTGCTGCATACCACATACTGCGCAGGGATGTCAGGTGATCCATCAAGAGTCTCCCCGGGCCACGTCGACACCAGGCGCACATCTTGCATCAGCAGGTCGGTGCTGCCGTCGGCGTCCCGCTGTGGAGCCCACCCCACCCCCTGCCACTTATTGGCGTAGGGTGCCCGCCTGTGCTGTGCAGTGGTGTTGTGGTGTACGGTTGGGGGTGGGTCATCAGAGCTCGCTCGATTCGTAAGGCTAGCTACATGCGCACCGTCCTCAAGCAGTGTTGCCTTAGTAACACGTTGCACAGCTTGTTTGCCTACGTGGTATAGCCGGGCTACACAGGGAGGGTAATTTCCTAGGGGGGCGTCCCCCTATTCTACCCCCTCCCTACATTGGGCATGGACCCCCGGACCCAGCCCACCCGGCCAAAAAAGGACAACGAAGCAAAAAAATGTAACACTATCGACACATGTCACTGAACACTGGGGAATGGGGAGGGGAGAGGTTGTGGTCAAACGCACACACCTCGACCTGTGATGGGGTGAGATGCGGCTTTCTGCAATTACGGCACTACCGCGTGCCGTAAACTCAAATCGGACCTGCTTTCTCCGTGTTCCATTTCCTCCTTCATTGCATGAGGCTACTAAAGAGTTACGAGTGGGTGTGGGGGTGTCAAGCCGGGGTGTTAATCTGCGGACTGAAGGTGAATGTACTGTGAAGTGGCAGAGAAGCAAGTGATACAGAGACACGCGTTGTATCTCAAAAGAATGCGTTGAGGCCCCTGGAAAGTGGCATGGAAAACGAATCAGCCTGTCGATCGGCCAAAAATAGGATTGCCGGGTTTTGTTTTGTTTGTGCAACCTTCTGGTCACCTGTCACGTTGGGGCGTGGAGCGTAGGTGAACAAAACATTGCTCCCACTGCAACCTTTTTAGTTCTGAACGCTCCGTGAGCACGGTGTGTTTGTCACATAAAAGGATGTGTCTTACCTGTCTGGAGTACAGAAAAGTGGTCGATCACGAAAAGAGAGAAATGAGACAAACGGTGGGGCAGGTTCCCTGAACACATGCCCTTGCAGGCGCTGTACTGGTTTCATGCACCGGCGCGTTCCAAAACGATATAACGATGTATGTGTGGGAGTGAGCGCGGAAGCGTCAACGCACAACATGTCACTGCACTTGATCTGCACTTTTTGTGCAACCCCATCCATCGGAGGAGGGAAAAAGGAGCCAGTATGCGTAACGTGTCTGTTGGTGCAAAACAGGGAGTTTATCTGAACGAATGCACTGATGAAGCAGAGAGGTAAATGATGCAGAGAAACACGCACACACCACTGCCACAGCTCCTTTCGTGCAGCACATGTGAACACGAGATAGCTAGACACACAGAAAAGGAACAGGATCGTCGGAAGCACTCTTACACTTTTACGCATCATAAATGTGCTCAAAAAATGTCAGTCCAATACAGCCGCTCTTTACTCGTATTTTGTTTGTGATGCGTTGACGCTTCCACACACAAAACCTCAACTCCTGTGATGGGGGAGGCTAGTGGTGTGCGGAGCACGTTTGGCTGTGGTGGAGTGACATGTTCTGCTCACAAGTGTGGGCCCCGTCGGCCCCGGTGGCATCGTCGTCTCCACCTCGTCATCCTGCAAATCCTTGACGCCGCCCTTCCGTTGCCGCCTTCTTAGCAGCAGGAGCCACATGGTCAGGGAGTGGTGGGAGTGCGTTCCAACCCCACGTGTGTTAAAAAGTTTGTTTTGTTGGAACGCAGACCCCACTCTTTGTGTACACCACTCCCCGGTCTGATGAAGTGGTGTGAGTGGGGACGCACGATCCAGCTGAAGGCACAGAAAGTTGCCCCAGTTGGCTACGCCGAACAAACAAAAACAAAATACCAGTAAAGAGCGGCTGTACTGGACTGACATTTTTGCGATGAACGCGTGTCTCGCGGAATATCGTGTTGGCTATCTAAGAAGGCCGCAATGTGTGGACCAGACACCGGCAATAGTTATTAATTACACGACACTAAAGTAGCCATTTTTTTACTCGAGTTTGGGATTTTTTTGCACGAGTCGCCGAAGGCGACGAGTGCAAAAAAACCCATACGAGAGTACAAAAATGGCTACTGTGGAGTGTAATTCGTGATTTTATCTTACAACACCACAATTTGAGTTACTCCGCCCGGGTCGAGAATACCCCCCAGTCGAAAAAAACAGTGAAAATCACTTTATAGGCAGTAGTGGTAACTAGGTGCTATTTGGCCTGGATGGGGGGTAGTGGGTCCCAGGGTGTGCCTCTGAGTGGAAAATATGTTTCCTGCACCCTGTGAATAAGTTTCCTGCACCCTCTCAAAAAAAATCCCGGAGACAATTTTTTTTTACAGTCAAAAAAAGTGGGGGAGGAGTAGAAAAAAGTGGGGGTGTAGGAGATTAATAGGAGTAACGAAAATTTTGGTGGAGTAAGATAAATGTACAGGTGAAGAAAAAGAGTTGGACAAACAAATCCAAACAAACCTGGTAAATCCATTGCTTCTGGCTGTGCCGGCGGGCGAGACCTGACATGAAGATGAACAGGGAGGTGGCACGTGGCACGCAGTGGGGGCCTTCGCTCAGAAGTGCAGAGAAGTGAAAAGAAGGAGACAAAATGGTACAGTTGTGTCTAGGTATCAAGGTGTAAGAATGTGTAAATTCCGGCAGAACAAAATGGTACAGTTTGACACAGAGCGAAGGTCCCTATTACCTACCGTGTACCTCCTTATACGCACACTTGTGAGCAGAGAATGTTACTCCACCACAGCTAAACGTGCTCCCGCACACCGCGAGCCTCCCCCACCACAGGAGTTGAGGCTTTGTGTGTGGAAGCGTCAACGCGCCAACAAATTGAAGAAATGGAACACTGCGAATCGAAGAACATCATGTCACTCAATACGGGGGAATACGGGGTGGAGAGGCACACGATACACTTGCTAAATTTTAGATATCTACGAGTGACATCAAGAGAACATCGCACATCTGTGTGTGCAATTGGGATGTGATGTGTTGCGGAATATCAGTTTCGGACGGATTGAATCACTTCATGACGACTCTCCCTAAAATACAGCGTCAGTCTCTCGGGTCTTCCTTCCAGATAATTTTTGCATTGATCGCTTCCACCGACAAGTTTCAGTGGTCGAATCGAGTAGTTGTTGTCGAAACTAGTGCGTCGTGCTGTGGCCTGACGGGTTTCCTGAGAGCCGTCAGAAGCACGTAATCGGATTCTTCAGGGGCACCAGCCTATTGAGGTGCCACGGCAGCTTGAAGGGCCGCGTCAGAGACTGCCGTGCCCTGTCCTGCAGGCGTCTAGACAGTGTCTTTGACATCTGGCGGAGAGAAGACTTGAACCTCGTAGACAACGTTCTCAGGGCCGTCGTCCTGCGGCAGACGTGCTGCGGTGGGACGCAGCAGCTCGCGCACAGCACCCGGTGGTGCCTCCGCCGTGTACAGGCACTGCGCGTTCATCGACAGCGCCAGGCGGCGCAGCGCAAGGCTCGCCTCCACAGCACCGCCTGACGCAGTCACGAAGCGCTGCCGCGCCGTCCCCACGTCACCGTGCTCGACAGTCCCGCTTGCGATCCCGAGTGTCGCGATCGTCCGCCCGTCACCGTGCTGCAGCACGCGCTGTGCAAACCGAAGTGCGCTCTCCGCGTGTGCCGCCCTCCTCTTCCCGACGTTCCACCCGATGAAGAAGTTGTTCCCGAGCAGCGACAGCAGGACACCCCCGTTCTGTTCCAGCAGCGGCACTATCCCCGCGAGCCCTCTGTCCACCTCGTGCAGAGACATGCTGCTGAGTGTCGCAGCGGCGACAGTTGCATCCCTCTGCGGCAGCACCGACGAGGCCATGACCGACAGAGACATGTGGACCGAACTGCTAGCTTTCGGGGTGCATGTAGGTGTTGTTGGCAGGCCACACGCTGCACACAGGCACAGGCTCGCTCACACCCTTCAGCTTGGTGGGCACTGAGGGACCTGCATGTGCGTCAGTACACCCTGAAACGCTACTCACACGCGACCACAGGTCGGCAGGCACTGTAACTGAACCAGGCACACATAGCGACTCGAGGCGTGAAGCCACGTTCACTGTGTGTCCGAAGTAGTCCACACGCCCGGTCAGCGTGTTCGTCTCCAGCGTCACAGGACCCTCGTTCACACCGACACGCACTGTCAGCCCGCCCCACAGCTCTGTCGGGTGGCAGATCCCGACCTCCAGCAGCGCAGCAGGCCACTCCGCCTCGAGAAGATTCTCCTGCACCTCAAGCCCGAAGCACACACCCGCATGTGCATCCTCGAACGCAACCATGAAGGCGTCCCCGATTGTCTTCACCTCGTACCCGCCCCACGCAGACAGTGCAGATCGCATCACCGTGTTGTGCACCACTATTGCCTTCTTCATCGCATCGGGCGCCGCCTCCCAGATCGATGTGGACGCACGGATGTCGGTGAACACGATTGCTACACGCTCGCTCTTCGCACCGGGTGCGGCAGCAGGTGGCACACAGGGCTGCCCAGCACCGTCGGGTGCATGCTGCTGCTGCTCCAGCAGCACGGCAGGGAGGTACGGGCGGTACGCACGCAGGTTCTCTTCCAGCCTGCGAAGTGCCTCGTGCATGGCAGCAGGCAGCCGCCCCTCCGCCTCCGCCTCCTGCAGCATCTCCGCCACGGTGTCGACGTCGTAGCCCGCCAGAAGCTGTGCAATCGCCTCCACAGTCTCGATGGTCCGCCCCATCGCCGCCTTCTCCTTCTCCGCAGACTCTGCAAACCCGCGTGTGGCGATGAAGTCGATCAGCAGCACTCCTAAACTGAAATTCATCTCTCCGGCAGCTGCTACTGCCTTGTTGGGACAAGGCGGGTCTGTGCAGCTGAGAAAAACACGCAGGAGCTCCCACCTATACCAGTATTGGGCGGAACCAGGCAGGTCGTACAGCCCGACGCGCAGAACTGACTCGAGTGTTGCGATAACAACCCACACGGCGGCCACTGCTGTCAGCCCTGTGGCGAAGCGCCTTCCGAGGCCAATCACCAGTGACAGGTCTGCGAGCAGCACGAACGTACTCCATACGGGTGGGCTGGCGACAGTGCGGAGGGCCATGTCATAGCCTATCACAAGAACTGCAAGTGCCCCGACGTAGACACGGATGATGTTGTGTGTCAGGTGCACACGGCACAGGCACATGATCATGATCGATAACTGTGGAACGACGGACATGATCAGCAACACGATGCCGTGTTCTGTCATGTGCCCAAGCGCGATAGGTGGCACCGCGACAGTTACAACGGCAAGGCTGACGAGCAACACCAGACGCCTGTCGCTGCGCGCCTTGCCCTGCAGCCTCCCGTCCATCGAGATGATGCGCTCAAACCACCCCATTGTTGCAACCCTGGTCACTGCTGGGTGGTGCGTGTGGGTGACACAGTGCGCGCAGAACAGGGGAACGCTAGGGAAATCGTATTGCCCCAGATATGGGAATACAATCGGGTGGCAGGCCATTTTTTTTTGTGCGGCCTGTGTGGTTGTCTTCGTCGTTTGTCTTCTTCGACCGGACATCCCCTTCTTCTGGAGACACCGATCTACACCATGAACCTCGAGCTGATGCTGGAGCTTTCGGGAGCCTCTGCGAGTGGGTGGCCACGTTTTCTTTGGTGGACGCACCCAAAAGAAAAAATACAGCAGCAGTCTCTCGAGTCTTCCTTTCAGATGATTTTTGCATTGATCGCTTCCACCTCAACCCGTCACTCGTCACGCGTTTTTTTTTCTCGCTGGCGCTAGTGATGTCGGCTGGCAGAAAAAACACACAACAAAACCCCCCCCCCCCCCGCGTGTCGAGTGACCTTACCTGTCTGAAGTACAGAAAATGTGTCGGGTTGGGTGGAGCATACACACACACATACACATATGTTCACACAACACAGGGCAAACCGCACAACCGTGTTCACACATCCGGCATCCTATGCGAAATACCCGCCGCTCCCCGGGAGCTGTTGCGGGAACCATCTGCTCTTCCGACCCACCGAGACTCTTGCCGTATTTTCTCTACCACACGGGGTGTGTTTTACCAATAAAGAAATAGAAAAAACCCGAAAAGAGGTCGAGGCACCCGCTCCACTCCAGCACCATGGGGCTGAGGTTCACGGATCACACAGGTGAGGATCAGTCCTCTGTGAGGCGCTTATCCTGAAGACGTACCAGTTCCCCGGTCGGTCTCCAGAAACTCGGGCCGCGTCTGGCGCTGTATCGCCTCGGCGGGGCTGTCGTCCCTTACAGTCTTTTCTGTACGAGGTTTTCCACAGGCTGCACACCTGCCCCGCGGCTGTGTGGCAGTCTTCGCGGAGTGCAATGCGAAGGTCTGGCCTGACGTGGTGTGACTATTTAGACTCCAGGTGTCTCCACCCATCCTGGTCTGGGGAGCCTCGGTACCCAAGCAGTTTTCGGTCATGCCCTGGACCACGGCCGTGCTAGACTCCTGGTGCAGGCACCCGTCATGGTCCGGGGACGGCCCCCCCAGGCAGTTTAACGTCTTACCCAGGACTTAAAGAGTCTACTCGCGGCGGGGCCATACATCAACCGGGTCGGGGTGAAGGAAGCCAGTGAAACAGCCAGCTGAACAATATCGGATAGAAGAATGCAGCGGGGGGTGGGGCACGTGTGTATATATCGCCAGGATTTGTCGCCTTCGCAGGTGACGAAGCCTGACGAACAGATTGTTCTGTGGGAAGTCAGCGCCATATATAGTGTAAGAAGTGGCCTTTGCGGCAGAGCGCGCACCGAACAATATCGGCTCAACGGCTGCAACCTGAGACACTTTGACACAGAGCGAAGACCCCCAGCAAGTGCGAACAAAGCGGCAGGGACACTTCTCCGTTGGTCCTCTCGGCCGGAACTCTGCTCAACTTGGGTACGGTTCCTCAACATCTTCTCAACCGTACCCAAGGGGCGAGGCAGGGTGGGGGAGGGGCGGTGGGGGGGCTGCCACACGCAACTGCCAGCCTCTCTGGTGCCTGCTGCTTGGAAAAGCAGGGCAGAAGACGTTTTCACGACGAGGCCAGCAGACCGGAACCGAGATCCTGGGGCTGACTTGATGTGAAGGCTCAATGAAGTACCCCCCTGGTGGCAACCAGCGTGTTGTGCACGGTTCGATCAGTTTCCTCAGAGGACCACTCTCGCCACTTTCGGTTGTATGGCAAAGCTTCCTGGTGGTGCCGGGCACAAGCGGGACGACCTGCTCGAACCTCTAGCAACCTCTAGCAACCTCCAGCAACCTCCAGCAACCTCTAGAAACCTCTAGCAACCTCTAGCAACCTCCAGCAACCTCTAGCAACCTCTAGCAACCTCCAGCAACCTCTAGGAACCTCCAGCAACCTCTAGCAATCTCCAGCAACCTCTAGCAACCTCTAGCAACCTCTAGCAACCTCTAGCAACCTCTAGCAACCTCCAGCAACCTCTAGAAACCTCTAGCAACCTCTAGCAACCTCTAGCAACCTCTAGCAACCTCCAGCAACCTCTAGGAACCTCCAGCAACCTCTAGCAACCTCTAGCAACCTCCAGCAACCTCCAGCAACCTCTAGAAACCTCTAGCAACCTCTAGCAACCTCCAGCAACCTCTAGGAACCTCCAGCAACCTCTAGCAACCTCCAGCAACCTCTAGGAACCTCCAGCAACCTCTAGCAATCTCCAGCAACCTCTAGCAACCTCTAGCAACCTCCAGCAACCTCCAGCAACCTCTAGCAACCTCTAGCAACCTCTAGCAACCTCTAGCAACCTCTAGCAACCTCTAGCAACCTCCAGCAACCTCTAGCAACCTCTAGCAACCTCTAGCAACCTCCAGCAACCTCTAGCAACCTCTAGCAACCTCTAGCAACCTCTAGCAACCTCTAGGAACCTCTAGGAACCTCCAGCAACCTCTAGCAACCTCCAGCAACCTCTAGCAACCTCTAGCAAGCCCTAGCAACCTCTAGCAACCTCTAGCAACCTCCAGCAACCTCTAGCAGCCTCTAGCAACCTCTAGCAACCTCTAGCCACCTCTAGCAACCTCTAGCAACCTCCAGCAACCTGCAGCAACCTGCAGCAACCTCTAGCAACCTCTAGCAACCTCCAGCAACCTGCAGCAACCTCTAGCAACCTCCAGCAACCTCTCGTAACCTGCAGCACACAGGAGTATCTAGCCGTCGGCTTTTCGTCCTGCCCAACACCACACCGTCAGGAGGCGTGCACTCCAACACTCTTAACAATATGTTAAATGGAGGCATGCCCCTCACCACTCAGCTGCTGATGAGAGGAGCACCACACGTCAAGGACGTGCCAGGTACCACCTACTCACCAGGAGCTGCCCTGCCTTGGGAGCAGAGAATGGGGTTTAACATGCAGTAACCCCTCCAGACAGTGCAGTTGTGGTGTCTGGAGGGTACCAAAACCCTTCGAAAACCACCCAAAGTAGGCCCCCCAGGCCATTTTTCACCCAAAAAAGTGAAAATTTTGCACCCCAAAATTTCGCCCAAAACCCATTTTTTTCTGGGTGTGGGTGTGCCTGGGGGCCGAAAAATGGTGTTTTGGGCGAAAATCCGGGGTGAATGTTTTTTCGATTTTTCGCGAAAATCGTATTGTGTTGGGGGCAGTCAGGCCGATTTTTGTGAAAAATACGATTTGCGACCTCCTGGCGAGCATTTCGGGAGTGCCCGTGCCTGCCCGTGCCTTCAGATACCTCGAAATAATGATTTTTGGTCAGGGGCAGGTCGAGACAATGCAATATTTTTTGCTGGCCCGGCTGTGCAATATTACGGTACACGCCGGTCCGGCAAAACTTGCCATACCCTACCCACTGCAACCTTTTTAGTTCTGAACGCTCCGTGAGCACGGTGTGTTTGTCACATAAAAGGATGTGTCTTGCCTGTCTGGAGTACAGAAAAGTGGTCGATCACGAAAAGAGAGAAATGAGACAAACGGTGGGGCAGGTTCCCTGAACACATGCCCTTGCAGGCGCTGTACTGGTTTCATGCACCGACGCGTTCCAAAACGATATAACGATGTATGTGTGGGAGTGAGCGCGGAAGCGTCAACGCACAACATGTCACTGCACTTGATCTGCACTTTTTGTGCAACCCCATCCATCGGAGGAGGGAAAAAGGAGCTAGTATGCGTAATGTGTCTGTTGGTGCAAAACAGGGAGTTTATCTGAACGAATGCACTGATGAAGCAGAGAGGTAAATGATGCAGAGAAACACGCACACACCACTGCCACAGCTCCTTTCGTGCACTAACACACTTCTCGTCCGAGCGGGTGAGTTGCGCATTCGAGTAAATTCATTATGGGGTAATTACGATAATGCCACTTTTTTCTGGGGGTTTTTACGATAATACCACTTTTCAAAAAGTGGTATTATCGTCATGGTTGCATAGCGGCCGTTTTAAAAAATCCCTTGTATTTCGTGGACTTGCAAAAACGGCCGCTGATTTTCAGCATTTTAAAAAACGGCCGTTTTTTTTATTAAGCACACTCGTGTGAGCGGAAAGCGCCCCACCACAGCTGCAACCAAACGTGCTCTATACACTAACCCCACCCTTCATCAGGCTCAGGGTGTGATCAGTTCAGGGTTTTGTGTGTAGAAGCGTCAACGCATCAAACTATCAAGCAGGCGAGAGAATCAAGAGGGGAGCAAGAGTGACAGAAGCGGACAGAGTCCGCCGAGCTGCGTGTATAGGAGAGGAACAGAACGGGCTGAGGGAGTACGCCGAGCTGCGTGTATAGGAGAGGAACAGAACGGGCTGAGGGAGTACGCCGAGCTGCGTGTATAGGAGAGAAACAGAAACTACGCCGAGCTGCGTGAATAGGAGAGGAACAGAAAGTGTAGAAGCGTCAACGCAACAAACAAAAGGAAATTCATCAGAGCGGTTGTAGCTGTGAAGTGATAGGGCGCTTTCCTGGGAATTTTGTATGGGGCGTGGGTCAGCAGGCGAGATCCCACCACCAGGAGTGCCTCCCCACTGCAAGGGATACCCTGCAGCAAGCATTGTGAGCGCGCCTTCAAGTATGATGCGAAGAGTTCAGACTTCGTGGACCACTTTGACGGACCGCGCCATATCAAGAAGAAGAAGAACGCAGCGTTGAAAGTGCAGAGCCAGGGAAACAGCTGGCGCTGTCGGAGTGCGATACCCTCAGTGGCAGGCTTGCAACTTCGGATCGCCCGGGGTGCGTTGTTCACCACATCACCGGCTGGCATGGTGCATGATGCTGTCAAGAAGTGTGTCCCGAGGAGGGGCTGAACATGGTTGCGGCCAATCTAGGCACGTGTGTCGTGGATGACCTGTCCTTACCTGTCCTGTAGATTGCGCTCTCAGGGGTGCAAGATGAAACAGGACAGCCACCACACCACCAGTCTTGACGCACACAAAATGGTGGATTTTCCAGCGTCAATTCTGTCTCACAGGGTTAGCCACTTCGACCACACGGGTCGTTGTGCAGAACTTCTCTTTTCGACGCGACGGTATGTATGTCACGCTTGCAGTTGGCTCTGGCGCTGGTTGCGGGTCTGTCGAGGAGCAGCAGCGGGGTCAAACCCGTCTGCTGTTTTCTGTCATTCCTGTGGTCTGTCGTACGACTTCGGCTTGCGAAAGACTTTTAAACGTTTATAGCCTCTGGTCACGGCCCCCTTTCAACTTTGACCGTGGGTGGGTTTCTGAATTTTCTGGAAAGCACCATGGATTCGAGGGACTGTGTGATTCGGACTTGCAGAACGGAAGGACTACTGGGAAGGAACTGTACACTTTCTTGAGGCACGATCATTGGTGACCTAGGACGGAGGCATGCACGCCTGTTGACTGGTGAAAAGGGGACACCCCAAGCAAGGCATACAAAGCGGAAGGCAGACTTTGTTGCTCCGGCACCACTGTTTCTATTCCCGCCTGGGCTCTGTTTACCCCACCGTCAACAACGCGGCGCCGTTAAAACTCTATAAGGGGAGGTTTGGTATGTCGCACTGTTCGTCGCATTCAGCGGGGGAGCCAGTGGACGTGTGGAGAGGGGTGTACAGTTCTGAAACAGTAGTCTGGCTCTGAGGGGGCGAATCACGTGTGGGAGTGTGGGTGGGAAGTCCTGAGATGAAGTGGTGCGATCCTTGGGGGGGGCAAAACTTTCATTTGCCTTTGGTCAAGGCCTTTTCAAACAAATTTGACCACGGAGCCAAGTCGCCGGTCCCTCGAATAGCATGAGTCTATGACAGGTTCCGGCACCAGGTTGCCTGCGATCGCAAACCCCCCCCCGGGGGGGGTCAGCCCAAGGACCCTTTAGGCCCTTTAGCCCCCAGCTGGGGGAGGGCCTGTGTGTACTGGATAGTTTAAGTGGCATTTACGATAATACCACTTTTTCAGTACCACTTTTTTGGCCTGTGCCCCTGTGGCCTGGCCAAGGCCCTGACCCCCCCTGAGCCCTGGCTTGGGGGGGTCCCTGTGGACCCCCTGGCCTCCGGCTGGGGGGGGGCCTGTGTGGACTGGATAGTTTAGGTGGCATTTACGATAATGCCACTTTTTCAGTACCACTTTTTTTCTTACGATAATACCACTTTTTCAGTACCACTTTTTTGGCCTGTGCCTGAGGGCCAGGCCAAGGCCCCCCTGGGTGGGCGGCCTGTGTACTGGATAGTTTAGGTGGCATTTACGATAATACCACTTTTTCAGTACCACTTTTTTGGTTTACGATTTTACCACTTTTTTCTTACGATAATACCACTTTTTTCTTACGATAATACCACTTTTTGAAAAGTGGTATTATCGTAAAACCCCCCAGAAAAAAGTGGCATTATCGTAATTACCCCATTCATTATTGTTTACTGGGGGTAGGTATCTCACCAAAAGCAGAACACGCGCCCATCCCCGCCCGTCCCCGGTCAGCAGGGCCAACCCGCCCAAAATGTGGTCACACAACACAGCACACACATCCTGCACCAAAAGGAAGGCAGGCATGGGCCCAGCAGCGATGCGGAAGCAGGCAAGCCAAAACACCACGTCGTGCCTTTACATAGGGACCTCGTGCCCTGGTCGCGTCTCTTCTCTTTTCAGTGAGGGGGCTTCGCTACGGTCTGCTGATGAGAGCATGTGTCGGAGCTGCCTGTTCGAGACACTGCTACAGTGAAAACTTGACGAAGGTTGGCGGAACTAACCGAGTCGCGAAGACCCCCACAAGGTCCTGGCTGGACCTGAGGGAGCCTTTCTTTTTACGCACACTTGTGAGCAGAAAATGTCACTCCACCACAGCCAAACGTGCTCCGCACACCACTAGCCTCCCCCATCACAGGAGTTGAGGTTTTGTGTGTGGAAGCGTCAACGCAAACTTGTTTGGAAGCGTTTTGCGAATAATCAAAGTTTAGGAGCGATCATCAGGCGACTGCGAGGATAGCAGCGTGAGGGGCGCAGGGGGCAGCAGGAGACAGCAAGAAAAAGCGGCTCGCACCGCGCCTGACACAGACACAGCAAGAGACAGAAATAGAACACTATCGACACATGTCACTGAACACGGGGGAATGGGGAGGGGAGAGGCTGTGGTGAAACGCACACACCTCGACCTGTGATGAGGTGAGATGTGGCTCTGCAATTACGGCACTACGTGTGCCGTAAACTCAAATCGGACCTGCTTTCTCCGTGTTCCATTTCCTCCTTCATTGCATGAGGCTACAAAAGTCACTTCACCATTCAGCAGCAACCGCTCTTAGCCTGTATTTTGTTTGTTTGATGCGTTGACGCTTCTACACACAAACCCTGAAATGATAATCACACCCTGAGCCTGATGAAGGGTGGGGTTAGTGTATAGAGCACGTTTGGATGCTTGCTGTGGTGGGTGACTTTCTGCTCACACGAGTGTGCGGAACAAGAAAAGGCGGCTCGCACCGCGTCGGACACAGACACAGCAGGAGACGTGTGGAAGCGGCAACGCATCACAAAGCGTAGCAACCGTGCTTCCTTCTTCCTTAATGATGCGTTGACGCTTCCACCACCCTAGAGCCTGCTGCTTTGATGTGGGTGTGGAGCACATGTGAACACGAGATAGCTAGACACACAGAAAAGGAACAGGATCGTCGGAAGCACTCTTACACTTTTACGCATCATAAATGTGCTCAAAAAATGTCAGTCCAGTACAGCCGCTCTTTACTCGTATTTTGTTTGTGATGCGTCGAGTGACATTTCCTGCTCACAAGACTTGAAGTGTGCGTAAAAACAAAATACGAGTAAAGAGCGGCTGTACTGGAGTGACATTTTTGCGATGCACGAACCGTGTCTCGCGGAATATCGTGTTGGCTATCTAAGAAGGCCGCAATGCGTAGACCAGACACCGGCAAATGTACAGGTGAAGAGAAAGAGTTGGACAAACAAATCCAAACAAACCCGGTAAATCCATTGCTTCTGGCTGTGCCGGCGGGCGAGACCTGACATGAAGATGAACAGGGAGGTGGCATGTGGCACGCAGTGGGGGCCTTCGCTCAGAAGTGCAGAGAAGTGAAAAGAAGGAGACAAAATGGTACAGTTGTGTCTAGGTATCAAGGTTTAAGAATGTGTAAATTCCGGCAGAACAAAATGGTACAGTTTGACACAGAGCGAAGGTCCCTATTACCTACCGTGTACCTCCTTATACGCACACTTGTGAGCAGAGAATGTTACTCCACCACAGCTAAACGTGCTCCGCACACCGCGAGCCTCCCCCACCACAGGAGTTTTTTTTTTCATGTCGCTCCCGTTGGTCACTTCGCTGCTTTGAGTCAGCCACGTGGCGGAAGCCGGACCGCAGGGAGGGGCGTTGCGCCCGTTGACGCCTCTCACTCCTCATGTGCCTTGAGTAGCTGCCAGGTGGGTCTGCTTTGAGGCGGGGAATCGCGTCAGGCCAAACAGCCACTGCGAGGACGTCTCCCCTAAAAGAAAAGAAAGAATGTGGGAAGGGGACGGGGGTGGGATGGGTGGGCAGCGCAAGCCGGAAGGAGCGCCTCCCATGGGGCGGAAGCTCACCCGACAGCATAAAATGCTGCGAAAACAACAAAAAAAGGGAAAATAACCCACGCACACCACAACATCAATAAAACCAAAGCCGTGCAGAAAGGGCCCCTCCGCATATATGAAACAGGGCACACAGCGGAAAAAGAGTTACCAGAGCTTGCTTTAGTTTCCCCTCGGAGGAGGGTAATCACAGGGGGCGCCACGTGAAGGCAGCAAGTTGGATTTTATCCCCCCTGGTGACAAGGGTGAGGAGTTGAGGCTTTGTGTGTGGAAGCGTCAACGCGCCAACAAATTGAAGAAATGGAACACTGCGAATCGAAGAACATCATGTCACTCAATACGGGGGAATACGGGGTGGAGAGGCACACGATACACTTGCTAAATTTTAGATATCTACGAGTGACATCAAGAGAACATCGCACATCTGTGTGTGCAATTGGGATGTGATGTGTTGCGGAATATCAGTTTCGGACGGATTGAAGCATTTCATGACGACTCTCCCTAAAATACAGCAGCAGTCTCTCGGGTCTTCCTTCCAGATGATTTTTGCATTGATCGCTTCCACCGACAAGTTTCAGTGGTCGAATCGAGTAGCTGTTGTCGAAACTAGTGCGTCGTGCTGTGGCCTGACGGGTTTCCTGAGAGCCGTCAGAAGCACGTAATCGGATTCTTCAGGGGCACCAGCCTATTGAGGTGCCACGGCAGCTTGAAGGGCCGCGTCAGAGACTGCCGTGCCCTGTCCTGCAGGCGTCTAGACAGTGTCTTTGCTATCTGGCGGAGAGAAGACTTGAACCTCGTAGACAACGCTCTCAGGGCCGTCGTCCTGCGGCAGCTGCGCTGTGGTGGGACGCAGCAGCTCGCGCACAGCACCCGGTGGTGCCTCCGCCGTGTACAGGCACTGCGCGTTCATCGACAGCGCCAGGCGGCGCAGCGCAAGGCTCGCCTCCACAGCACCGCCTGACGCAGTCACGAAGCGCTGCCGCGCCGTCCCCACGTCACCGTGCTCGACAGTCCCGCTTGCGATCCCGAGTGTTGCGACCATATGACCGCTTGCGATCGTCCGCCCGTCACCGTGCTGCAGCACGCGCTGTGCAAACCGAAGTGCGCTCTCTGCGTGTGCCGCCATATTCTTCCCGACGTTCCACCCGATGAAGAAGTTGTTCCCGAGAAGCGACAGCAGGACACCCCCGTTCTGTTCCAGCAGCGGCACTATCCCCGCGAGCCCTCTGTCCACCTCGTGCAGAGACATGCTGCTGAGTGTCGCAGCGGCGACAGTTGCATCCCTCGGCAGCACCGACGACGACATGGACGACAGAGACAGGCGGACCGAACTGCTAGCTTTCGGGGATGCAGGTGTTGCAGAGTGCGGCAGTGCAGGCGCCCGCAGAGGACGACCCTCACGCCCCTGCAGGCAGGCAGGCCACACGCTGCACACAGGCACAGGCTCGCTCACACCCTTCAGCTTGGTGGGCACTGAGGGACCTGCATGTGCGTCAGTACACCCTGAAACGCTACTTACACGCGACCACAGGTCGGCAGGCACTGTAACTGAACCAGGCACACACGCAGACTCGAGGCGTGAAGCCACGTTCACCGTGTGTCCGAAGTAGTCCACACGCCCGGTCAGCGTGTTCGTCTCCAGCGTCACAGGACCCTCGTTCACACCGACACGCACCGTCAGCCCGCCCCACAGCTCTGTCGGGTGGCAGATCCCGACCTCCAGCAGCGCAGCAGGCCACTCCGCCGCAAGCAGCTTCTCCTGCACCTCAAGCCCGAAGCACACACCCGCATGTGCATCCTCGAACGCAACCATGAAGGCGTCCCCGATTGTCTTCACCTCGTACCCGCCCCACGCAGACAGTGCAGATCGCATCACCGTGCTGTGCACCACCATCGCCTTCTTCATCGCCTCGGGTGCCGCCTCCCAGATCGATGTGGACGCACGGATGTCGGTGAACGCGATTGCTGCACGCTCGCTCTTCGCACCGGGTGCGGCAGCAGGTGGCACACAGGGCTGCCCAGCACTGTGACCGTCAGGTGAGTGCTGCTGCTGCTCCAGCAGCACGGCAGGGAGGTACGGGCGGTACGCACGCAGGTTCTGCTCCAGCCTTTGAAGTGCCTCGTGCATCGCAGCAGGCAGCCGCCCCTCCGCCTCCGCCTCCTGCAGCATCTCCGCCACGGTGTCGACGTCGTAGCCCGCCAGAAGCTGTGCAATCGCCTCCACAGTCTCGATGGTCCATCCCATCGACGCCTTCTCCTTCTCCGCAGAATATGCGAACCCGCGTGTGGCGGCGAAGTCGGCCAGCAGCACAAACAAAGTGCTATTCACTTCTGTGAAAGCCACACCTGCCCGAACGGGACACGGCGGGTGTGTGCAGCTGACTGTTGGCCGCAGACGCTCCCACCTATACCAGTCGGGTGATGAACCAGGCAGGTCGTACAGCCCGAAGCGCACCACCCCTTCTATCCCAGTGATGACGAGCCACACGGCGGCCACTGCTGTCAGCCCTGTTGCGAAGCGCCTTCCGAGGCCGATCACCAGTGACAGGTCTGCGAGCAGCACGAACCCGCTCCATGCGATTGGAGGGCCGCTCACAGTGCGCAGGAACATATCCAGCAAGACCGTGATGGCTGCAAGTGACCCGATGTAGACACGGATAATGTTGTGGGTCAGGTGCACACGGCACAGGCACATGATGATCATCGACAGCTGCGTAGCGACACAAAGGTACAACAAGAGAAGGGAGTGCGGTGAACGTTGCGCGGTCAGTATCGCGGGGATGGCTGAGAAGAAAGATACGAGGCTGATGATGAACAGCAGCCTTCTGCTGCTGCGCGCCTTGCCCTGCAGCCTCCCGTCCATCGAGATCATGCGCTCGAACCACCCCATTGTTGCAACCCTGGTCACTGCGGCTGGGATCATCCAGAGAGGGGGTTTTGATGCACATCCACATCCTATCCATTGTCAACACTCCAATGCACAATGGGAAGTCGGCAGGCCTGTCGCTAACTTTTCGATTATGGAGATTTGGTGGGTTGACGCTCCTGTTTTGGGGGGGGATCAGGGGGAAACACTAGGGGTCAATTTTTCTCGCGCGCGCTTCGCGCGCGCTCGTGTTGTTGCCTAATTTTCCCGTCGGTGGACCGCTAGGTGGGCACGGTGTGAGGCGCTGGGTTCCTTCCGTGGTTCCTCTCCCGCTCGCGCCATCCTCGGGTGCCGGAAGAAACCCAAAAAATGGCTTTCGGGACCATGATTTACCCCCTGATATGCCACGGCCGTTGAAGCGCAAGGACTTGGTTACTAGACGGGCACGCGAGATGGGGGGTCTGGGGGTCGGAGCCCCCCAGCCGCCGGAGGCCACGGTAGTGAACATCTGTTCATTGTGGGCGTACAGATTCTGTGTGAGTTGGCTGCGTCCTCCTGAGGCTACTGGAGCTGTTGGATTCCTGACCTGTGTGCACACGCTATACAGGGGGGTCTGGGGGGCGGAGCCCCCCAGCCGCCGGAGGCCACGGTAGTGAGCATCTGTTCCTGCAAAACCATACTCTCTTCGACGTCGACCCAGTGAAAGTGGGTTGACGCTTGGTCGACGCTTGGTGAGCGTCGACCCAGTGGAACCGGGTCAACGCTAGGTTAGCGTCGACCCGGAATGGGTTGACGCTTGGTCCAGGCTTGAATGGCAACCCAGTTCCACTGGGTCGACGCTCCAAGCCTCGACCAAGCGTCAACCCAGTTCCACTGGGTCGACGCTGGGTCGACGCTTTTTTATGGGGGGGGAAACCCAAAATCACTGGGTCGACGGTCGACGCTTAGCGACATGCCTGGGAAGTCGGTCGGGGGGGGGGGGGGGGGGGGAGCGGGGGCCGGGGGGTGGTGCAGACTAAACAACCGCTGCTCTCCTTTTCGAGTTTCTGGTAGACACTGCCATCCAGCAGACGTGTGTGAGAACAGACCAGACTACCTTGTGTTGAGCGGCACCCCTTGCTGTCCCGAAAGGCTGTGACAAGGCCCTGTGAAGAGCATGGCATGGGAGGGAGCTAACACTTATCCCAAGCGGCCCGGTTATTTTCCCTGTATTCCTTTTGACAAGTTACTTCGCGGCTTCCGCCGCTCGTAACCAAAGCAGGAGAGATATCAAAGGTTGCCTCGCTGTGTTCTGGAAAGATCCCAGCAAAGGCTTGGCCCGGACACACCACCTCGCAATACTATTGGGCCCTTCGTTGAAAATACACCGGATTACCCGCCACCCGCCCTCCCCTCCGCCCAGCATAATAGGTCTACCCCCGCTTGTATGTCGCCTTCGTAGTTGTATAGGCGCGCACCCAATGAGGTCTGGTGGTGCTGCGCCCTCCACCTGCGCCGACGGGGAGGAGCAGGCCTGTCGCTAACTGTTCAATTTTGGAGATTTGGTGGGTTGACGCTCCTGTTTGGGGGGGGGGGGGGATTAGGGGGAAAACACTAGGGGTCAATTTTTCTCGCGCGCGCTTCGCGCGCTCGTGTTGTTGCCTAATTTCCCCGTCGGTGGACCACTAGGTGGGCACGGTGTGAGGCGCTGGGTTCCTTCCGTGGTTCCATTCCCGGTCGCGCCATCCTCGGGTGCCGGAGGAAACCCAAAAAATGGCTTTCGGGACCATGATTTCGACGCTACCCCCTGATATGCCACGGCCGTCGAAGCGCAAGGACTTGATTACTAGACGGGCACGCGAGATGGGGTCTGGGGGGCAGAGCCCCCCATGCAGCCGCCGGAGGCCATGGTAGTGAACATATGTTCATTGTGGGCGCACAGATTCTGTGTGTGTTGGCTGCGTACCCCTGAGGCTACTGGAGTGGTTGGATTCCCTGACCTGATGGGAATCGAATGACTTGAGTACGAGACATACGCCACAGGGGGGTCTGGGGGGCGGAGCCCTCCAGCCGCCGGAGGCCACGGTAGTGAGCATCTGTTCCTGCAAAACCATACTCTCTTCGACGTCGACCCAGTGAAAGTGGGTTGACGCTTGGTCGACGCTTGGTGAGCGTCGACCCAGTGTAATAAATGGGTTGACGCTTGGTCCATGCTTGAATGGCAACCCAGTTCCCACTGGGTCGACGCTCCAAGCCTCGACCAAGCGTCAACCCAGTTCCACTGGGTCGACGCTTTTTTATGGGGGGGGGAAACCCAAAATCACTGGGTCGACGGTCGACGCTTAGCGACATGCCTGGGGTAGGAGACGCACCTTGGGGGGGGGGGGGGCCGGGGGGGGGGGGGGGTAGGGACCGTCTTAAGGTACCGAAATCCGTCAAAATTACGACATTTTTCGACATAGGCAATTTTCCACCATAAACCCTCCAAAAATGCTGAAAAAGTGGCCAGACCACCCCAGAAACCGCCCCTGGGTGTGGGACACCCACTTTGGCGCCCCGGAACGCGGCTGAAACGCTGTGTTGAAAAAAATGTCATGGTTTGGTACCGAACCCCTCCCCGGCTGAGTCTCCCCAGCACCCTGTCACCTGCGCCATCAACATCCCCCGTCATGTACCACGTTCTGCCGCCTCTGATGAGGCATCTGGGCACTACCGGGCCAAAAAAATGGCATTTCAGCGAGTGTTCTGTCAGGTTTCTGCCGATATCCTCAACAAGACCGGGGTGTGTCTGCGAATGCAAGGGCGTCGCTCGGGAGGCGTTATTACGTGCCCTCCCTGAGGTGTCGGATGCATCGGGAACTTCATCAGGGGAAACGGCAACAGCGAAGTGGGTGTGGTGTATCAACTGTGTCACCCCGGCTCTACGGCACTGCAGTGGCACTTCTCAGCGGCGATGATCCCCGTCCTCTGCACCATCACCCCCACTTACGCGCTTCATTGCAGCACTGAAAGAGCTAAAAGAGATGCCGGACGACGGCCAGAATGCTGGGGAACTCAGCCGCAGATGGAAAGGAGAGGCCGGAGACGGTGCGCGAGTGGAGTTTGGGACTGGCGTCTTTGGAAAATATGCCGGTGTGGGTTCCAAAGCCTTATTCGGTGTACAAACCGCCAGGCGCAGTGGTCGGTGGACGCTGCAGCAAGTGTTATCAGGAAATGCTGGCGAGAAGACGCTCCTTCCCAAGCTTGTCACACTCATTTGCTCCCAAATTGAACCGGAGGCATCTGTGCCCACCCAAGACAAGAAAAGGCGGCATGTTGCGGGCAAGTTGGGCGGGACGGGCTTGGAAGGGTGGTTCGGATGAGGGGGCCGGAACCAAACCATGACACTTTTTTGAGCATGGTCACGGATTGGCTCAGAAGTGGCCAAATACCCCCAACAACCACCCAGACCGCCCCCAAATACTCCCAGGGGCCGGGGTTTCAAGTTTACAGCCATTTTGTGCGTGTTCCTCGCCTATGTGAAAAATCCCGTAATTTCCCCCCCTTAAGGTTTTCCCTAGGGGGGGGGGGGGGGGTAGGGGGGGTCAAATGCCACCCTTTTACGTGGACAAACACGATTTTTCAAAAAACCGGCGCAGAGGCCCCAAAGCCCCCGTAAACCCTCCAAACCCCCCCAGATCGGTCCGGAAACCCATCGAACCCCACTTTTCCACCATTCCGGGCACCTCAGGTGCCCGAATTGGGGTACCTAAATTTTGTGCCACCGTTTGGTACCGTACAGTGCCACTGTGTGGGAGGTTGGAAAAGAAAATGCCCCAACACACCACATCTGAGGGTTGCAATGCATGTTGCTTGCCAACCACGTCATCCGGTGGGTGTCAGGCGCTATGTAGGTGGCATTAGCCAGGTCTTCGATGTGTTCTGGCTTGTATATATACCTCCCTGCCTGCGGCACAGGCACTGCCTTTGTCCCCCACACCAGCCACAGAGAGCGTATTGTACTCGGTCCACGGTTGCTGATTCATTGTGATGCGTTGTATCCTCGAGTGAACGTCACACACTAGTGGCACCACCACCCGCCATCCGAGAGCTGTATTGACTTTGCGCGCTTCCGTTGTATTCACCTCGCCACGCATATTGCACCGTTCAGTACCAGTGCTCTTGGGCCAGGCAAAGTAGACCGCAGCAACTACCAATTCTGGCACAATGGGTACCACGACAGCGCACTTCATGTGTTCCCGGAATGTACAGCTCGTGTTGCAACAGTCGTTGTCAACACATCCCGGTTGTGGAGCACTGCTGCACAGGAATCACACGACCATCTGGACTGTTCCGTACCTACAGGCAGCCTCCCGGTGCATGGTGGCAGGGAGGTATATATACAAGCCAGAACACATCGAAGACCTGGCTAATGCCACCTACATAGCGCCTGACACCCACCGGATGACGTGGTTGGCAAGCAACATGCATTGCAACCCTCAGATGTGGTGTGTTGGGGCATTTTCTTTTCCAACCTCCCACACAGTGGCACTGTACGGTACCAAACGGTGGCACAAAATTTAGGTACCCCAATTCGGGCACCTGAGGTGCCCGGAATGGTGGAAAAGTGGGGTTCGATGGGTTTCCGGACCGATCTGGGGGGGTTTGGAGGGTTTACGGGGGCTTTGGGGCCTCTGCGCCGGTTTTTTGAAAAATCGTGTTTGTCACCCCCATTTGACCCCCCCTAGGGGGGGGGGGGGGGGGGGCAGTGTTGGATAAATACAGGGGTCTGGCGGGAAAAATACAGACCGTCGAAAAATACATGTATTTTTCGAAAATACAGCAGCAGTCTCTCGAGTCTTCCTTTCAGATGATTTTTGCATTGATCGCTTCCACCACGCGTTTTTTTTCTCGCTGGCGCTAGTGATGTCGGCTGGCAGAAAAAACACACAACAAAACCCCCCCCCCCCCCCGCGTGTCGAGTGACCTTACCTGTCTGAAGTACAGAAAATGTGTCGGGTTGGGTGGAGCATACACACACACATACACATATGTTCACACAACACAGGGCAAACCGCACAAACGTGTTAACACATCCGGCATCCTATGCGAAATACCCGCCGCTCCCCGGGAGCTGTTGCGGGAACCATCTGCTCTTCCGACCCACCGAGACTCTTGCCGTATTTTCTCTACCACACGGGGTGTGTTTTACCAAAAATACACGAAAAATACATGAAAAATACATGAAAAGTACGCTGCAGGTGTCTCAACCAGTGGCCTCGCTGGGGGTCGGGCAAACCACAAAAAGGCGTGGTATGGTGCAACCAGGGTCGAATGCACGGCCACAGAACGTTTTCCCCCAGCAGAACTGACGAGTCCTGTCGAATTGCACTTCGAGAGGCATCGTATGTTGCTTCCTCAGGTCGCCCTGCTGGACCAATAACTCCGTATTCAAGGGATCTGGGATTGCCTTTGAGTACTTGCAAACCTGCAAGCCCGAGGAGAGCTTTGCCAGCGCGCAGTGTTCAGGAACGTCAGCACAGCTCGGCTGCGATGAAGTCCCGCTGGCCAAACGCCCGAAGAGCCTCATGTCGGAGCTGGTGTCTGTGAAAGAGTCCAGCTCTGACATAACGTCCGAGGAATCGCTTGCATTTCTGGGTATGAATGGGTGCGATGAACAGTCGCGGACGCTCAAGGACTTGGTCACGAGACAGGCACACGACAGGGGGTCTGGGGCGCGGAGCCCGAGGCCACGGCAGTGAAAAATCTGAAAGTAATCGAAGGCTAGTCCCCACACCGGTTGGTGCTGTATCACATCAGCGGGGATGGTCGTTCAGTTGGGACATGATGAGGCGTGCTTCGATGAAAGCGAGCCTCCAGCGCCTGATACACTGCCCATGATGACGTTGAGTCTTCATGTGCTGCGGATCATGAAAACCTGGCCGCAAAAAAGCCCCAAAAGCTGAACCCGCTGTTTCGGTGACCGCGCGCTGGAAGTGGACACTTTCATTTGTTGCGCCTGTCTCTGTAAAGTGAGCCTTGCTCATGCAGGAAGCCGGCAGTCCAGTGGAACCTGAACAGCGGTGCAGTGCAATGGCACCGGAGTGATGGCACTCCCGCACCCGAGGTGTGTGCGGCAGGGGCGTGCCGCTGTGGTGGCGAGGATTGGTGCAGACAGCCCCGCTGCGCCTGGACTCTGCACCGCCCCCGAGGCAGTGTGCAGCAGATCTCCAGTGCGCCCTACTGTAGTACAGTGTATTTTTCCCTGTATTTTTCGTATTTTTCCCCCCCTGGGAAAAATACGAAAAATACGAAAAATACACCGAAAAATACACTGAAAAATACACTGAAAAATACACTGAAAAATACAAAGGAAAAATACACCCTGCCAACACTGGGGGGGGGGTAGTGAAATAGAAGTCGAAGGGAGCACAATGATGGTCTTCCTTCACTCGTTATGCAGGTTTGTGTCAGAGAGTCCAGTGATATAGCCGTTGGGCAAGGGAGGGATGTATGCTACATACTGTGCAGGGCCAACCCACCCAAAATGTGGTCACACAACACAGCACACACATCCTGCACCAAAAGGAAGGCAGGCATGGGCCCAGCAGCGATGCGGAAGCAGGCAAGCCGAAACACCACGTCGTGCCTTTACATAGGGACCTCCTGCCCTGGTCGCGTCTCTTCTCCTTTCAGCGTCTTTCAGTTGGGTGCAGGCGTCCTATGCCTGACGTGAAGACGACCAGGTTCGGTGACGCCTCGTGCGCATCCTCTCTCTACTGTCATGTTATTGGCTTATTTCTGTGTACAGATACACACTGCTGATTCGCTTGTCGGGTGGGGAAGAAACATAGCAAAAGACATAGCAAAAACGGGGGTTGGGGCTCGTGCGCATCCTCTCTCGTAACACACCTGATTTTGACCCGAGTTTGGTGGAGTTTGGCGGTGGTAAACTGGAGTTTTTCGGAGGTGGGTTTCGGGGAAAATCAGGTGGCGGTGCTGAAAACCACAGTGGTTATAGTTTTATAGTGAGCGCGGATACAGCAGCAGTCTCTCGAGTCCTCCTCACAGTCTCTTTGTTTGTGCGCACGAGCGGCAGTGTGTTGTGGCCCCTGTGAAGGGCGTTGCTGTGATGAAGTGGTTTTGTGTTGCCCTCTCAAAACACACTGCGCGCGGCGCGTTCATCGACAGCGCCAGGCGGCGCAGCGCAAGGCTCGCCTCCACAGCACCGCCTGACGCAGTCACGAAGCGCTGCCGCGCCGTCCCCACGTCACCGTGTTCGACAGTCCCGCTTGCGATCCCGAGTGTCGCGATCGTCCGCCCGTCACCGTGCTGCAGCACGCGCTGTGCAAACCGAAGTGCGCTCTCCGCGTGTGCCGCCCTCCTCTTCCCGACGTTCCACCCGATGAAGAAGTTGTTGCCGAGCAGCGACAGCAGGACACCGCCGTTCTGTTCCAGCAGCGGCACTATCCCCGCGAGCCCTCTGTCCACCTCGTGCAGAGACATGCTGCTGAGTGTCGCAGCGGCGACAGTTGCATCCCTCTGCGGCAGCACCGACGAGGCCATGACCGACAGAGACATGCGGACCGAACTGCTAGCTTTCGGGGTGCATGCAGGTGTTGCAGAGCGCGACAGTGTAGGCGCCCGCAGAGGACAGCCCTCACGCCCCTGCAGGCAGGCAGGCCACACGCTGCACACAGGCACAGGCTCGCTCACACCCTTCAGCTTGGTGGGCACTGAGGGACCTGCATGTGCGTCAGTACACCCTGAAACGCTACTTACACGCGACCACAGGTCGGCAGGCACTGTAACTGAACCAGGCACACATAGCGACTCGAGGCGTGAAGCCACGTTCACCGTGTGTCCGAAGTAGTCCACACGCCCGGTCAGCGTGTTCGTCTCCAGCGTCACAGGACCCTCGTTCACACCGACACGCACCGTCAGCCCGCCCCACAGCTCTGTCGGGTGGCAGATCCCGACCTCCAGCAACGCAGCAGGCCACTCCGCCTCGAGAAGATTCTCCTGCACCTCAAGCCCGAAGCACACACCCGCATGTGCATCCTCGAACGCAACCATGAAGGCGTCCCCGATTGTCTTCACCTCGTACCCGCCCCACGCAGACAGTGCAGATCGCATCACCGTGTTGTGCACCACTATCGCCTTCTTCATCGCATCGGATGCCGCCTCCCAGATCGATGTGGACGCACGGATGTCGGTGAACACAATTGCTGCACGCTCGCTCTTCGCACCGGGTGCGGCAGCAGGTGGCACACAGGGCTGCCCAGCACCGTCGGGTGCATGCTGCTGCTGCTCCAGCAGCACGGCAGGGAGGTACGGGCGGTACGCACGCAGGTTCTCTTCCAGCCTGCGAAGTGCCTCGTGCATCGCAGCAGGCAGCCGCCCCTCCGCCTCCGCCTCCTGCAGCATCTCCGCCACGGTGTCGACGTCGTAGCCCGCCAGAAGCTGTGCAATCGCCTCCACAGTCTCGATGGTCCGCCCCATCGCCGCCTTCTCCTTCTCCGCAGAATCTGCGAACCCGCGTGTGGCGGCGAAGTCGGCCAGCAGCACAAACAAAGTGATATTCACTTCTATGAAAGCCACACCTGCCCGAACGGGACACGGCGGGTGTGTGCAGCTGACAGTCGGCCGCAGACGCTCCCACCTATACCAGTCGGGTGCGGAACCAGGCAGGTCGTACAGCCCGAAGCGCAGCACCCCTTCCATCCCAGTGATGACGAGCCACACGGCGGCCACTGCTGTCAGCCCTGTGGCGAAGCGCCTTCCGAGGCCGATCACCAGTGACAGGTCTGCGAGCAGCACGAACCCGCACCATGCGATTGGAGGGCCGCTCACAGTGCGCAGGAACATATCCATCAAGACCGTGACGGCTGCAAGTGACCCGATGTAGACACGGATGATGTTGTGGGTCAGGTGCACACGGCACAGGCACATGTTGATCATCGACAGCTGCGTTGTGACACAAAGGCACAACAAGAGAAGGGAGTGCGGTGAACGTTGCGCGGTCAGTATCGGGGGGATGGCTGAGAAGAAAGATACGAGGCTGATGATGAACAGCAGCCTTCTGTCCCTGCGCGCCTTGCCCTGCAGCCTCCCGTCCATCGAGACGATGCGCTCGAACCACCCCATTGTTGCAACCCTGGTCACTGCGGCTGGGATCATCCAGAGAGGGGATTTTGATGCACATCCACATCCTATCCATTGTCAACACTCCAATGCACAATGGGAAGTCGGTCGGGGGGGGGGGGGGGGGGGAGCGGGGGCCGGGGGGTGGTGCAGACTAAACAATCGCTGCTCTCCTTTTCGAGTTTCTGGTAGACACTGCCGTCCGCGCAGACGTGTGTGAGAACAGACCAGACTACCTTGTGTTGAGCGGCACCCCTTGCTGTCCCGAAAGGCTGTGACAAGGCCCTGTGAAGAGCATGGCATGGGAGGGAGCTAACACTTGACACTCCAAGCCGCCCCGGTTATTTTATCGTTTTTTTCCCCCTTCTGACAAGTTACTTCGCGGCTTCCGCCGCTCGTAACCAAAGCAGGAGAGACATCAAAGGTTGCCTCGCTGTGTTCTGGAAAGATCCCAGCAAAGGCTTGGCCCGGACACACCACCTCGCAATACTATTGGGCCCTTCGTTGAAAATACACCGGATTACCCGCCACCCGCCCTCCCATCCGCCCAGCATAATAGGTCTACCCCCGCTTGTATGTCGCCTTCGTAGTTGTATAGGCGCGCACCCAAGAAGGAAGGCAGGCATGGGCCCAGCAGCGATGCGGAAGCAGGCAAGCCGAAACACCACGTCGTGCCTTTACATAGGAACCTCCTGCCCTGGTCGCGTCTCTTCTCCTTTCAGTGTCTTTCAGTTGGGTGCAGGCGTCCTATGCCTGACGTGAAGACGACCAGGTTCGGTGACGCCTCGTGCGCATCCTCTCTCGTAACACACCTGATTTTGACCCGAGTTTGGTGGAGTTTGGCGGTGGTAAACTGGAGTTCTTCGGAGGTGGGTTTCGGGGAAAATCAGGTGGCGGTGCTGAAAACCACAAGTGGTTATAGTGTTATAGTGAGCGCGGGCCCTCAAAATACAGCAGCAGTCTCTCGAGTCCTCCTCACAGATGGCTTTTGCATTTGTCGCTTCCACCCCTCAAAACCAGACAAATGAATCGCCCAACTGAATCGTGCTAGCTAAACTCCGGAAAGAAGTGTCTTTTTTCGTTGAACGCAGCCAAATATAAGGCCTAACCTGTTTTGGCGCACGGGTGTGATGACAAAAGGGAAAAGTGCTAGCACGAACATGATGTTGGTCTTCTGGTTATGTCTGGTTTCTTAGAACACTTAACGTGTATGCAAAAAAAAAGAACTGCCGGGGCTCTTTTTGCTTTGTTTGTGGTGTGGATGCAAAATAAAGCAGAAAATACAGCAGCAGTCTCTCGAGTCTTCCTTCCAGATGGTTTTTCTATTTTGCATTGATCGCTTCCACAACCCCCCTCACCCATTTGTTGCTTTGGAGCTGTGCTAACAACGCAGGAAAACTTTGCTATGCAGATCATGCAGGACACACCACGCCCGCAGCAGGCGCGGTGAGGTGTTCTCGCGATCGACGAATACCCGCTAGTTCTTCTTTCCCCTTTCTGATTTGCAGACAGAAAGTTTTGTGTTCCCGGGCGGGAGGAGGACGAGGTAAATTGTAGAAAGCAGTAAAACACCATCAACACAAACACCGTAAATACTGGAAACCCCCCTCCCACCCAGTGATCTCGCTGGGCCCGTGCCCAAAACTTTAATAGGTAGGGCAGCTGCCCTACCTGCCTGACCAGGCACGAGCTCGCTGCTCCCACCCCACCGCGGGAATAAAGCAATAATAAGGGAACTCTCTTATTGGTGCAGCAGAAACTCCCCGATTTCGTAGTACGTTCGGAGTCAAAAAAACCCCGTTTTCTGCTCCACCAATGAGAGAGGTTGCCTTTTTTGCCTTTTTTTGCCTTTGTTGGCAACAACGACCCGCCGTTGCTTTTTCTGGCTTTAATCCCCACCCCCACCGCCCACCACCGCTCCCCTTCCACGGCTAGTGGGAAGGCAGCGTGGCGGGGGGGGGGGGGGGGCAGTGATGTTAGGATACGGTGGATACGTACCCGTATCCGTATCCGTATTCAAATTTTCCAGAAATTGATAGGATACGGTCAGGATACGGTCCATATACTTGGTGGGGGAGTACAGACTTAGGGTACAGACGGGCACACCACACGAAGGCCGTCGCCAAGGCTGTCGCCTGGCGGTGCTGAAGACGGTGACGGGATCTGGAACCAATGCTGCACCAAGAATGCTCGTGGTGGACGTGGCGGTCAGGGGACGGTCAAGGGGACCAATGGGCGGAAGACGGTCATGTGTAGGTTCTGCAGCGGATTGAGTGCATGTTGGCCTCTGACATGAACCTGCTGCATCCCCCCTCTGGGAGGATCTGGGGATGGATCATCCGTGGCTGTGCCTCCAAGGGGGATGAGGAGGAGGGTGCACACCACACGCTGAAGGGACATAGCAGAGCAACGTGCCCGCTCCACAACGGGCACGTTACCCAACGACAAGGGCAGCTGCCCACACCCCCCAGCACCAGCTTACCTGGGCTGGGCCCACTTTGGTAGGCAGAGCGTATCCCGTATCCGGATACGTATCCGTATCCGTATCCGTATCCGTATCCCGATTTTGAAAAATCACCGTATCCGACCGTATTTCTACATCACTGCCCTAGGGGGGGGGGGGGGGGCATCACATTGCTGTTCTGTTTGTTGTACACACATCCCCCAACCTTGCACCGCCTTCACCAAGACGACGACGACATGCGCAAATACTGAGCGCTGGGGCGCGCATCGACCAGGCTGAAGGGGATGCACTCCCCAGGGTCAGGCGGGGCGGGTGCCGCTGCGTGGGCCGGTGGCGGAGCGGAACGCCTTTCGAGGTGCCACGGCAGCTTGAAGGGACGCGTCAGAGACTGCCGTGCCCTGTCCTGCAGGATGAACGTCGGGGCCGACGCACGCGACACAGGCACCAACACTGCCTCGCAAGGCACGACACCACCACCACCACCACCTCCACCGGGGGCCGCCACCGCTGACGCCACAGCGGGAACACCCACGACAGCCACACCACCACCCGCCGCCACCGCTGCTGCGACGCTGTGCCGCCTTTCCGCGTCAGCCACGAGCAGCGCCGCACCGCCGCCACACTTCGCCCGCGCCGCCACCGCAGCCGCGAGCGCTGGCCGCTCCGCGGCTAGAGGATAGGCACAGCCACGCCGCAGCGCAGGACGCTTCGGAGGGTAGTGAGGCATGCGCGACAGCGCCTCAGAGATGAGAGAGACAGGGGGGCTCTGCTGCGGCTGACGCGGCGGCGGTGCCGCCGCAAAGGCTGTGCCGCTTCTGCCGCCGCCGCCGCTGCCACCCCCCGCCCGCGCCGCGGCGGGGGGGCACGCGGCGGAGGAAGAAGAAGAAGAAGAAGATGATGATGATGATGAAGGCGGGCCCGCCGCCGCCGCCCCTCCGGTTTCAGATCCCGACGGGGCCGCCCCACAACCCTCCGCCGCAGCGGCCGCGGCGGGGGCAGTGCCGCCATCACCGGCACCGCCACCACCGCCACCTCGCCTCGGCATGGCGGCTGTGCTGACAGGCGCAGCCGCCGGTGGGGCCACGGGCACCCCACCATTCTGCTGCACGCTGGCGGCAGTGGTGTTGGCAGCCGCAGCGCCCACCTTCCTCTGCGAGGGGACCACCAGGCAGCGTGCCGCCGCCGCGGGCCCTGCTGCGCACGCCTTGTGGGGCAGGCTGTTGCTGTTGCTGCTGCTGCTGCTGCTGCTGCTTGGACCCCGCCTGCCTGACCTGTCGGGCAGGCACGGCGTGTTGGGCTGCTGCTGGAAGTGCAGACCACCACCGCCCCGAGAGACATGGTGGCGCTGCGGCACCCACGCCTCGCCACGCAACGGGTGCAGCAGGGCTGCTGCGGGGAGGGCGGCAAGCAGTGAGGTGTAGGCAATAGGGGACTCGACAGGGTCGGGCCAGACCACGTCGGGGGCATAGTCTCGCCCCATGTCGTGCCATCTGGTGAGGGCGCGGGTGAGGGTGTGGAGGACGGAAGGCGCGTCGATCGGGTCGTCGCCGTCGGAGAAGCTGGACTGGAGCCATATCCACATGACAGAGGTGAAGCACATGTGGTTCATCGCACGCGCCCCCGCGGCAGCGAGCCTCCAGAGGAGTGTCAGGAGAGTCGGGCTCAGCCCTGTCACGATGTACATCATCCAGACGAAGTCATCCCGACCCAGCAGGCAACGGCACAGGCCACGCGCACTGGCCCTCCACAGGGCATCGATCGCAGCAATGATCTCCGGGTCAGTCAGCAGTGCCACGGGTGGTCCCTCAACCACCCGAGAGTGATACCCGTCGTCAACGCAGGATAAGGTGAAGAAGTGGTGCGGGCTGGACAGGGGGCCGCACCCAGGCATGGTGGTGGTGCTGGCGGGTGGGGGTGGTGGGAAAAGGGGGGTATCGTTAGGAGGGGGGGCGGGGCGGCCTGTGTTGGAGTAGAAGAACCGCGGGGAATAAAACTCCCACCCCACCCCCTTCCCTCCTTCACCCCTCCCGTCCGCCCCCTTGAGCTCCGCTGTTCCTTCAGCGCATGGCGTGGGGTATGTACCTGTGTGTGTGTGTGACGTGGAGGGTGGGGGGGAGGGGAGCCCCCTGCTGGTGGGTCGGGTTGAGATAGATGCAACCCGCTCCGGTACCGCTGTCCCACCTACCGATCACCCAAGTGGGGGCGATCTGGCAACCTGGGACAGAGGTGTGCATGCGTGGTCGAAAAGTTCAAATTGCAGAGTTCCTGCGCAGCTCGAGTGGACATGAAGCTGGTGCGCATATTTGGGCGAACCGTTGTATATGCTGTGCTCTGTGCCGAAGGCTGTGCGGTGTTACTAGTAAGTATGATGACTGAGCTGGGGCGCATGACACCTGTTTTGTGCGCCAAACCCGGGTGAACAAACCTCGCGTGTGTTGCCTGATGAAGGTTGGTGTGAATGTGCCGCAGTCAAAGCAACAGAGCAAGAGGTAGATTGTGTCTGTCACACAAAAGCGCTGCGAACTATTATTTCCACTGTGGCAAGGGCCCACATGTGTGAAAAGACGGGCCTGGGAAGGAAGCAGAAGTTGTAAAGGGTGAAGCGCGCACACCTCCACCTGTGAATGAGGTGCAAAACGCTCTCCTTCATCATATGAGGTGGCTTAGGTAGATACCGGTGTGAACGGAAACCGCTGGAAAGCGGTTGGGTGGGTCGCAACGGAACATGCAGGAAGAAGGGAGGGGGGTGTTGGGTAGAGGCAAGCACTGCCCCGCCCTGTGGTGGGTCGCCGTGGCATGCACTGCCTACACATGGACAGCAAGGGGTGTGGTGTGCCCCAGCAGGCTGATGGTACTGTGTGCCTGCTCATGGCGTTTGCCTGTCAGCTCAGCCGCCTCCTGCCCGGCACTGCCCGACAGATACGCACGCATCGCAGCGTTGTAGGGGTTCCACTCTGCAGAAGCCGCCCCGATGTGGTACATCCACTCCCCGTCATCGTGCTGTGCGTTGTCCTCGTCCTGCACCAGCAGTGAGTACACACAGAAGCATGTGTCCTCGTTGTTGTTGATGTTGTTGTTATCGACTTGTACATCAATGGGGGATTGATCACCACCACGTGCACTCTGCTTCACCAGACGCACCCGCCTCGGCACAAGCAGCAACACGTACTCGTGTTCTGTTTCCTTACGCAGTGCCGTGTTGCACAGCACGTCCAGACCGAACGCACGTGCCGCGCGCTCCAGCCCACACGCAAGGACAGGCAGCACGCCAAGCAGGCTGAAGCGCCGCATCTCCAGACAGCCTGTGTCCCCGCACAGCACACGTCCCGACGCTGCTCCGATGTTCACACGCAGATCACTGTTGGGGCACCTGACCTGTTGTGTGTTGCGGCTGCGCACAGCACGCACGATCTCTTGTGCTGCACCTGTTGACGCAGTGGTGTGCAGGGAGCACATGCGCGACGTGTTGAAGGAGGCCAGGATGCGGTCACCGATGAACGTGTCCACCAGCCCACGGCGTGACTCCACTGCAGACATCGTGTTGGTCAGCAGCATCCCGAAGAAGGAGGTGAAGGTGCGGTGGTCCTGTTGCAGACAAGCGAGCACGTTGCACGTGTTCACCACAAGCAGTGTCGATCGGGTGGTCTTCAAGACACCAAGCGCCTTGGTCGCCCTCGGACTTGGTGAGGTGTTGTATGCGCCATTGGAACTCCTGCAGGAGTCTGAAAGCATAGACGCGCATGTGGTGGTGTCCTCTCCACCGCCACCATCTTCCTGTGCAGGGAGGCAGGACTTCGGGAGGTACGGGCGGTACGCACGCAGGTTCTCTTCCAGCCTGCGAAGTGCCTCGTGCATCGCAGCAGGCAGCCGCCCCTCCGCCTCCGCCTCCTGCAGCATCTCCGCCACGGTGTCGACGTCGTAGCCCGCCAGAAGCTGTGCAATCGCCTCCACAGTCTCGATGGTCCGTCCCATCGACGCCTTCTCCTTCTCCGCAGACTCTGCGAACCCGCGTGTGGCGATGAAGTCGACAAGAAGTACGGCAAGCGACAGCTCGAGTTCAAGCATCCCCTTCGATGTACTGACAGGGCACGGTGGGTCTGTGCACTCGATAGTCTCAAGAATGCGTTCCCGCCTGAGTGAGTCAGGTGCTGATCCAGGCAGGTCGTACAGCCCGAAGCGCAGGACGCTTTCCGACACGGTGATGGCGACCCACAGGGCAGCGACCCCTGTCAGCCATGTGGCGAAGCGACTGCCGAGGCCGACCACCAGTGACAGGTCTGCGAGAAGCACAAACAGTGGCCAGATGGGATATCTACCGATACTGCGGGAGTTCAGGTCAAAAACGATAACGACGAGAGCAAGCAGCATGACGTAGGCACGCACGATGTTGGGTGTCAGGTGCACGCCGCACACACACAAGGCGATCATCACCGAGTGGCCCCCAAACTGCAAGATGTAGGAAATGAGGACATGCAGCCAGATGTTTGTGATAAATACAGATATGCAGGTCATCAAACCAAACGTACAGGCCATGAGAAAAACCAGCCGTCTGTCGCTGCGCGCCTTGCCCTGCAGCCTCCCGTCCATCGAGATGATGCGTTCGTACCAACCCATCGCCATTGTGCTTCGGTGTGACACCTGCTGACCTGTTGATGGCTGGACGTCAAGTCTCAGAAGTGATCCTGCACGCTCTGGCCTGGGGCTATATTACTGTAAACGTCATGGGTCGGTCTGTCAAAAGTTCGGACCGCAAGAAGCCCAGAACATTGGTGGGGTGATACCACGCACTGTGTCTCTTGTGGAACCGGGGCGTTAATCTGCTGAATGAAGGTGAAATGCACTGATAAGGCAGATAAGCACATGAGGCAGAGAAACACGCCCGCATTGCTGCCGCAGCTCGTTTGTAGGCTTAACACACTTCTCGCCCGAGTGGGTGATTTGCGCGTTCTGCCAAAAATTCTGCAGTACACCTTTGTTATTACCAAGACTGTAAACCCCCGGCCGAAAATCACCTCCAGCGGGGACTCACAGGTAGCGCTCGTTTCGCATTTTTTTGAACACACACACCCAACCTGGGGCCTTTGCAAGAAAAGGCGAAGGACGTCTGACTTGGTGTGAGCCTCAACGAAAAAAAACTCTTGGTGACGAAATACACAATGTCCTGGCTGATGAAGGTGTGGTGGTGTGATGAGTGTAGAGCACGGAACGCCTCCTCAAAACAGATCCTGAAAAATTTCCTATAACATCTTGCAATGTCTTCGGAAAAACATTGATCCCACTGCAACCTTTTTAGTTCTGAACGCCTTCCGTGCACGGTGCGTTTGACGCAAAAATGACAGAGAAACGCGACACAACTGATACAACATCAGAACTGCAGGCTCGTTCTTCCCTCTGTTATCAACATGGACAAGACCCTTGCTTAGAGGGATGAACGTTCAGTTCTTATTACACCTGCAGCAGGAACCAGAGCGAGGAGAGGAAACCACTGGAAAGTGGTTGGGAAGCATCGGAAAAAGGGGGAGGAGGGGGTGTTGGGTAGAGGCAAGCACTGCCCCGCCCTGTGGTGGGTCGCCGTGGCATGCACTGCCTACACATGGACAGCAAGGGGTGTGGTGTGCCCCAGCAGGCTGATGGTGCTGTGTGCCTGCTTGCGGTGCTCGCCTGCCAGCTCAGCCGCCTCCTGCATGTTGTGTGTGCTGAGGAATGCACGCATCGCAGCGTTGTAGGGTTCCCACTCTGCAGCAGCCGCACCGATATGGTACATCCACTCCCCGTCATCGTGCATTGCGTTGTCCTCGCCCTGCACCAGCAGTGAGTACACACAGAAGCATGCGTCCTCGTTGTTGTTTTCGTAATTGTTGTCGACTTGCAGAGCCATGGGGGATTGATCACCACCACGTGCACTCTGCTTCACCAGACGCACCCGCCTCGGCACAAGCAGCAACACGTACTCGTGTTCTGTTTCCTTACGCAGTGCCGTGTTGCACAGCACGTCCAGCCCGAATGCACGTGCCGCGCGCTCCAGCCCACACGCAAGGACAGGCAGCACGCCAAGCAGGCTGAAGCGCCGCATCTCCAGACAGCCTGTGTCCCCGCACAGCACACGTCCCGACGCTGCTCCGATGTTCACACGCAGATCACTGTCGAGGATCCTGCCCTGTTGGGTGCTGCTGCTGCGCACAGCACGATCTCTTGTGCTGCACCCACAGCCGCAGTGGTGTGCAGGGAGCACATGCGCGACGTGTTGAAGGAGGCCAGGATGCGGTCACCGATGAACATGTCCACCAGCCCACGGCGTGACTCCACTGCAGACATCGTGTTGGTCAGCAGCATCCCGAAGAAGGCCGTGAAGGTGTGAGGGTCCTGTTCCAGACAAGCGAGCACGTTGCACGTGTTCACCACAAGCAGTGTCGATCGGGTGGTCTTCAAGACACCAAGCGCCTTGGTCGCCCTCGGACTTGGTGAGGTGTTTATGCTCTCAGGCTCCCGCAGGAGTTCCAATGGCGCATACGACGCGCATGTGGTGGTGTCCTCTCCACCGCCACCATCTTCCTGTGCAGGGAGGCAGGACTTCGGGAGGTACGGGCGGTACGCACGCAGGTTCTCTTCCAGCCTGTGAAGTGCCTCGTGCATCGCAGCAGGCAGCCGCCCCTCCGCCTCCGCCTCCTGCAGCATCTCCGCCACGGTGTCGACGTCGTAGCCCGCCAGAAGCTGTGCAATCGCCTCCACAGTCTCGATGGTCCGTCCCATCGACGCCTTCTCCTTCTCCGCAGACTCTGCGAAGTCGCGTGTGGCGGCGAAGTCCATCAGCAGCACGAGTAATGAGATTTGCACGTCGTACACACCCTTCGCGACACTGGTAGGGCACGGTGGGTCTGTGCACTCGACAGCCTCGAGGACGTGTTCCCACCTCAAATAGTCGGGATGTCGTACAGCCCGAAGCGCAGGACGCTTTCCGACACGGTGATGGCGACCCACAGGGCAGCGACCCCTGTCAACCATGTGGCGAAGCGACTGCCGAGACCGACCACCAGTGACAGGTCTGCGAGAAGCACAAATGCCGGCCAGATGGGCTGCTGGCTGAGGCTCCGGGTATTCAGGTCCAGAATCATAATAACGAGAGCCATCACGATGACGTAGGCACGCACGATGTTGTGTGTCAGGTGCACGCCGCACACACACAAGGCGATCATCGCGGAGTGGCCCCCAAACTGCAGGATGTAGGAAATAGTGGTAAGCGTCCACAGTTTTGCGAAGAATATCGATGCGAACGACAGCAAACCGAACGTACAGGAGATGAGAAACACCAGCCGTCTGTCGCTGCGCGCCTTGCCCTGCAGCCTCCCGCCCATCGAGACGATGCGTTCGAACCAACCCGTCGCCATTGTGCTTCGGTGTGACCTGAAGATTGCAGGATGCACAACAGTCCCCACAGTGTGTTTGCCTATGTGATGACGCTTCCACCCCTCGCCTGTGTGAGGGTGAGTGGATGCGGGGCACACAGTGAGTGGGTGACCCCCGACAAGCGACGCTTCCCTCCCACACAATTCCGTCCCAAGTGCAGGGGGGGAGGGGAAGGGAGGTGACACTGTATGCGCACAATCCGCTATATTGTGGAGACTGACAGGAGCCCCTGTTGCAGGAAGAAGCGTGGCAACCGTGCTTCATCCCATAACCCTTCCTCAGGCCAGATGCTCTGAGGAGCACAAGGGCACCGAACAACAACGCGACACGTGCTGAAAATGTCATCGCGAAGAGAGAAACTTTCTCTAGAAGGTGACGTCCCACCGTGGTGGAGGGAGGGGGCTGTGGCAGTGCCAGAGTGGCCCAGCCCACCGACTCATGACCACAGCCGGGGCAGGGAGCGCCAAAGGCGGAAACACACAGGGGGTCTTCGCTGGTCGTTATTCTTCGTCAATCTTCGTCAGTTTTCAGCTATTTCAACAGGAAATGCACCAAAATGCACTGACGATCACCCCGTGGCGAAGACCCCCACACGGAACTACAGGAACAGAACAAAGAGGGGTCTGAGCGCCTGAGCTGCGGTGCCGCAACCAAGACACCGAGAGAATGGCGACATTGTACTCGCTACCTCAGGAGGCCGCCCCTCTCCCGCGGTGGGGCTAGCCGGGTGAGGGGACGGCTGAGGCAGGCCCAGTCCTTCCAATAGAGAGTCGTGGGGTGGGAGAGGCGTCACGCAGCCTGATGCAGCTCAGGGAAGGCGGCAGCAACGACGTCGCTGTCGCAGCGCAGCGGGGCAGATGCAAAGACGAAGGCCTTTGGCTCGGCGCGCAGAGCCGCGAGCACCACTTCCTTGTCTCCGCGCAGCGCTGTGGGGGCGTACCGTAGGGCACGTCCGTTCTGGCGCACCGCCGCTAGAACAACCTCACGCTTGTTGCAGATTGTGTTGTGGGCGAAGCGCAGCGCACTGCCCCAGCTCGTCGTGGCTGCGAGGACAACTTCCTCATCGCGTCGGAACGCAGGATCGGCGAAACGCAGCGCGCCCCCGTGCGCGCGGGCCGCTTGGAGCACAACTGATCTGTCGCTTCGCAGCGACGGGTCGGCGTACTGCAGTGCCCTCCCATCCTGCAAGACGGCTGCCAGTTGAAAATCTGGGTCGCGGCACAGAGAAGCGCTGGCGTAGTACATCGCACACCCAGCCTTGCGCACGGCTGAAAGCATGAAGTCCCTGTTGCTGCGGAACGACGGGTCGGCTGAGGCAAGGACGTCACCGTCGCCGTGCAGGCCTGCGAGCACCACCTCCTCGTCCTTGCGGAAGGCGCTGTCGGTGTGGATCAACACATCCTCTAACGACGCGGCAGCAGCAAGCACCACGTCTCGGTTGCTGCGCAGGCCGCTGGAGACATGCTGCAGCGCCCGCCCGTCCCTCCTCACTGCGGAGAGGGCGGCCTCCCTGTCGCTGCGGATCGACTCGTCACACCACTCCAAGGCCCTCGGGTCCTGCGCCACCGCAGCAAGCTGCACCTCCCTGTCGCTGCGGACGGAGGGGTCGGCGTGCTCCAAGGCACGCCCCTGCAGCCCGACACACCGCAGCACGAAGCCTTTGCTGCTCCGCAGCGACTGGGATGCCTGCTTGAAAACCAGCGCATTCTGCCGCACGCCTGCCAGCACCACCTCCTCGTCCTGCCACAGGTGGGAAGGGACAACGGAGAACATGAGGGCATGCCCCCACCCGTGGCTGCGCATCGCAGCAAGCACCACCTCCCTGTCCTGCTGCAGGGAAGGGTCGGCATGCTCGAGGGCACCGGGGGCTGTCTGCAGAGCCGCAAGCACAAGGCTGCGGTCGGAGCGAAGAGAGCGATCCGCGTGCTTCAGCGCCCCGCCGTATCGCAGCACAGCCTCGCGTTGGAAGCCCACATCGCTCCGCAGGGATACCGACGCAAGGTCCAAGTTGCCACCCTGGAGCGTCACGGCAGCCAGCACCACCTCCCTGTCGCCGCGAAGCGAATCGGGGACGCTGTAAAAATCGTAGGAAGATGTGGTGGTCAAGGCATTCAGCACGAGGTCCCTGTCGCTGCGGATGGCAGGGCTCGCGTGGCTCAGCCCTCCGTGCGCCGCCACCACCACCTCCCTGTCGCCCCGCAGTGCCTCGCTGGCGTGCTGCAGCGCCGTGGCGAGGGTCTGGACGGCCGTCATGACCACCTCCCTGTCGGCCTGCAGGGCCACATCAAGAAACTCCAACGCCTCGCCACAGCGCTGCACGGCTGTGAGGGCGAACGGCTTGCTGCCGCGCAGTGCGTCAGATGCGTGGTGAATGCCTGGGGAGGCTGCCCACAACTGTTCTGGTATGATCTGCAGGGTGGCCAGCACCACGTCCTCGTCGTTGCGTAGATCTTCGGAGGCGTGCTGGAGTGAATCTGGGTCCCTTGCAACAGCTGGGGTGACGATGCTTTTGTCGCTGCGGAAAGACGCATCGACGTGTTGCAGTGCGCTGCCATCGCTCAGAACCATCGCGAGCGCGACGTCGCGCAGGCGGCGTGCCCACATCGGGATGGCTTCCAGGTCAAGCCCAGCGTCAAGCGCCGGGTCGTCGCTGGAGTCCTCCCGTATCTTCTTGATGAAGCGTGCCCCCGACAGCGCCACGTCGATGCAGCACCCCTGCGTCACACCCGGGGCGCCTGACAGAGGGGTGCTGTCGTCGAGCACCTCCCCATCCACCGACAGCTCCACGTCCTCCGGGAGGGCATCTGCAGGGGACCCGAGTGCGATGCTGAGTGCCTTTGGCCTGAGCTGTGCCGGGGTGTCGCCCTCCCCGACGTGCACCGCGTGCTGCTCCCCACACAGCGTGTCCTTTAAGAACACCTCCATGTGGCGAGGGGCGCTTGGGGGCTGGGGGGTGTGACTGTGTTGGGGCAGCCGTCCGGACACACAGGCAAACCTTGTTGTTGCTGTTGCTGTTGTTGTTGTTTCAGTGTAGGTCGTGCCGCACGCACAGCCCTCGTCCTGTGTGGAGGTGGAAGGGTGGACACGCAGCACGCAGCACGGGGGCAGGGGCAGGGGAAGCGGGTGTGTGGTGTGCGGTGCAATTCATCGAAGATGCAGGGGAGGGGGGACTGGGAGTCCTTTTTTGGGGGAAAGAAATCTCTCAAGACACTGCAAAGCTGCAGCTGATGCTGTATGTCGGGAAACCAGTGCTGGCCCTGCATACGACATCAAGACACATCGAGTGCACCCTGGGAAGGTGTACGGATCCGACGTTGGGTCCTGTGTGCCCAGCTGCTGACAGGTGGTTCACCACGGAAGCGGCTCACAGCACACAGCGCGGCTTGGGCACGGGTTTGCTAAAAATCGGGAACGGGCACTCAGTTCAGCAGCAGCCTCGCTAACTCCCTATTCTGCACTTCAAGAGGGTGGGCTAAGGCCCCCCGTATAATCCCGACTATTCTGTTTGGGCACCTGTTGCAGTCGTCGGAACAGCCGAAGCTCTTCAGAGCTGTCCAGCTGCACTGCAATCCAACCCAGAGCCAACACAAGAGAGCCTAAGACATGTCAATTCTTTGGGCATGTCCAGTCCGCATGGACCACGAGCAATGCCGTCTCATATTATATTTGTAACACACGCACACCGGAAAGTTACCCTTTTTGTTTAGTGTCGTGTCGAGCGCGCTCCGAAAAGATACCTTCAAAATGCAGAGCGCACCGAGCTCCTTGGCGCGATCTCCACTGTCCCTGATGATACCCTCACTGCCACCCACACGTTAATCTTTTTAGTTTAGTGTCGGACGAACACCGGGCGGAACTCTGGTGCTGCCCCCACTGCTCACACGCCAGTCTTTTTGTAGTAGTGTACACAACACCGAGCACCTTTGCTCTTTGGTGTCATCTCCACCCCCCCCCCCCTGAGCCCCCCCCCCCCCCCCCCGCCCCTCCCCTTTGTATTGCCTATATTTTACACCACCCCGGAGGGATGCCGCCTAACACGGGAGAGGGCGTTGCCGCCACCCCTTGCTGCTGCTGCTGCCCCGGGTGGTGCTGCACCTGCACCGCACTGCCCGGCGGCACCACCACAGGGGGGAGGGGCCGGCCACCACCACCACCACCCCCTACCACCTCGAACTGGAGCAGCGGCGAGCACACCGAGCGCCTGCGCCTGCTGCGCGCTGCCGCACCGCCAGCGCCACACCCGGAACCCGGCGACACGGCCTGCCTGACGCCCGGCAAGGCGCAGCCCCCTGCGGGGCTGCGGACCGCCGCTTGGGGTGCAGGCGAGGGCATCCCTGGCCCCACACACGGGGGAGACATACACCCCACAGGCGCGCCACCGCCACCGCCACCGCCAACACCGACACCGCCCCCTGCCGCCGGGCTTTGGTGGGGGTGCTGGCGGTACACCGTATCGCCCGCCACAGAGTAGGAGCCATGGGTGACACCACCACCACCACCACCCACCTGCCGATCTGTGCCACCCCCACGGGGGACGCCGAGGCCCAGAGGCAGTGAGGCCTTGCGGAGCCACGGCGCGGGCCGGCGGGCCGACCGGTGGTGCGCCGTGGTTCCGCCGCTGCCGGGCTGCAGCGGCACGACCTCCTCCCACGGGGCACCGCCGCGCAGCGACGAGGCGAAGGAGGGGCGGCGGCGGCGGCCGCTGCTGCTGTTGATGCTGCTGCTACTGAGGCGGCGGAGCTGGGGGGCTCCCGCGCCGCTGCCGGGGGGGCTCAGGCCACGCCATGGCGCGGCAGCGCCGACCCCCCCCTCCTCCTCCTCCACCTCCACAGGGCTGCAGGAAGTGAGAGAACCGAGCAGGGGCGACATGAGCAGCGGCGGAGATGGAGGTGTCCGAAGGGGGTGCTGCTGCAGCAGCTGCGGCTGCCCCTTCCAGCTGCTGCGCACCGGCAGGGATTCGAATGACGCCGCGGTGCTGCGCCTCCCCCGAGAGAGGATCGGGAAGCTGCCGCCTCCACCAGCGCTGCTGCCGAGAGCCACGTCGCCCCACGACACCACCGAGGTGTCGAGGAGGGCGGTGGTGCTGCTGCTGTCCCCTGCCCCACGGCTTGCAGTGCGCATGCCTTCTTCTTCTTCTTCTTCCCCTCCGCCATCTCTTCCCCCCTCCTGCAGCAGCGGTTGCCGCAGATCCTCACACCCGAGGCAGAGTAGGGGCTCCGCGGAGTCGTTGCTCTTCACAGAAGAGACGTGCTTCCCCTGCAGTGCCTGCTGGCCCCTCTCGCCCCCTGCCCCCTCCTCCAGAAGAGTCCCGAACAGCTCGCCGAGGTCTAGGGGCACGGGGAGGGGCTGCGTGGGCAGCGTGGATGCAGGGGGGTGAACCGATGGTTTTTCCGACGGCCTGTCCAGAGGAGGCCCTGCTGCAGATGCCACGGCGCCGCCTGTGGGGGCGGAGGAGGAGGGGGGGAGAAGAGAAGAAGAAGAAGGGGAGGAGGAGGAGTGGGGCTTGGTATGATCACCACCACCGCCGCCACCGCCGCCCTCCCGCATCTGCCGCCGCCGCAGCGCGGCGTGGTATACATCATCCGCCAGATCCGCAGCCGCCTTCAGCACAATCAGAAAAGCCGCCGCGGTTAAAACCCCCGCCGCTGCTGACTCAAGGCCCTCCACCCCCACCTCCCCTCCGCCATATTCATAGAGTGCCGCAGCCTGCAGTGCAGCTGCTGCTGCCCCTGCGGCGTATGCCAATCCGAGGAGAAGCGTATCACGCCCCCTGCAGTAGGGCCGCCCCAACGTGACAACGGCGCAGGCCAGGGTTAGGAGGATGGCCAGGCCGACGCGGAGGTGGGCACAGCCAGCCACGGTTCTCCCGTGTTGGGTTGACTGGGCGGAGACGAGGGCCGCGGCGGCGAGAGCGAGGAGAAAGGTCAGCGGGGCGCCCCACCCCGCAGACCCGCCGTGGAACGGCTTCACCGCAAGCATAACCCCCGGGAGCCACGGATGCCGGGGGAGAGAAGGGCCAGAGGGAGGCGAATAAGGTACCCCTTCCACCTCCCCTCCCCCCACCTGCCCCCCACGCTCCGCCCACTCCCCGGGGCCTATCAGGAAGGCCCGGAGGGTGGGAAGCGGCGCCGACACAGGAGGGGCGGGGGCGGGGGCGGGGGTGGGGGTGGGGGTGGGGGCGGGACCCCCCACACCCATACCCACGCCCACCCCACCTACTGCCAGGCGGTACACTGCCCTGGAGGTGTCACCGCCACCACCGCCACCACCGCCACCACCGCCACCCTTCTTCTCCCCACGGAGGCCGTTGCGGAGGAGGCAGGCGAGGCAGATGGGGAGGGCGGCACAGGCGAGGGCCCCGGCTGCGGCTGCCGCGGTGTGCCACCAGGGGGGGGTTGGGTCGTGGTTGTCCCCTCCCCCGCGGGTTTGCGCCGCGTCGAAAAGCAGCGTGAGTGACGCGACGGCAGCCCCGGGGTACAGCGGGGGTGCGAACAGCAGCGCTGCGGCTGAGGCGCCACCACCGCCCAGCCCTGTGCGGAGCAGCAGCTCTCGCAGACCCCAGTTCGGTGGGGTTTGGTGGAGATTGGGCTGCGTTGTGTCGGCGGCGCACCCCAACAGCGCTGTCGCTGCGGAGAGGGCTACCGCAAGCCCCGCCACCACCGCGGCGTTTCCCACCAGGGCCCCGAGATAGGGGTTTCCTTGGATGCGCAGCCCTGTGGGGCTGAGTATGAGGGGGAGTTTTTTGGGCCGTTTTTCCCGCCCCCCCCGGGCGCCTGTTTGGGGGGAGGGGGGGGGGGCGAAAACCTCCCCGGTGGAACCGAGCAGGGTGGTGGTGGGGCCGCCGCCGACCCGCCCCCCCGCCCCCCCTCCCGCCACTCCCCGCGGTCCCCCCGCGGTGCAGGCGCCTGGGGGTGTGTGGGACAGCGTCGCTAGACACCCCCCCGCCAATGCAGCGTGAGGGCTGGCCAGGGCAAGCGCTGCTAGAGCTACGGAGATCAACCCACCGTCAAAACCACTCTGTTGGGGTGCGGACGACCCCCCTCCGGAAGGGGCTGCAGCGGTGGCGGTGGTGGTGTTGCTGTGTGGAGGCCCTGAGCTGGGTGCAGATGCGTTGAAACCGCCACCGCCGTGCCCCCCCTGGGGTGGCGCGGAGGGGTAAGGGGAAGGATCCTCAGCAGAGGAATAAGGCCCCTCTGGGGAGACGTCTGGGGCATCTCCGGGGCGCGGCGTGGGGTGCAGCGGGGTGAAGGTCAGGTCCGGACGCACCTCGGCGTCGGGGGGAGGAGGAGAAGGGGGCGCGGCAGCCGCACCCCCTGAAGGCCATCCCTCGATAGGGGGAGACGGGGAAGTGTGGAGCGGGGTGTCGGTAGAGTTGAGTTGCCCGGCCCAAGGCGGGTGAGGTGTCGCAGCGCTGGGCAACGGCCCTGGCGCTGCCGGTGGAGGTGCAAACGTGAGGGCGGAAATCGGCGGGGAGAAGGTCGGCCGGGCGACATGCTGGGGTGCCTCGGTCGGGAACCGGTTCGGGGGGCCGGCGGTGGGCTGTGGTGAGGTGGTCGTCTCAGGAGGGGCCGGTGATGTGTCGGTGGATCGCGATGGCGGATGTGTTGCAGGCGGGGGGGGTGCAGGAGTGGGTGCTGCAGTTGGAGGGGAGGGTGGCCGAGGTGTGTCAGGTGGAGGTGGCGCAGTTGTTGTGGGCGCAGCTGTCGGAGGGGCGGGTGCCAGAGGTGGCGGTGTCGCAGGTGTCGTTGTCGGAGGCGCAGGTGTCACAGGATCAGGTAATGGAGGTGCGGGTGCTTCAGGTTCAACCGTTGGAGGTGAAGGCGCTGCAGGTGCAGGTGTTGGTGGTGTTTTGGGTTCGACTGATGCAGGCGCGACTGTTGGGGGTACAGGTGTTGGAGGCGCAGGTGTTTCAGGTACAAAGGTTGGAAGTGAGGGCGTTGCAGGTGTCGTTGTCGGAGGCGCAGGTGTTGCAGGAGGTGCGGGTGGTTCAGGTTCAACCGTTGGAGGAGAAGGCGCTGCAGGTGCAGGTGTTGGTGGTGTTTTGGGTTCGACTGATGCAGGCACAGGTGGAGGGGGTGTCGGAGGCGCAACTGTTGTACGCGCAGGTGTTGCGGGCGCAGTTGACGGCCCAGGTGTTCCAGGTTCAACTGATGCAGGCGCAGGTGTAGGAGGTGCCAATGTCGGGGGCGCAGGAGTCGCAGGTGCAGCTGTCGAAGGTGCAAGTGTTGCCGGCACAAATGTCGGAGGTGCAGGTGTTGCATGTTCAACTGTCAGAGGTACATGTGTTGGAGATGAAAGTGTCGGGGGTGCAGATGTTGGAGGTGAAGGCGTTCCAGGTACAACCGTTGGCGGGGCGGGTGTCGGAGGTAAACCTGTCAGAGGTGCAGATGTCAGAGGTAAAGGTGTTGCAGGTGGGACTATAGGAGACGCAGGTGTCGGAAGTGCAACTTTCGAAGGTAAAGGCGTTGGAGGTGCAGGTGTTACGGGTGCAACTGTTGGAGGCACAAGTGTCGGTGGTGAAGGCGTTACAGGTGAAATTGTTGCAGGTGAAACTGTTGGAGGTGCCAACGTCGGAGGTGTTGGTGAAGGCGCTGGCGGTGCAAGTGTTGCAGGTGCAACTGTCGAAGGTGAAGGTGTTGGAGGCGCAAGTGTTCGAGGTACTGATGTTGGAGGAGCATGTGTCAAAGGTGAAGGTGTTGCAGGGACAAGTGTTGCAGGTGAAACTGTTGGAGGTGCCGATGTCGGAGGTGTTGGTAAAGGCATTGCGGGTGCAACCGTTGGAGGTGAAGGCGTTTGAGGTGCTGATGTTGGATGCGTAGGTGTAGGTGGCAAAGGCGTCGGTGGTGCAAGTGTCGCAGGTGAAGGTGTTGGTGGCGCAACTGTCGGAGGTGCAAGTGTTGGAGGTGCAACCGTTGGAGGTGAAGGTGTTGGAGGTGCTGATGTTGGATGCGCAGGTGTCGGAGGTGAATGTGTTCCAGGTGCAAGTGTTGCAGGTGAACCCGTTGGAGGTGCAGGTGTTGGTGGCAAAGGCGTTGCAGACGAAGGTGTTGGAGGCGCAGGTGTTTGTGGCGAAGGCGTCGGAGGTGAAATCGTCGGAGGTGCAGGTGTCGCGGGTGTCGATGTTCGAGGCGCAGGTGTTGGTGGCAAAGGCGTCGGAGGTGCAAGTGTCGCAGGTGAAGGTGTTGGTGGCGCAACTGTCGGTGGTGCAAGTGTTGGAGGTGCAGGTGTCAGTGGCGAAGGTGTCGGAGGTGAAACTGTGGGTGGCGCAACTGTCGAAGGTGCAGGTGTTGCCGGGGCAGGCGTCGGTGGTGAAGGCGTCGGAGGTGCAAGTGTTGCAGGCGCATGTGTCGCAGGTGAAGGTGTCGGAGGTGAAACTGTGGATGGCGCAACTGTCAAAGGTGCAGGTGTTGCAGGTGAAGGCGTTGAAGGCGAAGGCGTCGGAGGTGCAATTGTTGGAGGTGCAGGTGTCGGTGGTGAAACTGTTGGAGGCGCAGACGTCGCAGGCGCTGATGTTCGAGGCGCAGGTGTTGGTGGTGAAGGAGTTGCAGGTGCAACTGTTGGGGGTGCTGATGTCGGAGGTGAAGGAGTTTCTGGTGCAACTGTTGGAGGTGCAGGTGTCTGTGGTGAAGGTGTCGGAGGTGAACCTGTGGGTGGCGCAACTGTCGAAGGTGCAGGTGTTGCCGGGGCAGGCGTCGGTGGTGAAGGCGTCGGAGGTGCAAGTGTTGCAGGCGCAGGTGTCGCAGGTGAAGGTGTCGGAGGTGAAACTGTGAATGGCGCAACTGTCAAAGGCGCAGGTGTTGCCGGGGCAGGAGTCGGCGGCGAAGGTGTTGCAGGTGAAGGCGTTGGTGGCACAACTGTGGGAGGTGCAGGTGTCGCAGGTGCCAATGTTCGAGGCGCAGGTGTTGGAGGTGAAGGCGTTGCAGGTGCAACCGTTGGGGGTGCTGATGTTGGAGGTGAAGAAGTTTCTGGTGCAACTGTTGGAGGCGCAGGTGTTGCCGGCGCAACTGTTGCAGGTGAAGGCGTTGGAGGCGAAGGCGTCGGAGGTGCAATTGTTGGAGGTGCAGGTGTCGGTGGTGAAACTGTTGGAGGTGCAGACGTCGCAGGTGCTGATGTTCGAGGCGCAGGTGTTGATGGCGAAGGCGTTGCAGGTGCAACTGTTGGGGGTGCTGATGTCGGAGGTGAAGGAGTTTCTGGTGCAACTGTTGGAGGTGCAGGTGTCTGTGGCGAAGGTGTCGGAGGTGCAGGTGTTGCCGGCGCAGCCGTCGGCGGCGAAGGCGTCGCAGGCGCAGGTGTTGGCGGCACAACTGTCGGAGGTGCAGGTGTTGCCGGGGAAGGTGTCGGGGGCGCCGGTGTCGGCACCAACGTCGGAGGCACAGCCGTCGTATCCACACGGCAGCACCACATCTCGAAGTCCCACACCTCCCCATCCAGATCCGCATCTGCGACCCAGTTGCTGCGCCCCACGAGACAATGGCTCCGCTGCCTCCACAGCGGCAGCTCTGTGTACGCCGGGTTCCCTGCCACACCGTCGATATACGTCACAATCTGCGCGTCCACCAGCGAAGCCCCTGTCCGCGAGATGACCACCTCTAGGCGGAAGTCCCTGCCTAGGGGGAGCTGCCGAGTGTCGGGGAAGTGCGGTGTCGTGCCTCGATGCATGTCGAACGAGTTCACTGCGACAACCCCACCCGTGCCCACCTGCATCACAAGCAGGTTGTCCGCAACACCGCCGTTGCCGAAGTCGAACACTCTCCCAAAGTAGGTGTAGCTGTGTATCCTCACCATGCAGCGCACCACAATCTCGCCCCCGAAGGTCACAGCCGAACCCTGCTGAAAGTCCTGCATGCTGTCGAACGACACAGCCAGCACGGGATCACTGCATGGTGTGGGGACGAGGGGCGGAAGCGACGCCACACAGAGGCACATCAGCACTGCCGCCTCCATCGCCGGAGGCCTGGTGTGGTGGTGGTGGTGTGGCAGCATCCCAAAGCCCCTCACAGCCTCCCAGAGGCACTGCGGCACACTGTGGCATGGCACGCTGCGAGGTCCAGCCCCAGCCGTCTGGGGGCTGGAGTGAAACTGGACTTGCTTGCAAGGTGGGTCGGAACCTCCGCTACAGGGGGGGTTGGCACGGCGGGTGTGTGGGGCAAAGATACGACACTCACTGCATGCCTGCTTGTAAAAGCGGGGACAGCGGGCCGTGCGTGTGGTGTTGCAGTGGAGATCGCACCAAGAGCAGGCGCTTGGTGTGCTCTGCACTGCACTATGGGGCCGCTCAGAGGTGCAGAGCTTTGCACAGGACAGGATACAGGGGGTGTGGACGAAGAACACAGATTGGCACACAGTGGCAGATTTAATTTATGCTTTCCTTGTTGTGTTTGAGAAAACGCGGAACCTTCCGAAGTCGTGCGACAGCAGAGACGCCCAGTTCCAAGTCATTTCCGAATTGAGCATTGTTTCACCACAAACCCTACCCACGTCGTGTGGAGAGGGAGGTTGGTGTCGAAGCTGATTGGATCTCTTCCACATTATGATCACACGCGGACACAACACACTCTGTCATGTTTGAACAGTTACCTACCCCCCCCCCCCCGGGGGGTGGGTATACCCCCCCCCTATACGCGTGAGAAAATAACATTTTTCGGGAACACCAAAAAGTACCTCAGAAAGCCATGTAAAGGGTGCCAATGTGCCCAGATCGTCCCAAAAGTGTTTTGTGGTGGAGATTTCACCACCAGATCAACCTCAGTGCTGATATTTTGGCATTCTAAAAAATTTGCCCATCGGTGGTTCCTACGGTGCCCCCCGGATAGGCACTGCACACTCACTCACACCCCTTCACATGGCTAGTGCCACCCCACAAGCCTGTTACCAAGAAAGTATCACCCTCGGGACCAGCTCGCGCAGACTGTAGAACGAGGCTACTCCCGCATGCCAGATTCTATAGCAATCGACACTCTTCTCCATGACGACATGCTGCCTGTGTTGAGCGCCGCACTGTGCCACAGTTGAACTCAGTCACTTCTGAAAACTCATCTTCGCGAAGAACTGGGCGCTCCTGGTGAGATATTAGCAGCTGAGGCGCAATCATTTCGATAGGCTCAAGGCACGCCTCCAAACCCTCATGAAATTCAAAGTCCAAACACCTGCCTGCCAGCATGGGAACCAATGCCTGGCTGCGCACACTGCAGCACTGTCAACAGCAGGAATGCACAGACACGCAGCAGGTGAACTGAGTTACTATGCACAAATTTGCTGAATTCGAAGCAAATGACGAGGAGGCTTTTGCAAACCACCCGAATCGATGGAAGTCATTCCTGTGACACCTGGCTCTGTTGAGGGACGTGATGGGCGAATTGCCCATCAGGCGAGGCATAGGCGCGCCCTGAAGCGCAATCGTATTGACGAGCTTCGGGTGCTCTGTGAAAGAAATATACTGGCTGTGAATACCGACAGCCATCTGATTTTTCAGCAGGGCTCCACGCAGGATAACAAGACCATACAGGCCCATACCTGTCGGGATATGCACATCGAGATCAATCCATACAGGCAATCTGTGCCTATCCAGGCCTGTACAGGCCAAGGCACGCCTATACGTGCATGTAATTCGCGCAAAAATCAGTGGGACAGGGGCACAATCGTCGAAACTCGTGTCCGGGCAATTTCCGACACCTCCTTCACCACGCCTACCCCGTATTGTGCCAGCAAAAGGGCTTGTCCAGCAAACAGAGGTGGGCCTACGGTACCACCAGGAACCACCGGTGGGCAAATTTTCCGGAACCCCAAAAAACACCCCATAAGGCCCCACAAATGGTGTTGGTGGCCTCAGGATATCATTCTGGCACCCTTTGGGGTCGGTGCGTGTGTCAGGTAGGGGCTGAGAGGTGTTTAGAGCGTGTCCTGAAAATACCCATTTTCTCACAGGGGTATACCCGCCCCTACCCCCCCCCCCCCCCGTGTTTAAGTCCCCTATCCATATGATGTGGTTAAATCCCCTTGGCGGCCAATTTTCCCGAAGGGACTTACTAGTAAACACCCCGGTCTAGTAGTTTGGTTGGGGGGCATTTTTTTTCGATTTTTCCAGGTGTCCTTTGGCGGACCACCAGGATGTGAGGCACGTGTGGAGGCCAGGGAGGGAGCCTGTGACCGCTTCCACCACCATTTTTTTTTAAAAAAGGATATCGGGCCCAGGGTATAAGATAGACTTTTTTTCTGGCGCCGTTTTCCGGTTTTTCTGGTTTTGAAAATTGTTCGCGCGCGCCTTCGGCGCGCGCGACCCGCGCAAACCCTCCCAGAATCTGAGAGGGCCCAGTGCCTGCGCGCGTCCTGTCGTACTGAGGCTGCTTGGTGGGGCAGGCGCAGCAGCTGCTTTGAAAGTTTGGACTCTCGGCCAAAAAACCGGTCTGGTGCAATGTTTTTACGCAGGGGGGTCTGGGGGGCGGAGCCCCCCAGCCGCCGGAGGCCACGGTAGTGAACATCTGTTCCCTACAGTCTGGATTCGCTTGTAAGTAGGAAGGCTTCACTGTATCGCAGCCCGGCCAGCAGGAGATCACTGGTCCTTGAGGGTTCAACCTTCAGGGTGGAGGAGGACGGGGGAGCGACCACTCGTGACAGGTGTGCGTTGTGGGTGGAGTGGGTGCACGACAGACCTTGTCATGGCCAAAGGGTCCACGAGATCTCTGCAAACATTCCGTTATCGAGGAGATGGGCACCTAGCTGTGACGACAGGCAACAAACAAATCTCATCTGTTAGTTGCCCCCAATAGGCTTGGCGACCTTCAAGACTGCTTGAAAGTCGTTCGTGTTCTCGTCTCAGCCCTCCAGACAAGCAGATCTGTCTCGAGTTGGTGGGCTGTCGCCATGTATTCGATGGCACCGAGTGACGCTGCACAGAGGCAGACGACACGGTGAACTCCAGCGGAGGTTACCCTACCTCCGCTGGAGTACACCGTCACGTGACCGTGTGTCTCCCATGAGTCTCAACTAGCGGGAGTCTTAGCGTAAATTAGCTGGAAAATAGACTCCCGTCTCCAGTACAGACTGCAGTCTTAGACTCCCTCTTAGGACACACACATGGTGGCTGGAGTCCACCATGTGTGCACCTTCAAAACAGAAGAGACCTGCATGACGAGGGCATCACCACCCACCGGGCCACCCGCTAGGTCCATTTTTTCTTCTCCGCTTCTCTGACTTCTTTGGACTATTTGAGCTCTGTGCGGATCACGATGGGGTCACTTTCTATTTTTTTATGGCGTTTTTTCTGACTGTTTTACTGTCCCAAAGTCACAAAAAAACCGCCAAAAATGAGACCGACCTTTTTTTTTTTTTCCAGAAAACCGGGAACCGGGAAACCCTGGTTTTGAAAACCGGAAAACCAGACCTATCTTATCCCCTGATCGGGCCTATTGTTGTGAGCCCTTCGGTTGTGTCTTACCTGTCTGAAGTACAGAAAGTGGTGGAGCACAATTAGAGAGAGAGGGAAGAGTTGTTCGTATGGCAAACGGTGGGAAGCATTTCCCTCAACACCTATCCCTTACAGGGGGGGGGGGGCAGGGCTGTAAATAAGGTTTGGGGGTCAGGAGTCGGGAGTCGGTTATTTACAGTCACCTAAGGTACCTGGGGTGGGGGGGTGGGGGGCGGGCGGTCTCAAACCCTACTCAATCCTGCGCGCATCCTGTAGTACTGTGGCTGCTTGGTGAGGCTAGCGCAGCAGATTCGACTTTGCTTCTCCGGGCTCTTAGCACAATGACACGTACTCCACGAACAACAATGCTCTAGGGCAAACAAACCGCGCACGGCCGGGGTTGAGCTGCTTGGCTCCGTGCTGGCGGCAAACAAGGGGCTGTAGGTAAGTCTACCATTCACAGGGGGCAGCCCACGAACAAAAGGGGAGAGGGGAAAGGGGTCGCAGCGGCACTCAGAGAGGCAGTGATAGACTCCTCGGGCGCCATAACGCTGACAAAAGGGGGTCAGGGGAAGGAATAACAGCAAACCCGCAAAAAGGGGGAGGCGGTCGAACCCAGGAGCCGACCTCTCCAACCATATTTACACAACATGATGGGTAACACACAATCTAACTTTCCTCGTCGTCATCGTCGTCGTCCTCCTCATCCTCCTCATCCTCCTCGAGCTCCTCCAGTTCCTCCAGCTCGTCCTCCTCCTCTTCCTCGTCCTCCTCAGGTTCCTCCGCGAAGATGTCGATCTCAGACTGACGAAGTCGCTTGGCGATGTCGTGGAGCGGCTCACTCTCATCTTCGGCCTTGCGCTTCCTCCCACCACCAGGTGCCCGCCGCTGTCTTTCAGCAAAGAATATGCGCATACCCCGGTGGATGAAATCCCGAGTGGCTTCCACATTATCGGGGTCGGGGCCGCAGCGCTTCACAAGCAGCTCGTCGCTCAGCTTCTCCACCCCTACTGTGCTGCGCTGGGCGGGTGTGCGGTTCCGGAGGATCCCGAAGTCCCCCTCGCATGCCGAGCTCGTCGGCGACGCCATGCAGAGTGCCCCGCGAATGGTACGGAGTGTGGGGAGGTAGTCGGGGCGGGAGCACAGCTCTTCCTGGCGTAGCTTCCAGAAGCTGGCAAAGGAGAGCTCTGCATCATCCCGAATCCGGCCCTCCTTGATGTACAGCCAGTGCTCCATAGCAGTCGATGTTGCCTCGGTGTTGTTCATGATGTAGTAGAGGCTTTCGAACTGCTCGTTTGCACTGCTGTCTGTGACACCGGTCGCGTATGCCACACCTGCCACGAGCGCTGCTGCATAGGAATGATCACAGAGGATGCTCTTTGGGTGCAGCCCTTTGACCAGCTCGCCATGGCATCCAGGCCGCCAGTTCTTCTTCATCTCCCCGAATGCGCGGAGTTGGAGTTGAGCCTCAAGCAGGTAGGGGATCACATTGGCACCCCGTTCTGCGCGGTACTGAGCGACAAGCTGGGGGCGCTTTGCAAGTTCAAAAAACTTGCTGAAATACTCAAGCGCCCGCTTGAACTTTGCGCCCTGCAGCCTTGTCGCGAGCGCCCGACGGGCCCTGGTGCGGGCTCCCTTCTGTGAAGCAGTCTTGTTTTTGGAAGATGCAGCACGGCTGTGAAGTTGGTCGTTTCGCAGATGAGTCACCCAGTGTTCGCGCATTTTTCCCGCCTTCCGCAACGAAGTACACCACTTTGCTTGCCAGCGGATCCGCCACGACCCGCATGGCTTGTACGCGCGCCCCCCTTTCTTCATGACAGCCCTTTTCAAGGTACGCCGCATCAGCCCCGATTGGCGAAAGATGGTCTGCACAGCACGCACCGTATCACTGACGTACTTGAAATCAGGGTCAGTTTTCAACGGCTTTTCCACACAGTTCTGGATGCGATGGCCGACATCCTTGATGTAGAGGGATGGTGCACCGACTGCCTCCTCGATGCGACCATGCAGCCCCGTCTTCTGCCCCGAGATCGCACTTCCATCGTCTGCGATGATGCCGCACAGATGCTGGATTTGAAGACCGTATTCATGAAGAAGAGATACTAACATGTCGAAGAGGGTTTTTCCACTCGCAGAGAGGTCCGCGTCATCACCGTCGGCCTGGTCCGCGTTCGCTGCTGCAGCTTCGATACTCACAAGCCCAAGACAGCGCTCTACAACACGGCAGTCGTCCGACACCCATCGCAGGCGGAACGTGTATGATTCTTCACCACCAACCTCGCTGCCATCGAGGAGCAAAAACAGCGGCATGCCCTCCTGAACTGTTCGTGACACAGACGCGATGGACTCCGCAACGACCATGTTCTTCCACACCTCTAACATCGCCGTGATGTGGGGGCGGTTGAGGTATTGGTTATTGGGAGGGAGTGGAACACCTTGAAGCCGCTCTGCTGCAAGCCCCGCAATGATCGACGCATGCGGCCGCCCCCCCCGGATGTCCACGTACAACCGGGAGTGCCAGGCGAAGAGGCCGTGACGGAGCTCGTCGTTCGTCACTTCCTCCTCTTGCAGCTCGGGCACCACAATCGGCGCTCTGTCACGGCCAGGCGGAGATGAAGCTGCAACGGTTTGCAGCACAGACACAAGCGCAAGCGCTGCTGTGACACACATGCGCGCGGCAGGCCGGCGGTTCAGCAAAGCCTCACACGTCAGGTGGAAGTCACTCGTCTGGTGAGCCACCCGCGACTTTCTCTCATCACCAGGAGTGCGGTATGGGACTCTCCCGTCGATGTAGAGCGTCTTGTTCTTCTGCTTCGGCTTCGCGATCAGCTTGCTGTCGACAGCAGTAACGCACACTCGGCAGTAGGCGTGGCCTTTCTTCTCGTAGAACGTCGGAGAGGGTGCCACCAGGACCGGGGCCTTCGGCCGAGCCCACGACAGAACAACCGGGGGGGGGGGGGGGGGGGGGTGGGCGCTGCGGCATTCCTCAGCCGGATGGCAAAGAAATGGCCCACGGGCCCCGTGGAGGGGATGAACACCACCGTCACTAAAGGCAGCCTGTGCTCATTGAGCAACAGCTGTGCACTTTGCGGCCCTGTTTCACGCATAAATGTGAGGACCCTGACAGGTGTGACGTGCCTCAGGGACCCCGCCCACCGCTCCACCTCGGTGTTCTTGAGGGGCACTGCCTCCTCGCCGTTGCGCAGCACGGTCGTGCGTGCGGCCACCTCTGCCGTGGAGAGTCCCATGGAACCTCCAGCAGTCGCCCACCATTCGGTCAGGGCGGACCGACTCGGCGCTTGCGGGGTCTTCCCGCGTGCGAGGTGGTCCGCGAAGAAGCACGCGACGTACCCGCACGACAGCGCCATGTTGGATGTCCCAGCCAACCCCCCATTCGCCCGCAGCGCCCCAAACGCTGCGAGCACCTCACTCACGGCAGCAGTATTTGGCTGTGAGTCAAACACTACTGCCTCTACCTGAGGCATGTTGTGTGTCGCAACAGTTGCGTGTGACGTATCTGTGTGGAGTGTGTGTGGGTGTGCACGTGTGCGCTGTGGTATGCTCAACCACCTGAAGGGGGCGGGAACACAACTCTTCTTGGAAGCTGCCAGAATCTGGCAAAAGGGGCGGGAAAGGGGCGCCGTATTCACAGCAGTGGTTTGGCAATGAACTCACCCCAGTTCAGAGACCGGTAATGAAGAAGATGACTGGGAGGCACACACCATGCCCCACCCAGCGGGACCCCCCCACACCCCCACCCACCCATCGGGACCCCCCTCCTCGGGTGTTCCAAAAACCCTTTCTTTTGAATATTTGGAGTCTGTGCGGATCGCAGTGGGGTCATTTTGGCCATGGGGTGCCTAATACTGCACATTCCCTAAGGGAAGCAAGGCAACCCTCCCAACCCCAAAAAATCCGGCCCGAGTCGGGAGTCGGGAGTCGGCCTTATTTACACCCCTGGGGGGGGGGGGGCGAATAGTACTTCTACGTAATGCTATTCAAAATGGCATGTTCGAAAAAAGAATTGCCGGGGCCGGTGGTGTAATTGACATCCCGTATTTCGTACTTCTTTCGTAACAATTTTAGTGGTAGGGGTGTCGTTTTTCCCCCTGCTTTTTTGGCGGCTGGAGTGGCGGCTTTGGGAAGAATGCACGCACTGATACACTCCGTGCAACTCAATGGCAGCCCCACGCCCCCCCCCAGCAACATACACCGTCCTGACAGAACCCATCTAGCTCACACAATACCACGTAAATCATCAAAAGCAGCAGCATGTTGAGGAAGGGGGCCTGAGATCGCCCCCGACGCGGAGCGGGACGACCGCCACCGCCAAGCCACGGCCCGCCGACCCGCGTACTGCAGCACACCAGTCAACAAGACCGCCACAGGTGAGCAACAATGCCACCATTCGCCTCGGCTGATCACGCGGATCATGTTGGTGTGTGGAAATAAGATGGTGTTGCAAGGGTATTCCGAATCTGGCGTGTTTAGTAGTGACCGCCTGAGGCCAACTCGCTGACCTGATATCTGTTCCAAGGCTGCTTGAGGAGTGACCGCCTGAGGCCAGCTCGCTGACCTGATATCTGTTCCAAGGCTGCTTGGAGCAAGATCAGCCGTTCTGTTCATTTCCTTCTACGGGCTCTGAGAACAAAGAACATGAACAACAACAATTCTGGTCAACAAACCACGCACTGGGCACCAGGCTGGTTGCTGTGCTGGCGGAATGGACTGTACGTGACTTCTAGGCCTGTGGCATCAGGAAGTCGAGGAGGGTTGCCACCGCACTGTCCGGCCCTGCGGGGAGGGGTCTCCAACAAGGCGCCTCTTTGCGAGGGGGGTTGAGCTGGCTGCCTTAGCAGCTGGCTTCTTGGCAGCCTTCTTTGCTGCGGGCTTGGGTATCCACAGGTTGGAAGGCCTTGCTGACTAAAGGAGGGTCTTCACCTTCGTCGATGCCATGCTTAAGAGCGGCTTCAGCACCTTCGCACCTTATTTTGAAAACAAGGCAGCTGCCTTGTTTTCAAAATAAAGTGCGAAGGTGCTGACACAAAAACACTGCCCTATGGCTTCGCCCAGAGGCAGTGTCTCCGTTGCCTCCAGTAAGTTGCCCCACAGAACACGGAGCAGAGGGCGCTTCATCTTGTAGCCGGCCTCCCTCACAGCTGCCTCCACCCCGCCATCGTGAGCTCCTGTGGTAAGGGCTCATTTGAAACACGCCGGTCTGTGCAGCCACTTGCCGTTGAAACCTGAAATGTGAGCCCGGGCATTTTCTTCACCAGTTTTGGTAGCTTCCATACTTAGGGATGCTGTTAGAACTGATCTGCTGGGTGTGTCATGTGTCGTATGTGTGTGGATGCTGAAGTCGTAGCAAGGCAATTTTGTGAGGTGATATCAACGGGACATGACTCGTCACTTTGCTGCATCGCACCCTGGGCTTGTTGGGTCACCTCAAACATTGCAGGCACCCCCCCAAAAATACCCCCCAAAAAAAAGTGCCACCCAAAATTCTTGAGTCTCTGATTTGTGTCGGAGGATAGGAAAAGGAAAAGGGGTGAGGTAAACATTCTGAGATCTCAGAGAGAGTGGTTGTACTTGTTGATCGCTTCCACTATCTCGATCACACCCCTTCATGCCAGTTCGTTCACCAAAACACCGGGATTTTTTTTTTGAACACACACACCCAACCTTGGGCTTTTGCAAGAAAAGACGGCGAAGGACGTCTGACTTGGTGTGAAGCCTCAACAAAAAAACTCTTGGTGACGAAATACACAAGTCTCCTGGCTGATGAAGGTGTGGTGGTGTGATGAGTGTAGAGCACGGAACGCCTCCTCAAAACCGATCCTGAAAAATTTCCTATAACATCTTGCAATGTCTTCGAAAAATTCTTGAGTCTCTGATTTGTGTCGGAGGATAGGAAAAGGAAAAGGGGTGAGGTAAACATTCTGAGATCTCAGAGAGAGTGGTTGTACTTGTTGATCGCTTCCACTATCTCGATCACACCTCAGGACCCTTAGGACCCTAAGGGACGCCACGCGTAATTCTCTTGTAAACCCAACGGGGTCGTCTGCCTTGATGCCCCGTGGTCTGCGTTCGCCGGTACCCGGATTTGACAGGCCTATGGCGTCTCTCGCTACAGGAACAGTTCACACAGCTGACTCAGGCGCGTCGGTCCACAGGGTGCCCCAGGCTGAAGGGTGGTGTGTAGGGCTTGAGTCTCTCTCTCTCAGCTCATGCACCACGGAGTGTCAGACCTGTCGGGGGGAGTCCTCCGCTGTGGCTGACTTCATGTGTACGACGCGATGTCCTGAGAGTAGTCGAAAGAGGCGGGGATGTAGCTCAGCGGCTTATTTATAGGTGCAGGCGAGGGCCGCCCCGAGTGTCGATCATTCATCTCCTGTATAAGGCTCACCTTCGACACCCACTTCGGGTCTGAGCAGAACTCGTAGCCCGTAGGTTGACTGCAAACTGAGGATAGCGACCTCCAATAGGGGGCGCCCGCAGACTCGTTCGATGTGTAGCTCGCTGCGTTGACTTCGGTGCATCTTTCACGAAAGTCGTGAACCTTTGATCGTCTCGGCGAAGGATTTTGGACTGTTTTGCGCGGATGATGAAGGTGTCCCAAATACTTGCTTCTCTGGAAGATCGGGTGCAGGAAGCTCTGGGCAATGCAGGGGGCGTACTTCCTAATCATGTAGGGAACGTCAGTGGACTCTTGCGCCCGCCACGTTGATCACGAATAGAACGTTGTATGAGTGGGTCGATCTCTTCCGCTCCCCACGACGGCCCAGGCCGAAAGCCGAATGCGTCAGACGCGCGATGAAGGGTAGGTGTACGAGCGTCGGCGTGTGCATCAGATCGGTGGCAGCTTTTGCCTGCCTGTGAAAACGCTTTGAGGTCTGCGCGACCGGTGGCGAGAATTCGATGTTGATTAGCGGCGGCCTGCGGTGATCCTTTGAGCCGTGCCCTCCTTGAAGGGCGTCATGAACTTGCGTCGTCCATGAGTTGTTAGGCAATCGGTGAAGGAGTAAGTGTGATGCATATCGTGTGCTGTAGTCGCGGTGGCCTGCAAAAGCCCTGTGAAAGTCGTCCGGCCCTGAGTCGTCGTATAGTCTGAAGAACCTGGGTCCATGACTCCCCTCCCGGTTCGAAAGGTAGTAGATGAGTAGTCTCGGGCAGCGGGGTTGACTCGGTCGACGAGAATCGGGTGTTCAGTCAGTGGAGCACGTCTGAAACTCTCGCTGCCCCAACTCAGGCTCGCCAAGCGATGCTATTTGCAAGCTAACGGAGGAGTGGCTGGAGAGCCTGGGGCGTCTCGAAACCTCCGCGGAGCGAGATGGTATGTCGTGGTACGTTGGTAAGATGGGGGTGTGGAGTCTGGGGAGAGGCTGCCGTGGCGGCGCCCGTCACTGCTCCGATGAGCTGATTTCGAATTGTCCCTGTTGTCTGACCTCCAGAAAGCCCCTTTAATGCCCGTCCCTGTCGGAGGACTGCGGTCGCGGTGGTTGCGAGATGATGTGTGCTGCGAGTAAGTGTCCTGCTGTGTGTCTGAGGATCCTATTCGGACTTCGAAGACTTGGTCATCGCTCTGGGCCTCGGAGGGGGTCCGGGTGTCGATGGTATCGGTGAACCTCGTGATGTTGAACTGTTCAAAAGATCCCGCTTTGACTTCGTCATGGACGCGGGCCTGAACCGCCACAGAACCCCGTGAATCAGAGAACTGTGAGGATGTGATGCGGGTGTCGAATCTCCGAGGATGAGAGAACGTCTTGTGTTCCGTATGGCTGTGAGAGCGTACGCCGACCGAACAGGGCACCGACATCGGTGGAGGGTGAATCGATGCCTTCCCCTTGGATATGGACCCCGCCAGGTCGGCACAAACGCAACATATACATCGATGGCGCGGGTGGATTCGGCCTCTCGGGTCTAACCGACCTCCTGGGCGTGTGGTGCCGCGGCGTGTAGATTTAGGGTGACTGCCCTTCTCATGCCTCTGGAATCCTGAGGATCCCCTGGGCGGGGCCAGTAGCGGTGTAGCTGCGGTCTCTGCGCGTTCCCGATTTCTGAGCAACCTCCTGGGCACGTGATGTGGCGTGAAGATGGAGGGGGTCTCTGTAGTGCGATTCAGTAGCTGTGCCCCTCTGCTGCGCTGGCTCTCTTGGTGGCTTGTGAGATGAGCTGCTGCAATCGTGTTCGGGTGCGCCTTTTCTGTGCGAAGACGCTGCTCAGCACGGTCAGCACGGTCCTCCCGGGTGGGTCTGAGCGACCTGTGTGCTGATCTTCTGGGTCTGAGCAAACTCCTGGCGTGTGTCGCCGCGACGCGTGTCGATTTATGAATACCGCCCTTCTCTTGCCTCTTGGATCTGAAGAACTCTTGGGCGTGGTCAATAACGGTGTCGAAACTGTGGTATCTGCACGCCGACGACTCTGCAGCGCCCTCCTGGGCATGTGATGATGATGCTCGAAGAGGTTGAGGGTCTATGTAGTATGCAGACGATGTGCCCCTCTGATGTGTTGGCTCTTCGGGTAGCCTCTGCTCTGTGTAGTGCGGACGTGCCTTCTGGGCGGGCGCTGCTGTCAGCGAGATGCCTCCTGGGTTTGAGCGACCTCCTGGGCGTGTGGTGCCGTGGCGCGAGTAGATTTATGATTACTGCCCTTCTCTTGCCTCTGGGACCTTGAAGGTCTCCCGGGGGGGTCAGTAACTGTGTCGAAGTTGCGGTCTTCGCGCGTTGTCGATCCCTGAGCGCCCTCCTGGGCATGTGATGGCGAGGCTCGATGAGGTAGAGGGTCTATGTGGTTTGCAGTAGCTGCGCCCCTCTGGTGTGTTGGCTCTTCGAGCAGCCTCTGCTCTGCTGTCCTTTGTTGCCTCTCGGATCCAAGGACCTCTTGGGCGGGATAAGCGGTGTTGAAGAAGATGCTGTCCTTCTCGTACCTCTCGGATCCTAAGATATCTTGGGTGGGATCAGCGGTGAGATGACGTTGGCTGCCCCTCTGGTACCTCTCGAATCCAAAGACCTCTTGGCGGGATCAGCGGTGCCGTCGAAGTTTGCTGTCCTTCTGTTGCCTCTCGGATCCAAAGATCTCTTGGGCAGGATCAGCGGTGTCGTTGCAGGTGGCTGTCCTTTGCTACCTCTCGGATGCAAAGATCTCTTGGGTAGGATCAGCGGTGTTGAGAAAGGTAGCTGTCCTGTGTTGCCTCTCGGATCTAGAGATCTCTCGGGCAGGATCAGCGGCGGTGATGAAGTTCGCTGGCCCTTGATGCCTCTCGGATGCAAAGATCTCTCGGACGGGCTCAGCGGTGGAGTTGAAGCCTGCTGCCCGTTTGATGCCTCTCGGATGCCAAGATCTCTCGGGCAGGATCAGCGGTGCGGTATCGTTGCAGGTAGCTGTCCTTTGTTGCCTCTTGGATCTAGAGATCTCTCGGGCAGGATCAGCGGCGTTGCAGGTAGCTGTCCTGTGTTGCCTCTCGGATCTAGAGATCTCTCGGGCAGGATCAGCGGCGGTGATGAAGTTCGCTGGCCCTTGATGCCTCTCGGATGCAAAGATCTCTCGGACGGGCTCAGCGGTGGAGTTGAATCCTGCTGCCCGTGTGATGCCTCTCGGATGCCAAGATCTCTCGGGCAGGATCAGCGGTGCGGTATCGTTGCAGGTAGCTGTCCTTTGTTGCCTCTCGGATCTAGAGATCTCTCGGGCAGGATCAGCGGCGGTGATGAAGTTCGCTGGCCCTTGATGCCTCTCGGATGCAAAGATCTCTCGGACGGGCTCAGCGGTGGAGTTGAAGCCTGCTTCCCTTTTGATGCCTCTCGGATGCAAAGATCTCTCGGGCAGGATCAGCGGTGTCGTTGAAGTTCGCTGGCCTTTGATGCCTCTCGGATCCAGAGAATCTCTCGGGCGGTCTCAGCGGTGTGGTTGAAGCCTGCTGTCCCTTGTTGCCTCTCGGATCCAAAGACCTCTTGGGCGGGATCAGCGGTGTCGTTTAAGTGTGCCGTCCCTTGTTGCCTCTCGGGTACAAAGACCTCTCGGGCGGGACCAGCGGTTGCCGTTGAAGCCTGCTGGCCTGTGATGCCTCTCGGATCCAGGGACCTCTCGGGCGGGATCAGCGGTGAAGCTGAAGCCTGCTGTCCCTTGTTGCCTCTCGGATCCAAAGACCTCTCGGGCGGGATCAGCGGTTGTCGTTTGAGCCTGCTGGCCTGTGATGCCTCTCGGATCCAAGGACCTCTCGGGCGGGCTCAGCGGTGTAGTTGAAGCCGGCTGTCCCTTGTTGCCTCTCGGATCCAAAGACCTCTCGGGCGGGATCAGCGGTTGTCGTTGAAGCCTGCTGGCCTGTGATGCCTCTCGGGTACAAAGACCTCTTGGGCGGGCTCAGCGGTGTAGTTGAAGCCGGCTGTCCCTTGTTGCCTCTCGGATCCAAAGACCTCTCGGGCGGGATCAGCGGTTGTCGTTGAAGCCTGCTGGCCTGTGATGCCTCTCGGGTACATAAGACCTCTCGGGCGGGCTCAGCGGGGTAGTTGAAGCTTGCTGACCCTTGTTGCCTCTCGGATTCAACGATCTCTCGGGCGGGAGCAGCGTTGTCGTTGAAGCTAGTTGTCCTTCTGTTGCCTCTCGGATTCAAAGATCTCTTGGGCGGTATCAGCGGCGTCGAAACTTGCGATCTCTGCGCGCTGTCTATAGTTTTGAAGGACGGGGTGAGGGGTGTGTGTAGTGAAGGGGGGACACCACGGAAAGGCCCACTTCCGCACGATATATAGACCGGCCCTGGGGGGTGCCGATTTTTTTTTGAACACACACACCCAACCTTGGGCTTTTGCAAGAAAAGACGGCGAAGGACGTCTGACTTGGTGTGAAGCCTCAACGAAAAAACTCTTGGTGACGAAATACACTCCGCCGACACATATACAGCGGGACCACGTTGCCCCGCACAGACAGCGTGTACGCGTATCGGTCAGGAATCGGGGAGACGCGACTGCAGCGCCCTGACCTCCGCATGGAGGGCCTTACCCGCTTAGGGGAAACCACCATCCGCCGCCTCCGGGCCGACCACCACCGCCTGGTGTACGACCACGACGTCCCGGGCAGCGCACAACCGTGCAAACCCTGCCTGAAGCTTGCGCCGGACAGCCCCCCGCCTGGGGTCTCGCTGAAGCACCTATTCTTCGGCTGTCCCGCGACAGCGTCAGCCCGACACCACCTCACAGCCACAAACGTGCACAACCTGCTGCTGCACAACTGCAAGGGGGCCCTACGCTACCTGGCTGAGGCAGGGGTGACGGAGCACAGCGAGAAGGACTACCTGATCTCGTGAAACCTGCAAAAATCAACAGCGGTCAAGGGCTTCGGCCTGACACCCCAGCACCCCCCCCCCCCACCCCCAGACCCACGTCACTTTCCACGGGCCGCCAGGCGCGTCAGCGTCGGCGACCGCCCGCCCCCAGTCTGAGAGGCAGCAGCCACGACTCGGCAGGAGGCGGGCACAACAAAAAAAGGGAGAGTCGTCACTGTGCATATCAGCACGGTCCCGCCCTCTGAGCCAGACTAACCCGCCCATAAAGGAAAAGAGGAAGAGGCGACGTAAGGCAATGCCTCCGTGCGGCAAGGAGAACACGAAACAGCGTCCCCCCTCACCGGGGGACGCGACGAGCACGGCCAAAAATCGTTCAAAAATCGTTCATACACAAGTCTCCTGGCTGATGAAGGTGTGGTGGTGTGATGAGTGTAGAGCACGGAACGCCTCCTCAAAACCGATCCTGAAAAATTTCCTATAACATCTTGCAATGTGTGCAATCTTGCATGGAGGATTTTTTTTTTTTCATGTCGCTCCTGTTGGTCACTTCGCTGCTTTGAGTCAGCCACGTGGCGGAAGCCGGACCGCAGGGAGGGGCGTTGCGCCCGTTGACGCCTCTCGCTCCTCATGTGCCTTGAGTAGCTGCCAGGTGGGTCTGCTTTGAGGCGGGGAATCGCGTCAGGCCAAACAGCCACTGCGAGGACGTCTCCCCTAAAAGAAAAGAAAGAATGTGGGAAGGGGACGGGGGTGGGATGGGTGGGCAGCGCAAGCCGGAAGGAGCGCCTCCCATGAGGCGGAAGCTCACCCGACAGCATAAAATGCTGCGAAAACAACAAAAAAAGGGAAAATAAACCACGCACACCACAACATCAATAAAACCAAAGCCGTGCGGAAAGGGCCCCTCCGCATATATGAAACAGGGCACACAGCGGAAAAAGAGTTACCAGAGCTTGCCTTAGTTTCCCCTCGGAGGAGGGTAATCACAGGGGGCGCCACGTGAAGGCAGCAAGTTGGATTTTATCCCCCCTGGTGACGAGAGTGGGGATCCTTGAAATCGGTAGTGGACAGTAGCGGACAGTAGCGGACAGGGCGGACATTTCCTTGTGGAAAAAGTGCCCGAAAAAAAAATTCGAAAAGGCCCCCCTTACAGAATTCGCCTTTTTTCAAAAAATCGGAAAATTTCGGACCGCAATTTGTACCCAAGAAAGTGCCGAATTTTCGGACTTGGTCCGATTTGAACGATTTCCGTGCCTCTTGCAACCCCCATGAGGGGGGGCTGCTGTTTCGGGTTCTTCCGGTGGTACATGCTGGGGTGTCAGGACAGGGAATCCTGCTCGCTGTACCCGGTGATCCCTGACGCAGCCAGGAAGTGGAGAGCCTTGGAACCCTGGTTGAGGCCTGTAACACCCGGCCTTCCTGCCACTTCTGGCATTGTGGAGTGGAGGTGGATATGGAGAAGGTTCTCTCTCCGTCCGGTCGAGCACAACCGTCCTCTCCAGCCAGGGGCCATCTACTTTCCAAACAAGGGCCAGGAACATGCTCAAACAAACTAATTGATCAGAAAATCTGGCTAGCCGTGGAATCATTGAGCAAAATTTGGGGAGTGATTGGTGCCCCATTGCTGCATATGACATGTCCATTTTTGACGATTTTTGGGCAGAATTTGGTGCGTGGGACCTTTCCCTTTCGATTTTCATGAATTTTTCGGAATTTCGTGGGGACCGGTACCCCATTTGAGGGCCAAAAATCTCATTTCCGAGGCCTGGGAATGGTCGCAGTGGCCTCAGATGTCCAAAAACGTTCAATTGACCTCTCCTCGAAAAAAAATTCGAAAGGTCCCCCCCAGGCGTGTATCTATTTCACGGAATGAAAATAGGAATTTGGGGAAAAAATATTTTTTTGCACTATTTTTTTTGCACTTTTTTCCTTTGGATTTTATTGTGACCCTACTTGGTATTGGCAGAATTTTTTTATGTTCCCGGTCTTGGATGTGCTCAAACATTCAAAAGAACACATTTTCCGTGGCCAAAAAATTTTTTGCACCCGGAGGTGGGGATGGGGGTGGTGGTCACTACTTTTTTGCACCATTTTCCTTTGGGTTTTATTGTGACCCTACTTGGCATTGGCAGAATTCTTTTATGTTCCCGGTCTTGGATGTGCTCAAACAGTCAAAAGAACACATTTTCCGGGTGCAAAAAAATGTTGCACCTGGGGCGTGGAGAGGGGGGTCGGAGGGCGGTGGTGTGAGAGGCTTGCTCTCGAGCTCAAACCAACAGATGTTCACTACCGTGGCCTCCGGCGGCTGGGGGGCTCCGCCCCCCAGACCCCCCTGTGGCGTGTCTTTGCGCGACAATTTATCGTCCCCCCATGCGACATGTGCTATCTGTCAGTTGTGTTGTACTTGAGCGTATGCGACTATGGAGCCAGGCCAACAGACGTTCGCTACCGTGGCCTCCGGCGGCTGGGGGGCTCCGCCCCCCACACCCCCCTGTGGCATGTGCCTGGTCTTGGAGCCAAGCCCTTGCGCGTACGGGGCTGCGGCATGTCGGTTCCAGCACCCTCGCGGGAGGCTGGGCCCGAGCACTGATCTCTAAGAGACGAACCACCTTGCGAATGCGATCGGGTTTGCGGGCTTGCGGCCATGACATCTCGAAAGGGTCGTCGTGGGCCCGTGATCATGTTTCGGGTTCGACTTGGTGGGCATCCGTGGCGATTCGCGGAACCACGTGTATGTGTGCGAGGAAGCAAAGAGATAACACACCAGGAGCCACGCAGCACCAGGTCGACCTGGATCTGATCGAGCTCAGGGGGAAGGAAGCACAGTCACCAAAGTGATATCACCGCCGGCCTCAACCACCAAACTGCAACCGCAGAAGTTCCGCTATTCTCACAAGGGAAGGCGCCCTGGGATGTAGCAGTGATTTGTGTGCAGCGCCATCAAGTGACACTGACCGCCTTGAACAGAGAGGTAGTGTACAGATGGCGATCAGTGAGAGGGCGTGCTGTGTCCTTCCACTTCCCCATCTACCTCCATTCGTTCACCGTTGTTGATAGCGATTTTTTCGCCATTTTTTCGAATCGTATGCATCGGTCAGGCCGAGTGAATCAAAATAGCGCAAAAATCACACCAAAATCTGTGTCTGAGGCACAGAAATCGTGCAAAAAAGCACCCAAAAAAAGTGCAAAAAAACCAAAATAGGATTTCGAAAATCGGCCAAAATACCCCCAAAATAGAGCCACACCTGGTCCCCCCTACTGGCACCCCGGATTAGGACATGTCTCTGGGGGTGTCCGGGGGGCATTTTTGGCCCATTTTTGGCTGGGGAAAATGGGCCATTTTTCACGGGTTTTTCGGTTTTTTGTCCGGACCGGCACCGCATTTGAGGGGCAAAAATCTGATTTCCGAGGCCCGGGAATGGTCGCAGTGGCTTCATTTGGCCAAAAACGTTCAATTTACCCTTCTCCAAAAAAAAAATTCGAAAGGGTCCCCCTACAAATCGCCGGTCTTAGGAAATTTTTTTGGGCACCCAGATTTCAAAAATTTTCAAACTATTTTCTGGACCAAAAATCAAACTATTGAGGTCCTGGCCGGACATGTCCGGGGGGGGGGGGGGGGGGGGGGGGGGTCAAAATTGGATTTCCCGAATTTCCGGGTCCGGACATGTCCGCCCGGACATCCGGACACCAGAAAATGTCCGCCCGGAAAGCGCCCTATCACTTCACAGCTACAACCGCTCTGATGAATTTCCTTTTGTTTGTTGCGTTGACGCTTCTACACACAAAACCCTGAACTGATCACACCCTGAGCCTGATGAAGGGTGGGGTTAGTGTATAGAGCACGTTTGGTTGCAGCTGTGGTGGGGCGCTTTCCGCTCACACGAGTGTGCTTAAACATGTCCGCCCTGTCCGGGGCGGACATTTCTGGATGTCCGGATGTCCGGGCGGACATGTCCGGGCGGGAAATTCGGGAAATGTCCGGGGGGGGGGGGGGGGGGGGGGGGTCAAAATTGGACCCGGACATCCGGACACCCGGATTTCCGGGTCCGGGCATGTCCGCCCTGAAATCGCCTAAGGGGCCGGGGGAAATCCAGGAAATTCGGGAAATCCAGGAATATGAAGAATCCTCCAATGTCTTCGAAAAATAAAAAACGACTCCCTACCCCGTATTTCGTAGTTCTTTCGTACGGTATGTACGGGATTTCAGGTACACCACCCGGGGTTCTCTTGTTTTGTTTGTGCAACCGGCCATATTTTTTTTTACTGGGGGGGGGCAAATAGTTGTGGGGGGGGCAAATAATAGCGGGGGGTCAAATAATAGAGGGGTATGGAAATCGGCGGTTTTGGCGGCGCACCTGGCCGAATAATTGAGGGGGGTGTGAGTCCTGTTTTTGCATCCGTAAGTGGTGCTCGCAGGCACACCAGAGCCAAAATGACCCCACCACGCTCCGCACAGATCCCAAACGTTCAAAAGAACGGGGTTTTGGACACCCATGACCAGTCCCTGAACCAGACCCAGGTTTCATGGGTGAAGCTTGGCACCTCTACCACCATGACCCACTACGATCTGCACAAATTCCAAACGTTCGGAATAGCGGGGTTTTGGAACACCCAAAGAGGGGTCCCGCTGGGTGGGTAGGTGGGGTGTTCGCTGCCCCCAGTCACTTCCTCTGAGGATCAGCCTCTGACCCACATATCTAGATGAGGTTTGACACATCGACCCAGCTGATTTGGAAAATCGTAGATTTTTTTGGCATATAAGACCGCTCAGCCCCGCCAAACTCGGATCAAATCAGGTGGTCGACCGACAAAACGATCCCACTCCGAGCCGCACAGATGCCAAATATTCAAGAACGCGAAATCTCCACCCCCCAAAAAGCAAATAGTAGAGGGGGTCCGAAAACCCCCATTTTCGTCGGCTGGCACGGTGAATAATAGAGGGGCCCTCTAGTATTTGCCCCCCCCCAGTAACTCGGTACCCGCTTCCCCATATTTTGTTTGTGCAACCTTCTGGTCACCTGTCACGTTGGGGCGTGGAGTGTAGGTGAACAAAACATTGCTCCCACTGCAACCTTTTTAGTTCTGAACGCCTTCCGTGAGCACAGTGCGTTTGACACAAAAAATCTGGTACAAAAATACATGGGGCCAGTGCACCGTCACACATGGACATCGAGAGGGGTGGCGTGTCCCAGCAGGCTGATGGTGCTGTGTGCCTGCTTGCGGTGCTCGCCTGCCAGCTCAGCCGCCTCCTGCATGTTGTGTGTGCTGAGGAATGCACGCATCGCAGCGTTGTAGGGTTCCCACTCTGCAGCAGCCGCACCGATGTGGTACATCCATTCAGATTCCTGTGACAACATGCTGTTGTTGGCACTTTCAGCGTCCACCAGCAGCTCGTGGACACGGAACGTTCCATCGTCGTTTTTATCATCGGTCCCCAACACAGCGTTGCGTACACACTCGCCACCAGACGCGCTCTGCTTGACGAAACGGACCAGGCGCGGCACAAGCAGGAGGACGTGCTCGTGCACCGCGTCCTGCTGCAGCGTTGTGTTGCACACCACGTCCAGACCGAATGCACGTGCCGCACGCTCCATCCCGCACGCCATCAAGGGAAGCACGCCAAGCAGGCTGAAGCGCCGCATCTCCAGACAGCCTGTGTCCCCGCACAGCACATGTCCCGACGCTGCTCCGATGTTCACACGCAGTGGCCCCTCGATTGCGGCGTCGTTGTTCTCGTTGCTCAGCGGCTTCACGATGTTCTGTGCTGCACAGGCACCTGCAGCTGAATCACACGCTATGTTGCTGACCCGCCGTGTGGCGTTGCTGCGCACAGCACGCACGACGTCCTGAACTGCACCCACAGCTGCAGTCCCGTGCACCAGGCACGGGCGGGACGTGTTGAAGGAGGCCAGGATGCGGTCACCGATGAACATGTCCACCAGCCCATGGCGTGACTCCACCGCAGACATCGTGTTGGTCAGCAGCATGTTGAAGAAGGAGGTGAAGGTGCGAGGGTTCTGGCCCAGACAGGGCAGTGCGTTGCGTGTGTTCACAACAACCATTGTTGCTCGCACGGTCTTCAAGGCACCGAGTACTTTTGCGGCAGGCGCGTGCACCTCCACACATTCGCTTCCCGTCGGCTCAGTATGGAATCCCGACGACGATCCGCTTGACGAAGGCTGCGACATCACGTCCTGCGCATCGTTGTCACAGTCCTGTGCAGGGAGGCAGGACTTCGGGAGGTACGGGCGGTACGCACGCAAGTTCTCTTCCAGCCTGCGAAGTGCCTCGTGCATCGCAGCAGGCAGCCGCCCCTCCGCCTCCGCCTCCTGCAGCATCTCCGCCACGGTGTCGACGTCGTAGCCCGCCAGAAGCTGTGCAATCGCCTCCACAGTCTCGATGGTCCGTCCCATCGCCGCCTTCTCCTTCTCCGCAGAATCTGCGAACCCGCGTGTGGCGGCGAAGTCGATCAGCAGAACTAGCAAAGATATCGTCACCTCTGTGATAGCTGCACCTGGACGGCTCGGACAGGGCGGCTCTGCGCAGCTGACAGTACGTTGCAGGAGTTCCCACCTATACCAGTAGGGCGGTGAACCAGGGAGGTCGTACAGCCCGAAGCGCAGCAGCCCTTCGGCCCCAGTGATGACGACCCACACGGCGGCCACTGCTGTGAGCCCTGTGGCGAAGCGCCGTCCGAGGCCGATCACCAGTGACAGGTCTGCGAGCAGCACAAATACAGTCCAGACGGGTGGGCTGCCGATGCTGCGGCGGACGACATCAAGGGCAATCATCATCAGTGCAAGCGCCGCAACGTAGAGACGGATGATGTTGTGTGTCAGGTGCACACGGCACAGGCACATGATGATGATCACAAGCTGTGCCAGGCCACAGAGGTACACTACGATCAGGCCGAGCGGTGAAAGCAGCCCAGCTACCCCGGAGCCGACCGTTAAAAGACCCCCAAGGCTGACGAGCAGCATCAGACGCCTGTCGCTGCGAGCCTTGCCCTGCAGCCTCCCGTCCATCGAGATAATGCGCTCAAACCACCCCATTGTTGCAACCCTGGTCACTGCTGGGTGGTGCGTGTTGCGGGGTGATACGACTCGCTGCCGCTGGAGGGGAAGGCACCGTCCTCGGGCCTAGCCTCCCGCGATGCCGGAACCGACATGCAGCCCCGTCCACGCAAGGACTTGGTGACAAGCAAACAGGCAGGAACGTGCTTTGAAGTGTCTTGCCTGCCTGAAGTACAGAAAGGGTGGTGGGGCACAGGAGGAAGCTGGGTGGTGTGAGTCGTTTTAAACGCTTGGAACCCCCGGAACAATAGACACACTGGCGCTGTTGGTCTACAGAGAACAACATAAGAGCCTCGACACAGTTGTCAGGGAATGGAAATTCCACAACAAAAAGGATTGTCGGGTATACCTTTTGTTTGTGCAACCTTCTGGTCACCTGTCACGTTGGGGCGTGGAGTGTAGGTGAACAAAACATTGCTCCCCACTGCAACATTTTTAGGTCTGAAGGGCTTCCCTGATCACGGTGCGTTTGAAAACTATGTGTCTGCAGACCAGTAAGGGGAGAGAAGGACCAGCGGGTATTCGTCGATCGCGAGAACACCCTTGAGGCAAAAGTCACTTCACCATTCAAAACCCTGAAATGATAATCACACCCTGAGCCTGATGAAGGGTGGGGTTAGTGTATAGAGCACGTTTGGATGCTTGCTGTGGTGGGTGACTTTCTGCTCACACGAGTGTGCGGAAACAAATAACTCAACAAGGGAACACATGGGGCCAGTACACCGTCACACATGGACATCGAGAGGGGTGGCGTGTCCCAGCAGGCTGATGGTGCTGTGTGCCTGCTTGCGGTGCTCGCCTGCCAGCTCAGCCGCCTCCTGCATGTTGTGTGTGCTGAGGAATGCACGCATCGCAGCGTTGTAGGGTTCCCACTCTGCAGCAGCCGCACCGATGTGGTACATCCACTCCCCTTCCCGTGATCTGCTGATGTCGGCACCTTCAGCGTGCACCAGCAGCTCGTGGACACGGCACGTTCCATTGTCCTTCTCGTCAGTACCCAACACAGCGTTGCGTACACACTCGCTACCAGACACGCTCTGCTTGACGAGACGGACCAGGCGCGGCACAAGCAGGAGGACGTGCTCGTGCACCGCGTCCTGCTGCAGCGTTGTGTTGTACACCACGTCCAGACCGAACGCACGTGCCGCACGCTCCATCCCGCACGCCATCAAGGGAAGCACGCCAAGCAGGCTGAAGCGCCGCATCTCCAGACAGCCTGTGTCCCCGCACAGCACACGTCCCGACGCTGCTCCGATGTTCACACGCAGTGGCCCCTCGATTTCGGCGTCGTTGTTCTCGTTGCTCAGCGGGCCGACGCTGTTCTGTGCTGCACAGGCACCTGCAGCTGAATCACACTCTGTGTTGCTGACCCGCGTGTGGCGTTGCTGCGCACAGCACGCACGACGTCCTGAACTGCACCCACAGCCGCAGTGGTGTGCACCAGGCACGGGCGGGACGTGTTGAAGGAGGCCAGGATGCGGTCACCGATGAACATGTCCACCAGCCCACGGCGTGACTCCACTGCAGACATCGTGTTGGTCAGCAGTATGTTGAAGAAGGAGGTGAAGGTGCGAGGGTCCTGGCCCAGACAGGGCAGCGCGTTGCGTGTGTTCACAACAACCATAGTTGCTCGCACGGTCTTCAAGGCACCGAGTACTTTTGCGGCAGGCGCGTGCACCTCCACACATTCGCTTCCCGTCGGCTCAGTATGAAATCCCGACGACGATCCGCTTGACGAAGGCTGCGACATCACGTCCTGCGCATCGTTGTCACAGTCCTGTGCAGGGAGGCAGGACTTCGGGAGGTACGGGCGGTACGCACGCAAGTTCTCTTCCAGCCTGCGAAGTGCCTCGTGCATCGCAGCAGGCAGCCGCCCCTCCGCCTCCGCCTCCTGCAGCATCTCCGCCACGGTGTCGACGTCGTAGCCCGCCAGAAGCTGTGCAATCGCCTCCACAGTCTCGATGGTCCGCCCCATCGCCGCCTTCTCCTTCTCCGCAGACTCTGCGAACCCGCGTGTGGCGATGAAATCGATCAGGAGTACAAGCAAAGATATATTCATTTCTGCAAAAGCCTCTCCCACCCCGACAGGACAAGGCGGGTGTGTGCAGCTGGCAGTATGTTGCAGTCGCTCCCACCTATACCAGTAGGGCGGTGAGCCGGGGATGTCGTACAGCCCGACGCGCAGAACTGACTCGAGTGCTGCGATAACGACCCACACGGCGGCCACTGCTGTGAGCCCTGTGACGAAGCACCTTCCGAGGCCAATCACCAGTGACAGGTCTGCGAGCAGCACGAAAGTACTCCATATGGGGGTGCTGCCGATGCTGCCAAGGACGATGTCAGCAAGGATCATCATAACGCCAAGTGATGTGACGTAGGCACGGATGATGTTGTGTGTCAGGTGCACACGGCACAGGCACATGATGATGATCGCCAGCTGCGTGCCGCTGCAAATGGACACTGTAAGAATGGCCAGCCAGGAAAGGAATGTGGAAAACGCAGCAGACCCGGTTGTGAAGAGACACAAAAGGCTGACGAACAGCATCAGACGCCTGTCCCTTCGCGCCTTGCCCTGCGGGCTCCCGTCCGTCGAGATGACGCGTTCAAACCACCCCATTGCTGCAACCCTGGTCACTGCTGGGTGGTGCGTGTTGCAACCCATGCAATGTGCACACAGAACAGGGCGAAGCTCGAGACAATATTCGCGCGGTTGTGGTTAATGTGGAGTGGGGTTGGTGGGAAAGCGGGGGAAATCCCCAGACATTCCTCGAGCGGATACCAGCAATTGGCGAGGCGGGTGGGGTGGGGGACGAGGGGACTGCGATGTACACGGTCTGCACTCCACTGCACGCCTGCTTGAAAAAGTGGGCCCGATGCCTGCGGGGGACGGTGCCACAGTGCACAACACACGTGACATGCCATGAAGTGCGGGTCAGGTGCAGCAGGTGAAGCAGGCAATAGAAGGGAACAGGAGCAAGAGGACAGCAGCAGTCCCGAGCAATCCCATCGCGAGTCTCCGGGGCATTCCCCTTCCCACAGAGATGGCGGAAACGCGCAGTCGGGGGTGCTGTGTACCCCCTCCGCGTCGGGACAGCCGGGACCGGAACGTCAACCCATGCCTCGTTGAGGATGGCGGTCTCGTTCCGGTCCGGCATTGTGTCGTGTGCGGAGAGGTTGCATGCCACTCGACACGGGCGCATGGGGGTGTGTGGGGGGAGAGGATGTGGTGAAACGCACACCCAAGACAGCCCACGAATCCGGAAGCAATGTTGGGAGCCGCTCTCACGCTTCCCGAAAGGTGTCATTGCTGCACGTGCCAGTTCCACTGCCTAAAGAGGTGCGGTTGCCTTTGCGCCGTTGAGAGAAGTCGACCAAACTTTGCCGAACTTCTGCTGTATCGAGAAGACGCCCGCCCGTCTCCCACCCCCACCCCCCGGGGGTGGGGGGGCGGGCGGGGGGCTAGAGGCCCCCCCCCCGGCAGTGATGTGCTATACGACGTATATCCGGATCTTGAACGTATATATACGTATATATACATGGCGTATATATACGTATATATACGCATATACGTTGCAATATACGTTACGTTCTTCCTGTGGGCAATGTGTGGGTGGAGAGGGTCCACGATCCCTAAGGTGCACAGTATGTGGTACACAGCTTGGCTGTCCACCCTTACGCTAGCCGGGCACGCTTCGCGGTCCTGGTACGGGTCCTACTAGACGAGCGCCGCTCGTTGTTCGAGGGTCGGGAACATTGCTCAGTCTTGGCGCCACCTTGGCGAGGTAAGGAAACGTTGCATCACCAGCATTGCCCACTACCTGATCGGTGCCCACGTGCCGTACTCGCGTTATCCCATCAAACGCCGTCTCCGGAGCGAACACGACCAAAAACGATGTGTCGTCTTTGGAAAGACTCCAGCACAGCATGGTCACCACCAGTCAATACCTGGGTGCCCCGTCGCCACTCAGTTGACTCAGAAAGGCACCTCCCCTCTGCACAGGTTCCACCCTGTGCACAGGGGAGGGCGGTGTCTTTCTAACTGCCCAACAACATGTGGCCACGTAAGGTGCGGCACAACCGAAGCGGAACACCCTGTGGGCAGCCGGATTGGCGTTTCACTTCGTTCCAAGGGAAGTATCTGTCGAAGGCACAGCGGGATATACCCACTCAACATATCCTGCGGGAGATCCCACCCAGGTTACTCCACAGTGACCTGGCCACCGTGCAACAGGGAATTGCATAGGGGACGTATATTTCCGGATTTTCGGGACCTCCGAACGTATATATACGTATATATACATTGGCGTATATATACATCGGCACATCACTGCCCCCCCCCCCTAGGGGGGGTCAAATGGGGGTGACAAACACGATTTTTCAAAAAACCGGCGCAGAGGCCCCAAAGCCCCCGTAAACCCTCCAAACCCCCCCAGATCGGTCCGGAAACCCATCGAACCCCACTTTTCCACCATCCCGGGCACCTCAGGTGCCCGAATTGGGGTACCTAAATTTTGTGCCACCGTTTGGTACCGTACAGTGCCACTGTGTGGGAGGTTGGAAAAGAAAATGCCCCAACACCCCACATCTGAGGGTTGCAATGCATGTTGCTTGCCAACCACGTCATCCGGTGGGTGTCAGGCGCTATGTAGGTGGCATCAGCCAGGTCTTCGATGAGTTCTGGCTTGTATATGTACCTCCCTGCCACCATGCACCGGGAGGCTGCCTGTAGGTACGGAACAAGTCCAGATGGTCGTGTGATTCCTGTGCAGCAGTGCTCCATAACCGGGATGTGTTGACAACGACTGTTGCAACACGAGCTGTACATTCCGAGAACACACGAAGTGCGCTGTCGTGGTACCCATTGTGCCAGAATTGGTAGTTGCTGCGGTCTACTTTGCCTGGCCCAAGAGCACTGGTACTGAACGGTGCAATATGCGTGGCGAGGTGAATGCAACGGAAGCGCGCAAAGTCAATACAGCTCTCGGATGGCGGGTGGTGGTGCCACTAGTGTGTGACGTTCACTCGAGGATACAACGCATCACAATGAATCAGCAACCGTGGACCGAGTACAATACGCTCTCTGTGGCTGGTGTGGGGGACAAAGGCAGTGCCTGTGCCGCAGGCAGGGAGGTACATACACAAGCCAGAACTCATCGAAGACCCGGCTGATGCCACCTACATAGCGCCTGACACCCACCGGATGACGTGGTTGGCAAGCAACATGCATTGCAACCCTCAGATGTGGGGTGTTGGGGCATTTTCTTTTCCAACCTCCCACACAGTGGCACTGTACGGTACCAAACGGTGGCACAAAATTTAGGTACCCCAATTCGGGCACCTGAGGTGCCCGGGATGGTGGAAAAGTGGGGTTCGATGGGTTTCCGGACCGATCTGGGGGGGTTTGGAGGGTTTACGGGGGCTTTGGGGCCTCTGCGCCGGTTTTTTGAAAAATCGTGTTTATCCACGTAAAAGGGGGGCATTTGACCCCCCCTACCCCCCCCCCCCCCCCCCTAGCCCTAAGTTGGCATGATACGCGTTTCAGAGCACCTTTTTGGCGGGGGCGATACGTGATACGTATCCGATACGGCAACGGCGCTGATACGGCAGGCGTGCCCCCAAGCCCCTTTCTAGACACGTATCCGATACGGCGTCCGGATAAGGTGTACAGTGATCTCGTGCCTGGTCGGGCAGGTCGGGCAGCTGCCCCACCTATGTAATTTCAGTCCGAAACCTTGGGAGGGCAGGCCTGACCAGCCTGCCCTACCAGAATATTATTTTGTAAGTTCGGCGTAGCCAACTCAGGAAACTTTCACCGTGCGGATCCTTGCGAACACTTCACACGCCCGGCAGGCTGGTGGGGTGTTCTGCGTTCGAAGATCTTCCCCCGCCCCCTGGGCCCACTGGGGCCCAGGGAGCAGGGCGATTCCGAACTATTGTCCCAATGACCCACCGAATTTGGTCAGGTGCTTGACTGAAGTCAGCCTGAGAACACATGTTCACTACCGTGGCCTCCGGCGGCTGGGGGGCTCCGCCCCCCAGACCCCCTGAAAGGCAATCTGCTGGCTCCTGGGTATGGGGACCGAAAACACCGACCCCATTCAGTGATACGCGAGACGCGAATTGTGATACGTGATACGTATCTGATACGTATCTGATACGCGATACGTATCACGCCAACTTCGCCCTAGCCTAGGGCCCCCCCCCCCCCCCCCTAGGGGGGGTCAAATGCCACCCTTTTACGTGGACAAACACGATTTTTCAAAAAGCCGGCGCAGAGGCCTCAAAGCCCCCGTAAACCCTCCAAACCCCCCCAGATCGGTCCGGAAACCCATCGAACCCCACTTTTCCACCATTCCGGGCACCTCAGGTGCCCGAATTGGGGTACCTAAATTTTGTGCCACCGTTTGGTACCGGACAGTGCCACTGTGTGGGAGGTTGGAAAAGAAAATGCCCCAACACACCACATCTGAGGGTTGCAATGCATGTTGCTTGCCAACCACGTCATCCGGTGGGTGTCAGGCGCTATGTAGGTGGCATTAGCCAGGTCTTCGATGTGTTCTGGCTTGTATATGTACCTCCCTGCCACCATGCACCGGGAGGCTGCCTGTAGGTACGGAACAAGTCCAGATGGTCGTGTGATTCCTGTGCAGCAGTGCTCCACAACCGGGATGTGTTGACAACGACTGTTGCAACACGAGCTGTACATTCCGGGAACACACGAAGTGCGCTGTCGTGGTACCCATTGTGCCAGAATTGGTAGTTGCTGCGGTCTACTTTGCCTGGCCCAAGAGCACTGGTACTGAACGGTGCAATATGCGTGGCGAGGTGAATGCAACGGAAGGGCGCAAAGTCAATACAGCTCTCGGATGGCGGGTGGTGGTGCCACTAGTGTGTGACGTTCACTCGAGGATACAACGCATCACAATGAATCAGCAACCGTGGACCGAGTACAATACGCTCTCTGTGGCTGGTGTGGGGGACAAAGGCAGTGCCTGTGCCGCAGGCAGGGAGGTACATATACAAGCCAGAACACATCGAAGACCTGGCTCATGCCACCTACATAGCGCCTGACACCCACCGGATGACGTGGTTGGCAAGCAACATGCATTGCAACCCTCAGATGTGGTGTGTTGGGGCATTTTCTTTTCCAACCTCCCACACAGTGGCACTGTCCGGTACCAAACGGTGGCACAAAATTTAGGTACCCCAATTCGGGCACCTGAGGTGCCCGGAATGGTGGAAAAGTGGGGTTCGATGGGTTTCCGGACCGATCTGGGGGGGTTTGGAGGGTTTACGGGGGCTTTGGGGCCTCTGCGCCGGTTTTTTGAAAAATCGTGTTTGTCACCCCCATTTGACCCCCCCTACCCCCCCCCCCCCGCAAGTAACGCCGTGCCGCCAGGCAGGCATGTCGCTAAGCGTCGACTGTCGGCCCTGTGATTTTGGGTTTCACCCTCACGAACACGCACTGCTGTGAGGGAATGGAAATTCCGCAACAAGGGAACACGTGGAGGCCAGTGCACCGTCACACATGGACATCGAGAGGGGTGGTGTGTCCCAGCAGGCTGATGGTGCTGTGTGCCTGCTCGCGGTGCTCGCCTGCCAGCTCAGCCGCCTCCTGCATGTTGTGTGTGCTGAGGAAGGCACGCATCGCAGCGTTGTAGGGTTCCCACTCTGCAGCAGCCGCACCGATGTGGTACATCCACTCCCCTTCCTGTGATATGCCGTTGTCAGCACCCTCGACCAGCAGCTCGTGGACACGGCACGTCCCATCGTCGTCCTTCGCGCCATCGGTACCCAACACAGCGTTGCGTACACACTCGCCACCAGACGCGCTCTGCTTGACGAGACGGACCAGGCGCGGCACAAGCAGGAGGACGTGCTCGTGCACCGCGTCCTGCTGCAGCGTTGTGCTGCAGACCACGTCCAGCCCGAACGCACGTGCCGCACGCTCCATCCCGCACGCCATCAAGGGAAGCACGCCAAGCAGGCTGAAGCGCCGCATCTCCAGACAGCCTGTGTCCCCGCACAGCACACGTCCCGAAGCTGCTCCGATGTTCACACGCAGTGGCCCCTCGCTGTTGCTGTCGTTGTTCTCGTTGCTCAGCGGCTTCACGATGTTCTGTGCTGCACAGGCACCTGCAGCTGAATCACACTCTGTGTTGCTGACCCGCCGTGTGGCGTTGCTGCGCACAGCACGCACGACGTCCTGAACTGCACCCACAGCTGCAGTGGTGTGCACCAGGCACGGGCGGGACGTGTTGAAGGAGGCCAGGATGCGGTCACCGATGAACATGTCCACCAGCCCACGGCGTGACTCCACTGCAGACATCGTGTTGGTCAGCAGCATGTTGAAGAAGGAGGTGAAGGTGTGAGGGTTCTGGCCCAGACAGGGCAGCGCGTTGCGTGTGTTCACAACAACCATAGTTGCTCGCGCGACCTTCAAGGCACCGAGTACTTTTGCGGCAGGCGCGTGCACCTCCACACATTCGCTTCCCGTCGACTCGGTGTGGAACGACGACGACCGGCGACTCAACGAGAGATGCGACACGTCCTGTGAATCGTTGTCACAGTCCTGTGCAGGGAGGCACGACTTCGGGAGGTACGGGCGGTACGCACGCAAGTTCTCTTCCAGCCTGCGAAGTGCCTCGTGCATCGCAGCAGGCAGCCGCCCCTCCGCCTCCACCTCCTGCAGCATCTCCGCCACGGTGTCGACGTCGTAGCCCGCCAGAAGCTGTGCAATCGCCTCCACAGTCTCGATGGTCCGCCCCATCGCCGCCTTCTCCTTCTCCGCAGACTCTGCGAACCCGCGTGTGGCGACAAAGTCCACCAGCAACACAAGCAAAGACATGTTCACTTCCGTGATTCCCACCCCTACCCCGACAGCACACGGGGGGTGCGCGCAGCTTACACTCGGCCTCAGGCGATCCCATCGATGCCAGTAGGGCGGTGAACCGGGCAGGTCGTACAGCCCGACTCGCAGCACTTTTTCTAGCCCAGTGATAACAACCCACACGGCGGCCACTGCTGTGAGCCCTGTTGCGAAGCGCCTTCCGAGGCCGACCACCAGTGACAGGTCTGCGAGCAGCACGAACGCACTCCATACGGGTGGGCTGCCGAGAGTGCGAACAAGCAGGTCAAGCGAGATCATCAAAAGGGCAAGTACGCACAGGTAGACACGGATGATGTTGTGTGTCAGGTGCACACGGCACAGGCACATGATGATGATCGCCAGTTGTGGAAGAACAGCAAGAAAGAAGATGAAAATCGCTAGTGGTGCACGGTGGGTCGAAGACACCCCGAGCAGGGTGACGAAGAGGCATCCGAGGCTGACGAGCAACACCAGGCGCCTGTCCCTGCGCGCCTTGCCCTGCAGCCTCCCGTCCATCGAGATGATGCGCTCAAACCACCCCATTGTTGCAACCCTGGTCACTGCTGGGTGGTGCGTGTTGCAGGTGATACGCGTCTACACAGAACAGGCAAAATCTTAACAGCATGAACGGTGCTGCTGGACTGAACCCTGTGGGTGATGCACCAACGCACGCGTGGCAGGCTTTCTGTGACGATGCACGGCGCACACTGAGTGTCCCTGTTGTCGGAGAATGGAAATTCCCGAACAACGAAACACGTGGGGCCAGTACACCGTCACACATGGACATCGAGAAGGGTGGTGTGTCCCAGCAGGCTGATGGTGCTGTGTGCCTGCTTGCGGTGCTCGCCTGCCAGCTCAGCCGCCTCCTGCATGTTGTGTGTGCTGAGGAATGCACGCATCGCAGCGTTGTAGGGTTCCCACTCTGCAGCAGCCGCACCGATGTGGTACATCCACTCGCAGTACTGGGATTTGCTGGTGTCGACACTTTCAGCGTGCACCAGAAGCTCGTGGACACGGCATGTCCCATCGTCGTTTTTATCCTCGGTACCCAACACAGCGTTGCGTACACAGTCGCCACCAGACGCGCTCTGCTTGACGAGACGGACCAGGCGCGGCACAAGCAGGAGGACGTGCTCGTGCACCGCGTCCTGCTGCAGCGTTGTGTTGCACACCACGTCCAGACCGAATGCACGTGCCGCACGCTCCATCCCGCACGCCATCAAGGGAAGCACGCCAAGCAGGCTGAAGCGCCGCATCTCCAGACAGCCTGTGTCCCCGCACAGCACACGTCCCGACGCTGCTCCGATGCTCACACGCAGTGGCCCCTCGATTGCGGCGTCGTTGTTCTCGTTGCTCAGCGGGCCGACGCTGTTCTGTGCTGCACAGGCACCTGCAGCTGAATCACACTCTGTGTTGCTGACCCGCCGTGTGGCGTTGCTGCGCACAGCACGCACGACGTCCTGAACTGCACCCACAGCTGCAGTCCCGTGCACCAGGCACGGGCGGGACGTGTTGAAGGAGGCCAGGATGCGGTCACCGATGAACATGTCGACCAGCCCACGGCGTGACTCCACTGCAGACATCGTGTTGGTCAGCAGCATGTTGAAGAAGGAGGTGAAGGTGCGAGGGTTCTGGCCCAGACAGGGCAGCGCGTTGCGTGTGTTCACAACAACCATTGTTGCTCGCACACTCTTCACGAACCCGAGTAGCTTGGCAGCCGCTGTGGCAGTCGCGTGCACCTCCACACGTTCGCTTCCTGTTGAATCCGTGTGGAAAGACGCGGATCGGCCACTCAACGAGAGCTGCGACATCACGTCCTGCGCATCGTTGTCGCACTCCTGTGCAGGGAGGCACGACTTCGGGAGGTACGGGCGGTACGCACGCAGGTTCTGCTCCAGCCTGCGAAGTGCCTCGTGCATGCCGCCCCTCCGCCTCCGCCTCCGCCTCCTGCAGCATCTCCGCCACGGTGTCGACGTCGTAGCCCGCCAGAAGCTGTGCAATCGCCTCCACAGTCTCGATGGTCCGCCCCATCGACGCCTTCTCCTTCTCCGCAGACTCGGCGAACCCGCGTGTGGCGGCGAAGTCGATCAGTAGCACAAGCAAAGATATATTCACTTCCGTGAAAGCCGTGACCCCCTCAACGGGACACGGCGGGTGTGTGCAGCTGAATGTAAGCTGCAGGCGTTCCCACCGTTGCCAGTTGGGTGGCGAACCAGGGAGGTCGTACATCCCAAAGCGCACCACTCTTTCTATCCCGTTGATGACGACCCACACGGCGGCCACTGCTGTGAGCCCTGTGGCGAAGCGCCTTCCGAGGCCGATCACCAGTGACAGGTCTGCGAGCAGCACGAACGCATTCCATACGGCTGGGCTGCCGATGCTGCGAAGGAATAGATCAAGTGTGATTAAGAAAGCTGCAAATGTCCCGAGGTAGACACGGATGATGTTGTGTGTCAGGTGCACACGGCACAGGCACATGATCATAATCGCCAGCTGTGGAACCACAGAAAGGCAAAAAGCGAGAATGATCTGCGGCGAAGGCTCCGTGAATATGCTACTGAGCACGGTTGCGAGAAAACACCCTAGGCTGACGAGTAAGATCAGACGCCTGTCGCTGCGCGCCTTGCCCTGCAGGCTCCCGTCCATCGAGATAATGCGTTCGAAGCACCCCATTGTTGCAACCCTGATCACTGCTGGTGGTGCGTGTTGCGGGTGATACGGTGCGCACAGAACAGGGGCAAAGCTGAATCACGTGAAAATGCCACGCACCATTGGCCGGCTGTGTCACGGCCCGAAGTTGTGTGTGGGAACAGAATCACCCACAGCCAGATCCAGCCCCGCTTCCGTGGCCAACAGTGCGTACAGTGTTCGGCAGGTGCCCACCCAGAAGGCGAACTCGGCAGGTAACAAGTGGGGCGCGAGATCTCCACCCCAACTTTCACCAGGGCAGGCGTGTGTCAGCAGGCCCACAGGGGCGCAGAATGTGCGGGGATGAAACAGAGGGGGTGCCTACACAACCCCACACGTCACAGCTGGCCGCAACGAGTACTCGGGCGCCGGAAGACACGCCGACACAGACTGAAAGAAACCCCTGGGCGTGCTGCACCTCGGCAACGCTCCCAGGGTGGGACACGCACTTCACACTTGGACGAGTCATCGCCGTGTATCCCGTGTCTGCCCCTGTGTGGCATATGTCGATGCGCACAGAAGGCAGGCTCGCCGGATCTGCGCACACATTGCCTGCCGACAGGCAGAGCTGTGCTGGCGACGAGTCTTCCTTTCAGACTATTTTCTTGCATTGATCGCTTCCACCGAGAAAAACTGAGATATTCACGGCTCGACTTCACGAGTTTGCACGAGTTCACCTTATGGATGCTGGGCTACCCGACCTGCATTGCGACACAACAGAAGTGCACGAAATACCGCTGCACAAGAACTACTCTCACTGTCGACCCTACGACTGTGCACTGTTGTCGGGGAATGGAAATTCCACAACAAACAGACTAAACAAGGGAACACATGGAGGCCAGTACACCGTCACACATGGACATCGAGAGGGGTGGCGTGTCCCAGCAGGCTGATGGTGCTGTGTGCCTGCTTGTGGTGCTCGCCTGCCAGCTCAGCCGCCTCCTGCATGTTGTGTGTGCTGAGGAATGTGTGCATCGCAGCGTTGTAGGGTTCCCACTCTGCAGCAGCCGCACCGATGTGGTACATCCACTCCCCTTCCCGTAATATGCTGGTGTCGGCACCTTCAGCGTGCACCAGAAGCTCGTGGACACGGCACGTCCCATTGTCTTTCTCGTCAGTACCGAACACAGCGTTGCGTACACACACGCCACCAGACACGCTCTGCTTGACGAAACGGACCAGGCGCGGCACAAGCAGGAGGACGTGCTCGTGCACCGCGTCCTGCTGCAGCGTTGTGTTGCACACCACGTCCAGACCGAATGCACGTGCCGCACGCTCCATCCCGCACGCCATCAAGGGAAGCACGCCAAGCAGGCTGAAGCGCCGCATCTCCAGATAGCCTGTGTCCCCGCACAGCACACGTCCCGACGCTGCTCCGATGTTCACACGCAGTGGCCCCTCGCTGTTGCCGTCGTTGTTCTCGTTGCTCAGCGGGTCGACGCTGTTCTGTGCTGCACAGGCACCTGCAGCTGAATCACACTCTGTGTTGCTGACCCGCCGTGTGGCGTTGCTGCGCACAGCACGCACGACGTCCTGAACTGCACCCACAGCTGCAGTCCCGTGCACCAGGCACGGGCGCGACGTGTTGAAGGAGGCCAGGATGCGGTCACCGATGAACATGTCCACCAGCCCACGGCGTGACTCCACTGCAGACATCGTGTTGGTCAGCAGCATGTTGAAGAAGGAGGTGAAGGTGTGAGGGTCCTGGCCCAGACAGGGCAGCGCGTTGCGTGTGTTCACAACAACCATTGTTGCTCGCACAGTCTTCAAGGCACCGAGTAGCTTGGCAGCCGCTGTGGCAGTCGCGTGCACCTCCACACGTTCGCTTCCTGTTGAATCCGTGTGGAAAGACGCGGACCGGCCACTCAACGAGAGCTGCGACATCACGTCCTGTGCATCGTTGTCACAGTCCTGTGCAGGGAGGCAGGACTTCGGGAGGTACGGGCGGTACGCACGCAGGTTCTCTTCCAGCCTGCGAAGTGCCTCGTGCATCGCAGCAGGCAGCCGCCCCTCCGCCTCCGCCTCCTGCAGCATCTCCGCCACGGTGTCGACGTCGTAGCCCGCCAGAAGCTGTGCAATCGCCTCCACAGTCTCGATGGTCCGTCCCATCGACGCCTTCTCCTTCTCCGCAGACTCTGCGAACCCGCGTGTGGCGGCGAAGTCGATCAGCAGAACTGCTATACTGAAATTCATCTCTGCAGCAGCCGCTCCTGCATTGGCGGGACAAGGCGGGTGTGTGCAGCTGACATAAGGAAGGATCTGCTCCCACCTGCGCCAGTCGGGTGCGGAACCAGGCAGGTTGTACAGCCCGACACGCAGAACCGACTCGAGTGTTATGACGATGATCCACACGGCGGCCACTGCTGTGAGCCCTGTGGCGAAGCGCCTTCCGAGGCCGATCACCAGTGACAGGTCTGCGAGCAGCACGAACGCACTCCATACAGGAGTGCTGGCGACAGTGCGGAGTGTCATGTCATAGCCTATAAGATGAGCTGCGAGTGTCCCGAGGTAGGCACGGATGATGTTGTGTGTCAGGTGCACACGGCACAGGCACATGATGATGATCGCCAGCTGCGGAACGACAGACATGATCAACAACACGATATTATGCCCCGTCATATCAGCAAAGACGGTAGGTGGGGCCGCTATCGCCAGCACCACTATGCCGGTCAGGAACACCAGGCGCCTGTCCCTGCGCGCCTTGCCCTGCAGCCTCCCGTCCATCGAGATGATGCGCTCAAACCACCCCATTGTTGCAACCCTGGTCACTGCTGGGTGGTGCGTGTCGCAGGCGATGAATGCACTGTGCACAGAACAGGGCGAAGCTGAGACACGTGGAAAGGACAGGCGGGTGTGAAGGATCGTGCTTCCGTCGGGTTGCTTGGAGACCGTCTCTGCTTGTCAAGGGGGGAACGAACTGGGGACGGAACATAACAGAGTGTAGATGTGGGAGGGCTGGTGCCTCCGTGGGCCGACACTTGGAAAGGTGCCGGAGGAGAAGCAATGAAAGCAGTCGCAAAATCATCCAACAGAAGTCTGAGAAGAGGCTCTACACATTCGGTGTGACGGGTAGAACGATGCTCTCCATCCATCCTGGGAGCACACCGAGCACACGACACCGGTGCAGTGTTCGCGCGGTGTGCTTCGGCTCAAGCTTCCCAAAACTGGGGTGATCGAAATCGGGTTCCGTGTGGCTGACCCCAAAAGCACCCCCGTCCCACCCCCTCAGGTGTGCAGGTGGGTTCAGAGTCAGTAATGTGACCAAAACCGACTTCTTTGGACTCATTCGGGCTCGCTGGGGTCAGAGCTCTGGTGGAACTCAATAACTTCCAATTATTTTCGCCTTTTGCCCATGAAGCAAAATTCCATTCTCTGGGGAACCGAGTTCCGTGTAGGTTCCGTGTCGGTACCGTGTGGCTCAAAGACGGGATATCGATCACCCCAAAAACCTGATGTGACGTGGAACAAAAGCGCAGTTCATTCGACGGGGGACGTCACACAAAAGGCATCCAGCCCAACATTACGGGGGCACACTGACAGAGTGACAATGAAGACAGCAAATGAGTAAGCAGAGCGAGCTACTCAGTGGCATCCTTTGAAGGTTTCAAGGGTTCTGCTCCTAAACAAACACTTTCGGGACAGGCCATTTCGGGGCTGGGGTGACACACACTACTGCAGAGCAACGGATTCGGAGACTCGACCTCATACACCGCGGCGTCGTCCTGCGGCAGACGTGCTGTGGTGGGACGTAGCAGCTCGCGCACAGCACCCGGTGGTGCCTCCGCCGTGTACAGGCACCGCATGTTCATCGACAGAGCCAGACGGCGCAGCGCAAGGCTCGCCTCAACAGCACCGCCTGACGCAGTCACGAAGCGCTGTCGCACAGTCCCCACGTCACCGTGTTCGACAGTCCCGCTTGCGATCCCGAGTGTTGCGACCGTCTGCCCTTCACCGTGATGCAGCACGCGCCGTGAAAATCGAAGTGCGCCCTCCGCGTGCGCTGCCATCTTCTTCCCGACGTTCCACCCGATGAAGAAGTTGTGGCCGATCAGCGACAGCAGCACACCGCCATTCTGTTCCATCAGTGGCACTATACCTGACAGTGCGTTGTCGATCTCGCCCAGAGACATGCTGCTGAGTGTGGTTACACCGACTGTCCCATCCTGTCGCTCCGCGTGGCGTCTCATCAGTACAGGATCACTTGAATGAGACAGAGACGACCCGACAAGGGACACCCGAAGGGAAGGCACATGCGAGGGTACAAGCGAAGGTGCAGGTGCCCGCAGAGGGTGCCGCTCACGCCCCAGCAGGCGGGAAGGCCACACGTTGCGCACAGGCACAGGCTCGCTCACACCCTTCAGCTCCGTCGGCACTGCGACACCTGCATGTGCGTCAGCACACCCTGAAACGCTAGCCACACTCGACCACAGGACGGCAGGCACCGCAACTGCACCGGGCACACACACAGACTCGAGGCGTGAAGCCACGTTCACTGTGTGTCCGAAGTAGTCCACACGCCCGGTCAGCGTGTTCGTCTCCAGCGTCACAGGACCCTCGTTCACACCGACACGCACCGTCAGCCCGCCCCACAGCTCTGTCGGGTGGCAGATCCCGACCTCCAGCAGCGCAGCAGGCCACTCCGCCGCAAGCAGCTTCTCCTGCACCTCAAGCCCGAAGCACACACCCGCATGTGCATCCTCGAACGCAACCATGAAGGCGTCACCGATTGTCTTCACCTCGTACCCGCCCCACGCAGACAGTGCAGATCGCATCACCATGTTGTGCACCACCATCGCCTTCTTCATCGCCTCGGGTGCCGCCTCCCAGATCGATGTGGACGCACGGATGTCGGTGAACACGATTGCTGCACGCTCGCTCTTCGCACCGGGTGCGGCAGCAGGTGGCACACAGGGCTGCCCAGCACTGTGACCGTCAGGTGAGTGCTGCTGCTGCTCCAGCAGCACGGCAGGGAGGTACGGGCGGTACGCACGCAGGTTCTCTTCCAGCCTGCGAAGTGCCTCGTGCATCGCAGCAGGCAGCCGCCCCTCCGCCTCCGCCTCCTGCAGCATCTCCGCCACGGTGTCGACGTCGTAGCCCGCCAGAAGCTGTGCAATCGCCTCCACAGTCTCGATGGTCCGTCCCATCGACGCCTTCTCCTTCTCCGCAGACTCGGCGAACCCGCGTGTGGCGATGAAGTCGATCAGCAGTACAAGCAAAGATATATTCACTTCTGTGACCGCCACTCCTGCCACTACAGGACAAGGTGGTTCTGCGCAGCTGACAGTACGTTGCAGGAGCTCCCACCTATACCAGTAGGGCGGTGAACCAGGCAGGTCGTACAGCCCGAAGCGCAGCAACCCTTCGGCCCCAGTGATGATGACCCACACGGCGGCCACTGCTGTCAGCCCTGTGGCGAAGCGCCTTCCGAGGCCGATCACCAGTGACAGGTCTGCGAGCAGCACGAACCCGCTCCATACAGGTGGACTCCGCAGCGTGCGGACGGATAGATCAAGTAAGACGAGCGAAGCTGCAAGTGTCCCGACGTAGACACGGATGATGTTGTGTGTCAGGTGCACACGGCACAGGCACATGATCATGATCGCCAGCTGTGGAATGACACCAAGGAACAGTAAGACAAGTGCCTGAGGCGAACGGTGGGCATACAGCACCCCGATGATTGATATGAAGAGGCACCCGAGGCTGACGAGCAACGCCAGACGCCTGTCCCTGCGCGCCTTGCCCTGCAGCCTCCCGTCCATCGAGATGATGCGCTCAAACCACCCCGTTGCTGCAACCCTGGTCACTGCTGGGTGGTGCGTGTCGCAGGTGATACGCACTCTGCTCAGAACAGGGGCAAAGCGAAGTCACGTGAAAATGCCACCAGCCCCCCCCCACTGGACTACCCAACTGCCGGCTGGCGTGCCGCCTTCTTCTCATGACGATCTATGCCGCAGGTGATCTAAGTACTCTTTTGCAGTGCCCACTGGCGGCGCTGGCGGTGGTGCCAGAACCCATGTTGATGTTCCCACACCCCCCCACATGTCGGGTCACTGTGACGGGCTGACGCTGATCCCGCCTCTGCTAACACCCAAACTGCTGTCACATTGCTGCAACCAAGAGGCAGGGGCTGGGTGACCAGGACAACACATATAAGAAGATACAACGTAAGCTACGGCGCAGCCAGCACACCCCTACCCCCCCCCCCCCCACCCCAGGCACGAGCAGGCTGTGCAAGAATACAACCCCTGGTTTCAAACACACAAGTCTGTCAAGAGATGATAAATACATCGCGTCCTAGATACAAGCAGGCAGGGGGTGCCGTGTGCCACAGCCAGCACCCCAGAGAACACGTAATGCAGCGAACCCGCACCGGGCATAGCGGCGGGGTCGCTCGAAATGTGGCGGAATCAGCGAGCCAATGATATGAATTGGCTGATTCCGCCACACTTTGAGTTCCTTGTGCTGCGCTCGCCCCCTCCAAGCAGCCACAGTACGACAGGACGCGCGCAGTCACCGGGGACCCTCACCTCCCCCTGACCCCGGGGCTCCGAGACAGGGCAGCCCGATATAGCTGCTTCGTTGCGGCGGAGCTGTGCGCTGCTGCAGCTGTGCCGCCCCATGCTGGCAGAGGCACGTCAGCCGGCAGGGCAGGGGGATCTCGATCTTGCAGGGTTGCGGGGCTCGAGGCGGGTGGTGCTGCTGCCAGCTGCAGCTGCGAGGACAGGACCCCGCCCCCCCTGCTCTGCAGACGGGCAATCCGCGCTGCACCCCTGCCTGCGAAGGGGCTGCAATGCAAATCACATCTGGTGGGTCGAGCAAGAGGGTGGCCGCACAGAAGGTGTGCTGCGTGATTCCTGCGCCAAGTCGCGGGCAGGAGTGGCGGTCAACAACCGGTCAGGCGCAGGACGAGGGACACAATCGACCCGTGGCAAACGTTGTAGGATGACAGCGTGCGGTCATCCTCGAACTGCCGGCCTTCGAATATAATACGCTGCTGGCTAGGCGGGATGCCACTATGATTTTGGATGATATCCTTGAACTCTACTGTTGTAGTGTCCGGTCGAACCTCATATACGGTGCGCACACCAGTCAGTTCTTTCACCAGGATCAGAATGCCGTCAGTGCTGCAGGGCTGCCCGGTGACCCGCATGCCATCCGCTTCCACACTGCCATCAACAGGGGGGCCTCTGCCAGGCGCGGCCGCCTGCAGGGGCACGGCAGGGGAGGCGGTGTTGAGGTGCAACGCCGAATCGTGGCTGACTCTGTAGTGCCCCAACGAGCGGCTGTCCTCCAGCGCCTTGCCCAGGAAGCTGAGGCGCTGATCCTCAACAGGCGTGCCGTCCGTCTCTTCGACAAGCTGCTTCAGCTCGGCGACGGTGTTGTCCCACTCCACCGCAAGGGTCAGCGGCTTGCCGCCCAGAGGGCGCACGAAGATGACACCCCCTGTGGCCTCGTCGCGGCTGCGGCGGAGGACGAGGTGCAGCGTCGCGTGCTTCTCGATGCGGCAGTCTGCCAGGGTGTGGTCGTCCTGCAGAGGCTTGCCCAGAAACAGGAGGCGCTGGCTGTCGACGGCGCTGCCCTCCTGCCCTGCGATGGCCTGCTTGGCGTCGGCAACGGTCTGGTCCGACCGCAGGTCGAGGCTGAAGGTGTTGCCCCCAAGTGTCTTGACGGAGACCGGCCCCTGCCACGCCTGGGCAGCAGAGGCGCTGCTTGCAGCAGGCGGTGGGGCGGAAGGTGCCTGGCACCCTGCAGGCGGTGTTGCGCTTGGGCACTGTGCAGCAAGGATGAAGAGTGTCGAATCCTGGCCGATGCCATACGCTGACAAGGGGCGGAAGTCCTCCAGCTGCTTCCCGGTATAGACGAGGTGCTGCTGGGCAGGAAGCATGCCCGCCTGATATCCCTGCCAGATGCGCTTGACCTCAGACACTGTGCTGTCCCACGGGCACGCAACTGTGTGGGACACACCCGTCAGCGTCCTGACGAAGACTTGTCGTAGCGGAGGGGGTTCCGGAGGATGTGTGCTTCTGAAGTCCCACGGGCACACGCCGCCGAACAGGCGTGTGTACTCAGCCTGTGTGCGTGCCACACGCGCGTCGCGCCCTTCAGACTGTGGAGTGTGTTTGCGGCACATGAGGGGTGCGCCAGGTGTATCTGTGCCGCCCTCAGGCACAATCTCCCTGCAGTACCGTGCGTACAGCGCGGTGTCGAGGATGTGTGCGTGCCACATCGCATCCACATCGGCAGGCGGGCTCAGCATATCCGCTTCCATGTCCCGCACATACACCTTCAGCTGCATGAAGCGCTCGTACTCCGCAAACAGCTGCTCGTCCGGCGCATGCAGGTACATCGCCTCGTAGCACCGCTCCACCTCCGCCTTGAACTCACACATCGCAGCACCGCAGCCTGCAGGGTGGGGTGGGGTGGTGCAAAAGGGGACATGCTTTATAAAGACCGCTCCAGACCAAGGCAGCGGTGAGAGGGGGGGGTGGGTGGGGTAGAATGGGATGGGATGGGGTGGGGTGGGGGGGGGGTACTCTGTTTTGGTATCAAACCCCTCCTCGGGACACGCGCACCGCCTCTCCACCCACCCCCCCCCCCCCTAGGCATAGCTTCCGATAAGAATCCGACCCCCAGACCCCTCCGACCCCCGACCCCCGACCCCCCCTTAGCAAAACTACCCCCCCCCCTCCCAAAAAAACCCAGGGGTTTCCCGAGGAAACGCGGTTCCCCCCTCTCCTGCGTTGTTTGGGCTCCGTGCGGATCGTAGTGGGGTCACTTTGTTGGTGTAGGTGCCACAGAACACCTCTGAAATGCGGATGTGGTTCCTTGAGAAAAGGGGGGTCGGAACCTCGGGGGTCGGAATCCGACCCCCGACCCCCCGACCCCCCATTTTTCGGGGGTCAGGATCCGGAAGATGGGGGGTCTGAAACTGTGGTCAAACTCGGGTCGGAATTTTCGCGTTTTTTCTCGGGGATCGTAGATGGGGGTCGGAAACTAGGGGTTGGAATATGGGGTGGTCCCCCCTCCCGACCCCTCCCGACCCCCCACACGGGGTTTTCAAAACCCCGTTCTTTGGACTATTTGGAGTTTGTGCGGATCGTAGTGGGGTCATTTCGTGGGTCTTGGGACCAAGCTTCAACGACGAAACATGGGTCTGGTCCAGGTACTGTCATGACGTGACCGGGAGGCACACCAGGCCCAGGCCACCCCCACCACCCACCCAGCGGGACCCTCCCGACCCCCTCCTCGGGTTTTTCAAAAACCCGTTCTTTTGAATATTTGGAGTTTGTGCGGATCGCAGTGGGGTCATTTTTGACATGGGGTGCCTATTCACACCCCTTATTGGTGGTTCCCATATAGGCCACATTCCTTAGGAAATAGTAAGGCGACCCCCTCCAACCCCCCCTCCCGACCCCCGACCCCCGACCCCCGCTTATCGGAAGCTATGCCCCTACTGGGGGGGGGCTAAATAGAAGACCCCCCCCCCTTCTAATAGGCGTATAAACGCTTTTTTTGGGGGGTTTTCAAAAACCCAAAATTTTGGGCAATTTTTGCAGTGGGTGGCCAAATACAAGGGGGTGGCCGAATACAAGGGGGGGGGTCTTGTATTCGGCGGTCCGTGATTTTTCCAAATTTTGGTGAATTTTGCTCCAGGTGACCTCGTGGAATCGCGATTTTCGCCTTCCATTGCACTATTCGGAATCCATGCGGATCGTAGTGGGGTCATTTTGTGGGTGGAGGTGCCAAGTTTCACTCGTGAAATGTGGGCCTGATTTGGCTCCTGATAATGGGAGGATATTCCCAGGAGTCAGCCACCTGTGAGGACCCCCACACTGGTGTCCAAAACCCTGTTCTTTTGAATGTTTGGATTCCGTGCGGATCGCAGTGGGGTCATTTTGACCATGGGGTGCCTGTTAGGACTGGAAAAACAGGCGTAAATTTGAAAATTGGCCAAAATTCACGGACCGCCGAATACAAGACCCCCCCCCCCCCTTGTATTCGGCCTAAAATTTTATGGATTTCGAATTTCCAGACCCCCCCCTTCTATTCGGCCACCCCCTTCTATTTAGCCCCCCCCAGTAGGGGGGGTCGAAAGCCCCGTTTTTTGTCCCAAAGTGGTGCTTTTCGACATAGCAGCCGCGGCCCCCTATTTGACCTCCTGACCCCCCAGAACCCACCATACCCCGGTTTTTGGGCCCAATGAGTCCGATTTTCGGGTTCCCGAGCCCCGGAAAGTCGAATTTTGATGATGTCAAAATTTTGTCCCCTATACTGCACCTCAGGGTCATGGCACGTACGCCTGCCACGGGCAGAAAGTAAAACATTATCATCCTGGGACGTCCGAGCGCACGCCATGCTGCGGCTGTGATTTTCTGATGCACCCGCTCATCCGCGCTACAAATAACGTCGTGATCTCAATGATTTGGGCAGTGAGAGAAGATGGCAGCGAATACTGCCATTTGACACAGTCGTTGGGCGGCCTGCTGCACTGAAAGGCAGAACTCGGAGCTGCCAGGAACAGGGAGGACGCCGTCATACCCGACAGTGATGCACTAATGGTGATTCTCTCTTACAAGGCAGGTACACCTTGCCTGCTGCTGTTATCTGAGAAACATCTCTCCTGTGCATGCAGACAGTCAAACGAGGTGAAGAGCGCAGCGAGTACGCAGCTGCAGCACAGAGGTGCGCCCTATCTTATCATCGAGGGTCACTTAACCGGTCGCTCAAGACCAGGGTCCTGTGGGACCCTGGTCTCAGGACAGTGTCCGGGTATTTATGCTGCAGTGCAGCACGCGCCTTATGGAACGACGAGTGCGCAGAACTGGCTAAAGAAGCTCCAAAGGATATGCTTGGGACAGTCAAGCGTCCTCCATGCGATGAGACGAGGAAGGGGGTCAAGGAATCACACAGTGCAACTCCCGCAACAACGATTACACAGAAGAAGTGCGCGCTTCGAATGCACGTCCTGAATAATCAGAGTCATTGCTCCTGCACGCCTTGCTCAGCAAGCCATGAACAAGTCGTGAGGGTTGGTTCGCAAACCCCCCTCCCGACGGAGGAGACCTTTCAACTTACAAAGAGTTCGTTGGCCAGACCAGCATCTCAGTGTCGGAGTAGTGGCCAGTTGTGCCGCCTGTCCCTTGCAGCCAAGTTCCGCACACTGTGAAAGTTGATGACAGTTCCCGCTATGCATCAGTATGCATCTTTGCACGATCTGGCAGTGTATACAGAAGCAGAAACGGGAAGGAGATAGTGGCTGCCCGCGTTCGGTATTTTGGTACGACGCTGGAGTGAGAAGAGGGTCAAAAGATGCGGTATTGGCACCTATGGAGGTTCTTAATGATGCAGGGGAGGAAGGGGTGGAGGAGGTCGAGGAAGTGGGCGTGCACATGGACTGACGGTGTACTGGTAAACCTGTGCGTGACCCTGAGGTGCAGTATAGGGAACAAAATTTTGACATCATCAAAATTCGACTTTCCGGGGCTCGGGAACCCGAAAATCGGACTCATTGGGCCCAAAAACCGGGGTATGGTGGGTTCTGGGGGGTCAGGAGGTCAAATAGGGGGCCGCGGCTGCTATGTCGAAAAGCACCACTTTGGGACAGGCTTTCGACCCGCCCTACCCCCCCCCCCCCCCCAATCTCTCCCCCTCCCTACCTCCTGTGCAAAGCCACCGTATCCGATTGATGTCATGCGCCACCCTACCGCCACCCACCCCGTCATCAGCTCCCCTTGTCCGCCTCCAGACTGTGTTGTGAGGATTGTTTGCGCCTGCTATAAATGCTTCTTCACACAGACGATACCCCCGGCTGAATGAAGAAGTGACCTGAGAGTTGGCTACCCCCGAACTGACAGGCGGCCAAAACATTTTTTTGCACAGCCAACTCTCTCATGGGTACCCGAGAGTGTTGCGACACCAACACAAAAAGTCACTTCACCATTCAGCAGCAACCGCTCTTAGCCTGTATTTTGTTTGTTGATGCGTTGGCGCTTCTCCACAAAAAAAAAAGGATCGCCGGGTGTCTTTTGTTTTGTTTGTGCAAAACCTTCTGGTCACCTGTCACGTTGGGGCGTGGAGTGCAGGTGAACAAAACATTGCTCCCCACTGCAACCTTTTTAGTTCTGAACGCCTTCCGTGAGCACGGTGCGTTTGACACAAAAAATCAACACCTTTTGATTCTGTACTTCCGAGTCAGAGGCGTGCTCGGGGCAGGGGCAGGGGGTCAGGAGTGGGCTAGAAACCACGACAAGAGGAGACGGGAGATGGGGCAGGCCCGGGGAAGAGAACCATAAATGGGGGGGGGAGGGGATGTTGCCGGTGCGGCCGCGCGCGGGGGGAGGGGGGGGGGGGTGGGGTGGGGTGGGAGTGAGGGGGTGGGCTAGAACGGCCCCCCCCCCCACCCCTTTCCCCCCCGTAAAACGCCCCCGTTGCACCTCCCCCACCTCCCACCCCCTCCCTCACAGAGCGGCCCGCACGGTGCACGAGTAACCCCACGAACAAGTGGACTCTGGCAAAACCTTTATTTTAACGAGTGCTGCTTGAAATGGCACTTTCCGCTCTAAACCAGAACATACAGCAGCAGCCTCCCGGGCCTTCCTCTGAGATGAGTTCTACATAAATAAAATGTCACTCCAGTACAGCCGCTCTTTACTCGTATTTTGTTTGTGATGCGTTGACGCTTCCACACACAAATGCCTCAACTCCTGTGATGGGGGAGGCTAGTGGTGTGCGGAGCACGTTTGGCTGTGGTGAAGTGACATTTTATGCTCACAAGTGTGCGTAAAAATATAAATTACCGCTTGTTAGTCCATTTGCTATGAGTTGAGCTATAGATGGGACTAGCAGGGCTTTTGCAGTCGTTCCAACCAGTGAGCCGCCAGACGACGAGGCGTGACAAGGGGGGTGTGGGGGGTTTTGCGGAAAGCCGTTGCCTTATTTTGACTTTTCATCCACAACAGTGACAGGGGTGTTCTCTGCAGGTTCTCGCGCAGCGGGTCTCATGGCCTTTCTGTGCGAATGCAGATCTGCTAATCCAACATATAGGGGGTCTTCGCTGGTCGTTATCCTTCGCCAATCTTCGTCAGTTTTTCAGCTATTTCAACAGGAAATGCACAAAAATGCACTGACGATCACCCCGTAGCGAAGACCCCCATAAACGTTTAGCCAACAACCCTTATCCATGACAGTGATACAGATATGGGAGAAAAAGTGACCACTCGGGTGGCACCACGCCGGGGGCCCAAGGGCCTGTTCGAACCTGTACTGTCAAACCTGCAGACTCAGCACCGGTAAGACCATCTCTGAAAAAAAGAAAAATGCCCCAATGTACCGAGGAAACCGGGCCCCGTGGCCTCCGGGCTGTGGAGTCCCAATATATTCTGGGATCCACATCCACCTTACCTCCGACACCGTTTCTGTTTAGTGCAGGCCCGCACACCGAGCAAGCTATGGTGTTCACCGCCACACACACACACGTGAATTGTATTTTTGTCTGTCGTGTCGAGCCCACCGAGCGCCTTGCTCTTGGTGGGATCACCACTGGCCCCACACACCCTGACCGTGCCCCTCGGTCCGACTGTATTAATCAGACCCCGCTGACACACCTCCTCCCTCACCCGCTCCTCCGCGCAATCGCTGCAAGCAGAAGAACAGGACCCGGGCAGGTTCGCCAAGCGAGGGACGTGCAGGAAGGGCGGGTGGGCGTGCGTTGGGGCCATGGGCAGTGCCAATAGCTAGTTAGAATTGCTGGGAGGAGGGGGGGGTGGGGGGTGGGGGGTGGGTGGGTGCATGGTGCTTAATGCGTAGTGATCAATCCATGCTCCCCAACGGTGTTTCAAGACAGGTCGTATAGGGAGTCCTCTGTCTTCTCTCGGATACAGTAGATGGGTGGGGGCTTTGCGCATTAAAGAGACGGATGGCCGGGACTGGAACCGGCGTCTGAAGTTTGGCACCCCACCACCCCAAAGCAAGGGCTGTATTCAGAGGGGTGTTTATCCGTTTTTCGAGCTTGTCTAGCCTTGAGTATGCATTCACCACCCCCCCCACTGAGAGCTGCTCGGCCCCATTTTCTTTGTCTCGTGCAGGGGAGCGCACGAACAAAACAAGGGATTTTCATTTTTTTTGTTTCTCTCCTTTGGCAAAAAATAAAGAAACATTTTGGTCGAATGCTGATGGCACAATAACACAGCAGCGCTCACACCCGACGTGCGCAAGGATTATGGAAGTCTCCACTCTGCGTCAAATCTGCAGCGATACGTTGACGACATGCGGCTGATACTCACGCACTTTTAGTATTCTTTCGTCGACCCACTGTGCGGGGTGTGGGAGTGGGGTGAGGGGGAGAGACCCAGCGCTGGAATACCCTCTTGGAGAGATTTCGCGCTGGAAAAACAGCTGCTTGTATTTCTTGGGTCTCTGGCAGGCTGATGCCGTGTCCGAGAGACCAGGCGACAGAGAGACACCCCTGCCCCCCCCCCCCCCTCTCTCCCCCAACCCACCCTTTGTAGTGCACAGACCCTCCCCGAACCCCTTGCCCTTCACGCACACAGCATGCCTGATCGGCACTCGTCACACCCACCATGCATAAGCTCCCTGTATAAATCTCTGTGTGAATGCGACTTGAGATTGGCGAGCACCAACGCAGGAAGCTTTGGGAAGTGCAATAAAATAAACACACACACACCCCCCCCCACCCCCCCGCCCCCACCCTTGCGAGAACACAGTGAACAAGGCACCGAGTCATGTGCTGCACATCTGTGCTTCGTGATGCGAGATCCTGCTGTGGCGCACACACTCACTGAAGGGTTTGAAACTATTCGCCGTTTTCTTTAAATTTTCCTTTTTGTGCGTGTGCGCGCTGCTCCGCCGTCGGGGTGGCCTCGAGTTGCAACTCTGATGCCAGCCCCCACTAGCCACACACACAAAACCCACACAACACAGGGGCGGGCTGTGATCAGTGTTCAGTTTCAGCCCCCACACTGTGCGACACACGAAAAAACAGAAACACGACACACACCAAGAAGAGTACGCGTCAAAACGGTGTCACGCCGTGCAGGGGAATCCTTCAGGAGCGCGATCCAGGAGTGGGGGGTAGGGGAGGGGTGATGTCGCCCGGTTCAGCGACAGCACCGCCACCGCCAGGGGTAAAAAGATCTGTTCACCACACACACACACACACACACACACACACCGTGCCCAGTGAACTGTGCGTGGCCCTTGAGAGGCAAGGCGAGGGCTCAACCGACACAGTGCAGTAGAGACACGGTGCAGTTCCCTTTCCCTGATTGTGCGATCCCCACCCCCTCCCCGTAACACCCAACGCCAGGCCCTCCGTCAGCTTTTGCGCAACTCCTTTTTTGTTTTGAGGTTTGTCTGAACGCCTTCCGTAAGCACGGTGCGTTTTTTGTCACAAAAATACCCATTTTTGCGTTTGCTGCGCTGGATTAGCGGACCTGCATCGTGCAGAGCGTCCACGAAAGACGACGCACGAGAACTGATACGCTATCCATTCTGCTGTTGTTGCTGTTTTGGCGCCTCTGTGGGTTCAGCCTAAGGCGCGCTATTCACTCCTCCTCCTCCTCCCCCCCCCCCCCCCCCGTGCCGCTGCCGACCCTGCCCTGCGTTGACGCTTCCACACACAAAACCTCAACTCCTGTGATGGGGGAGGCTAGTGGTGTGCGGAGCACGTTTGGCTGTGGTGAAGTGACATTTTCTGCTCACAAGTGTGCGTAAAAAAGAATTGAATGAACGGCAGGCCAATAAAAATGGTGAATCGAAGAGGGGGTGTCGGACGAGACGGGAGGGGGGGGGGGGGGGCGGATGGGTTAGGCGGGGATGAAAGACTTGGCCTGAAAGCGCCGCAGTTGTCTCCCTGCGTGCTGACCGGGGAGGGTAGGGTGGGTGTGGGGGGGGGGGGGGGGGTTTGGGTATACACGCAGGCGCATACCTACAGGAGGGCAGGAGGAGGAGGGGGATCCACGTCTCAGGCTGAAGGGGAGGGGGGGGGGGTTTTCATTTTTTTGTGGGATTTTGCTTTAAAATTTCGGGTGGGGTGTGGGGGGGGGGGGGTAGGGGGGGTCAAATGCCACCCTTTTACGTGGACAAACACGATTTTTCAAAAAACCGGCGCAGAGGCCCCAAAGCCCCCGTAAACCCTCCAAACCCCCCCAGATCGGTCCGGAAACCCATCGAACCCCACTTTTCCACCATTCCGGGCACCTCAGGTGCCCGAATTGGGGTACCTAAATTTTGTGCCACCGTTTGGTGCCGTACAGTGCCACTGTGTGGGAGGTTGGAAAAGAAAATGCCCCAACACACCACATCTGAGGGTTGCAATGCATGTTGCTTGCCAACCACGTCATCCGGTGGGTGTCAGGCGCTATGTAGGTGGCATTAGCCAGGTCTTCGATGTGTTCTGGCTTGTATATATACCTCCCTGCCACCATGCACCGGGAGGCTGCCTGTAGGTACGGAACAGTCCAGATGGTCGTGTGATTCCTGTGCAGCAGTGCTCCACAACCGGGATGTGTTGACAACGACTGTTGCAACACGAGCTGTACATTCCGGGAACACATGAAGTGCGCTGTCGTGGTACCCATTGTGCCAGAATTGGTAGTTGCTGCGGTCTACTTTGCCTGGCCCAAGAGCACTGGTACTGAACGGTGCAATATGCGTGGCGAGGTGAATACAACGGAAGCGCGCAAAGTCAATACAGCTCTCGGATGGCGGGTGGTGGTGCCACTAGTGTGTGACGTTCACTCGAGGATACAACGCATCACAATGAATCAGCAACCGTGGACCGAGTACAATACGCTCTCTGTGGCTGGTGTGGGGGACAAAGGCAGTGCCTGTGCCGCAGGCAGGGAGGTATATATACAAGCCAGAACACATCGAAGACCTGGCTAATGCCACCTACATAGCGCCTGACACCCACCGGATGACGTGGTTGGCAAGCAACATGCATTGCAACCCTCAGATGTGGTGTGTTGGGGCATTTTCTTTTCCAACCTCCCACACAGTGGCACTGTACGGTACCAAACGGTGGCACAAAATTTAGGTACCCCAATTCGGGCACCTGAGGTGCCCGGAATGGTGGAAAAGTGGGGTTCGATGGGTTTCCGGACCGATCTGGGGGGGTTTGGAGGGTTTACGGGGGCTTTGGGGCCTCTGCGCCGGTTTTTTGAAAAATCGTGTTTGTCACCCCCATTTGACCCCCCCTAGGGGGGGGGGGTTGGGGGGGTCAAATGGGGGTGACAAACACGATTTTTCAAAAAACCGGCGCAGAGGCCCCAAAGCCCCCGTAAACCCTCCAAACCCCCCCAGATCGGTCCGGAAACCCATCGAACCCCACTTTTCCACCATTCCGGGCACCTCAGGTGCCCGAATTGGGGTACCTAAATTTTGTGCCACCGTTTGGTACCGTACAGTGCCACTGTGTGGGAGGTTGGAAAAGAAAATGCCCCAACACACCACATCTGAGGGTTGCAATGCATGTTGCTTGCCAACCACGTCATCCGGTGGGTGTCAGGCGCTATGTAGGTGGCATCAGCCAGGTCTTCGATGTGTTCTGGCTTGTATATGTAAACCCCCCTCACGACTATTGTTTACCTACAGGTATTGTTTACATAAAATTATTTACATGTATTGTTTACATCCGATTATTATTTACGTGCAATTATTTTATTTTTCGGGGGGTTCAAAAATATTTCCAAGGTGCTCTGAGGAGTGAGACTTGGTGCCTCTGTCACCAAAGTGACCCCACCAGGATCCGCGCAGGTTCCAAACGTTCAAAAGAACCGGGTTTGGAAAGCCCGGTGAGGGGGTCCCGCCTGGGTGGGTGGTGTGGTGGGCTAGCTGCCTCCCAGTCACTGAATCAGACCAACATTTCATGGATGAATCTTGGCACCGATACCACCAAAATGACCCCACTACGATCCGCACGGAGTCCGAAAAGGACAATGGAAGTGGAAAATCGCGATTCCGCACAGGTTTCGAAAAAAAATGCTGAACTATGTAAACAGTACGTGCGTGTAAAATCATTTACACGTATTGTTTACAGTGAATATTATTCACAGCTATTATTTACATGCACATCTACTATTTACATGAAGCCAGGTAAACAATAGCTGTGACCCCCCTTTACCTCCCTGCCTGCGGCACAGGCACTGCCTTTGTCCCCCACACCAGCCACAGAGAGCGTATTGTACTCGGTCCACGGTTGCTGATTCATTGTGATGCGTTGTATCCTCGAGTGAACGTCACACACTAGTGACACCACCACCCGCCATCCGAGAGCTGTATTGACTTTGCGCGCTTCCGTTGCATTCACCTCGCCACGCATATTGCACTGTTCAGTACCAGTGCTCTTGGGCCAGGCAAAGTAGACCGCAGCAACTACCAATTCTGGCACAATGGGTACCACGACAGCGCACTTCGTGTGTTCCCGGAATGTACAGCTCGTGTTGCAACGGTCGTTGTCAACACATCCCGGTTGTGGAGCACTGCTGCACAGGAATCACACGACCATCTGGACTTGTTCCGTACCTACAGGCAGCCTCCCGGTGCATGGTGGCAGGGAGGTACATATACAAGCCAGAACTCATCGAAGACCTGGCTAATGCCACCTACATAGCGCCTGACACCCACCGGATGACGTGGTTGGCAAGCAACATGCATTGCAACCCTCAGATGTGGTGTGTTGGGGCATTTTCTTTTCCAACCTCCCACACAGTGGCACTGTCCGGTACCAAACGGTGGCACAAAATTTAGGTACCCCAATTCGGGCACCTGAGGTGCCCGGAATGGTGGAAAAGTGGGGTTCGATGGGTTTCCGGACCGATCTGGGGGGGTTTGGAGGGTTTACGGGGGCTTTGGGGCCTCTGCGCCGGTTTTTTGAAAAATCGTGTTTGTCCACGTAAAAGGGTGGCATTTGACCCCCCCTAGGGCAGTGAAGATACTATTCGCGAATAATTCGTGATCTCCGATTTTCAGAGTTACATATTCGAATAATATTCGTATTCGAATACGAATAATGGCATTATTCGCGAATAAATGGCCATGTGTTATTCGGTCATTATTCGTGAAGTTTCTGTGGGTTTGTGTAGGGGCAGAGGCGTCAGACCACGTGTATTCCAGTGCAAACCGAGGGAAAGCGCCGCAGAGCGCCTCAGGCTTTGCTTTCCTCATGAATCATCACACGTATGTCTGACCGTATGGCACACAGGTGTGGTGATCCCTTTGCATCGGCAGCACCTCACTCACGCGTGGAGGTCTCCGCCACAGGGATCTTGAAGGAGGCAGTTGCTATCCTGCCAGTCACCAACTGCACAACAGGAACAGCATAAAGCACGCACAATGTATCCCAGGTTCGGGCACCGGGGTAGTGATTCCACCTTTGAGTGACCCAGGTGGCTCCGCTCCCTCCACGCAAGTTCGGTAGGGATCGCGGATGACGATTTCCCCATCAGGTACAGCCCCGTAGTGCAACAGCGGCCGCCTGGCACCATAATGGTCCCACCAGCGCGACGGTGCCCACTCCCCTTAGCGCTTGTTGTCTTCAATGCACGGTGCAGCGTACTCCTCCAGGCACTGCAGATGATGATTCTCGGCGTCGCATCATCACAATGTAGTGATTGCACGTCCCCTCAGGGCACACTGGGATCGTGGGCTGCGCCCACGACCCGAGTGTGGGCAGTAGGTCCCTATTCCTAGTAGAGAAACCCCAGTAAAACCCCACGAATAATTCGCGAATTATTCGTGGCGAAAATTTTTCGAAAAATTATTCGAATAATATTCGTACCTGGGACCCCCCGTGTTTAAGTCCCCCCCCTGGAGGCGATTTTCGGCCGGGGGGGACTTAAACACGGGGGGGGCGGACCTAAACACAGGGGGGGCTTAAACACGGGGATGGCACAGTGGAGACCAAGAAGACCTCTTCCTCTGCTGTCGTAGGGGGGTAATTCCTGTCCGGATGGACTTTTGGCACCCCACTTTTCGACTCTGACAGCACCTGGAGGGCCTAGGGGCCACCTGATGACCCTCCAGACCAGCCCACCCCCGTGTTTAAGTCCCCCCCCTGCCAGACCCCCAGGGGGGGACTTAAACACGGGGGTAAGGGGGGGGGACTTATACACGGGGGGTCCCAGGTATTCGAATAACACGAATTTTTAATCACTGCCCTAGGGGGGGGGGTGCCGCCTCGAAGCGCACACACTACTCTGCAGGTTTTTTTCTGGGTGAATTTCTTTCGAAGAATTTGAATGGATATAACCCTCTACCCCCACCCCCCCCCCCCTCTCTCTGCACCGCGCAGGCGCAGGTTCGACTATTATTTTTTGGGGGAATAAGCGGCGGATCAAAAATCCGAAGTGTTTCAAGCGAATTTTTGGAAGCCACCCCGGTGTTGTGTGAACGCTGTGCAGACTGGGGGAGGTGGAGGAGGAGTATGTATACGGGAACGCAACGTGGGATGCCCCCTGGTTGCAAACAATATATACGCTGGTGGCCTAGTCAGGATTTTCATGCCCCCCCCCCCCCACAAGCAGAACTACCTCAACCCCACCCTCCGCCCCGACCTCTTTTCCTTGCCGTCGAGAGAAAAAAAACGCCGTAGAAACGTAGAGAAGAAAAGGCATTTTGCAGGGTATATGTTGTTGCGCATGCCTTCTGGCCACCTGAAAAGGGCGGCGCACAGTCGGACCTATTCATTCTTCAACTCTTCTGCTGCAGGCAGCCTGTCGGAGGTCTGTGTGCGGAAAGAGGTGGCGCGGCGTGGCGGGGGGTGGGATGGGGCAGGTGGTGGTGGTGCAAATTGCCCTCAGGGGGTCTTCGCTACGGGTGATCGTCAGTGCATTTTGGTGCATTTCCTGTTGAATTGGCTGAAAACTGACGAAGGTTGACGGTTTGCATGATATTTTGCAAAGGGGCCCCACCCATGAAATTGACAGCCTGCCCTATCTGCCTGCTCTCCTTTCTCTCGATGCGCCCCAAAGGGCTAACCTCTTGAGCCCCCCCCCCCCCCCCGTGCAATGTGGAGCAAACATTCTGGGTCGAACTTGGGCGAGGCACACCCCCCCCCCTCCCTCACCCGCCCAGCCCATGCTGCATCATCCAGCCCCCCCCCCCCCCCCAAGGTATCCACAACATTTGCCCTCGCAACCAAAACCCCACCTCCATAACATACCCCGGTGCCCCCCGGCTCTCCTCATCCCTCCATCACTAGAGGGCCATCAGCCATTCGCGTAGTTGAACACCGAAAGACTGAACGGGAGCTCGGAGCCTGTCGTTGCCATCGGGGCGAACGCCTCCGGCGGGAGCAGAGATATCCCTGAAAGCGGCGCACCTGACATGGGCCCGTCGTCCAGGCCGACAAACCCGACGGAGTGCTCGGACCTCCGCCCTGCCAGGCCCTTGTCCCGGCCTGTGGTGTCCTTCACGCTGCTCTTCTGCCCGCCTCTCCGCCTGCGTCCGCCCTGCGACCCGGCGGCGCCTGGGTCAGCGGAGGAGGGGCCTGCAGGGGTTGGGGAGGCGTCGGCGCTCAGCTCGCCGTCAGCAGCGCGCGGCCTGTCCGATAAGGGCTTGTCGTCCTGCTCGTCCATCTCGCTGACAGGCACGATCATGCACTGCGCAGCCTCGGGGGCGTTCTTCCAGTAGGCCTCGTCCTGCGGGGGAGAGGGGTGTGGTGTGGGTGTGGGTGTGTTGACCACTTTTTAGGTGGGTTAACCCTGCACGGGTCCTAGTCCACCCCCGGTGTGGGTGTGGGTGTGGGTGTCTGGGAACCGGTTGCACCAACAAAAATGTCACTCGCGTTGACGCTTCCACACACAAAACCTCAACTCCTGTGATGGGGGAGGCTAGTGGTGTGCGGAGCACGTTTGGCTGTGGTGGAGTGACATTTTCTGCTCACAAGTGTGCGTAAAATACAGTAAAAGGCACGTGTTTTCGTACGAATTAGGTCTAATATGAATAAATTTCGTACGAAAATCGTACGAAATCTGAAAATCGTACGAACTATTTTCGTACGAAGTTGTTTTCATTTTCACACCGGGCCCCTCCCCTCCTGGTGGCCCACCGAACGGGCGAGAAGCACTGCAACAAATTGTTCACAACTCCAGAAGAAATAGTCCTAATACGAATAAGTTTCGTACGAAAATCGTACGAAATTTGAAAATCGTACGAACTTTTTTCGTACGAAAAAAGGTGCCTTTTACTGTAATAAAGAAACCCGGCAGTCCCTTTTTTGTGTGGGGAAATTATATCTGTGCCCCCCCCCCCCCTAGGGGACCAGATGTACTTGAAAAATTTGTAATGTTCGTTCCCATAGGAAAAAATTTGGGGTTTTTTGGCCTATTTTTGGCCATTTTCCGCTGCATTTGTTTGATTTTGGGTCGGGAAAGGTATGGCCAGGAAGTGGGAAAAATTGGGGAAAAAGTCGGAAATTTTCAGGTTTGCCCATATAAACCATGGGTCACAGATTCCGATTTTTGGGTCAGACTCCAAGTTTGACACAAGGGAAAATAGGCAAAAATTTTCACCTATTTTTGGTCACCTAAGGGGGGGGGCTTCGCTCCGGGTCACTGACCCAAGCTGACCCAGATTGACCCGGAGCGAAGCCCCCCATTTTCCTAAGGTGAAAAACCCCAGGGTGACCCAAATTGACCCAAGTTGACCCAAATTGACCCGGAGCGAAGACCCCCAATAAAAATTTTTCCGACCCCAAACAAGGGTTATTGGCACCTAAAATGGGTGTACCCGCCTCAAAAATATGTCTGGGGACCCAATGAAACCGGTTTTTCACACTTAGTCGCCCATTTTCGTTTGCTATGTTGGATTAGCGGATCCGCATCGTACAGAACGTCTACGAAAGACGACGCACGAGAACTGATACGCTATCCAAGTCATTTACTAAGTCACACCACACGGGCGCGATCTGCTCCTTTCTTTTGTTAAAATAGGGAAAGGCACGTGAACACTGAAGGTCGGAGGCTCCACCGAATGAAGCTCGGAGGGTGATACCTCGGCCGCGCGTTGAAAATAGCGCGGGACCTTCCACTTACTGGGAAGGAAGTCTGATGAACGCCTGATCTGGCGGGGGGGGTCAAAAGGGAAAGCCCGGGCTCGGAAACGTTTCTGCCGATGGATCTTCGACAGACGAACCTTGTGGGGAATGGGGTCAATCGCGCAAGGGGGAAGTAACCACCTCCATGCCTTGACTTTAGCTGTAGTGAGTGGCCTGCTTGGCGCATCAAACAGGAAGCCGGTAGCCACTGCTGGAGGTTTCGAGTCAGATTGCCCAACGGCCTTTGTTTTCGAAACAGGGGCGCCCAGGGGGCGGGGTGAGAGGAACGAGGGGCAATGAGTACCCTTGCAGAGGGGTAGGGGAAGTAAGCCTGGGAAAGGCCGGACGTCCAAGGCGCTAACCGTTGCGCAAGTTGCAGGCGTTTTTCCCGGTGGCGGGATGTCGGGCGCGCCAAGGGCATCCGCCTCTCTCTTTGCGGCAGATGGGACATGAGGGGGCAGGAAGGTGAATCCAGGTTCAGACTGCGACGACTGGGCAGTGCGCTTTGATGAAAGCACCTTTGTTGATTTGCCGAGCCCGCCGGTTGTCTGTGTACCCGGGTCAGTGACAAGACGAAAGGGAGGTGGGGTGTTCTCCGGCAAAGGGGGAGGGGATGCCACGTTGGGGAAAGGTCTAAGCGACGAGATATCAGGACAAGGACCACTCAAGGAGCTGACTACGGTGCAGGTAGCTTGTCTTTTATTGAAAGGCGCGGCATCAGCCACGTCCCGCACGTCAGCCAGCCTCTTAAGCAAGCTAGGAAGAGGCAGGGAAGAGAGAGAAGGGGCTGGCGGTAGCTCGAGGTCGCAGCATGCCACAACCTCGTCCACACCAGGAGAAGACACATCCGAACAGGGGGGTTCCACCCTCTCTGGCACTGGGCCACTCTCATAAACATAACTGGCGGCGCTCTCAGTGGCAACCTGTCCCAGTGCGGTCTCACATCCCTCAGATGGGGGTCCATCATCATCATCGTCGGCGGCCGCCGAGGGCGCGTCAGCCCATTTTCGGCCCGAATTTTTGAAAAATCGGTGAAAAAAGGGGGTTTCGCCCATTATGGGCAAAATCCCGATTTCCATGAAAAAATGACAAAATCGGGGCAACTAGACCCCATTTTGGGTGGTTTTCGGGTGAAAAACGTACCCTAGGCATCCCTGGGGTACATTGTATACCATCCAGGGCCTCTAGGACCAGTAGAAGTGTGTGAAAATGCCTTTTTTTTACCCAAAAAAAGGACCCTGCAACGATGTTGGAGGACCCTGCACACATCCTGCAGCCATGTTGTAGGCACCCTATAACCCAATAACCACCCAGAAACCACTGGGAATGCCCTAAAAGGGGTGTATGGGCCTGTCGGAACAGGTTTTCTACACCGAATTGCCCAAATTCGGTCCGATATTTTGAAAAAACTGTGAAAAATGGGGGTTTCGCCCATGTGGGGTAAATGTCCCAATTTTACGAAAAAATGATAAAATTTGGGCGACTGGACCCCATGTTGGGTGGTTTTCGGGTGAAAAATGTACCCTAGGCATCCCTGGGGCACATTGTATACCATCCAGGGCCTCTAGGACCAGTAGAAGTGCGTTAAAATGCACATTTTTACCCGAAAATGACCCTGCAACCACCTTGCACAGGACTCACCCCAGAAAAGCGAAAAAAATGCCAAAAAATGGCCTCGGCGCGATGTATTCCGTGCCCGGCGCCGGTGTGGATCTAGTGGCGGGGGGCCGCGCCCTCCGAGATGATACCCTCACTGCGAAGCAGTCGTCGTACAGCGTGTCCAGGCCAGGCCCAAACGTGTCGTCATGCAGACCCGAGGCATCGACCTGCTCCTGTGACCCCTCTGGTGGAATGCTGCCGTCCCTCACGTACTTTCGCGTTCTAGGTAGCCAGGACAGCGAGGGGATCTTTGCCCGCAGAAGGTGATTGGTCACTGTGTCCCCGTTCCGCGCATTTTTCGGGACGTGGCTGCCGTGCGTGACACCTGCTCCAGCGCCGCTGTCGGGCAGTACCTCAACATGGCCTCCTTTGTTGCGTGTCTGCTCAGTGTTTGGATGTCGTCCAACGGCGTCCCCTGCAGGGCCAAATGATGTATCGCTCCCCGACGTAGTGAATGTGGGGTCAGAGCAGGGTTGATGCGTTTCACCGCCCTCGCCACCTTGTGGTAAGACACCCCCTCGAAAAGGCACTGCAGGGGGCTCGTTGTGGATGACAGGAGGCGGCGGAGACGTCCGAGCTGTTTTGGTGGCAGCTCCAGACCCGTGAAACGACCGAGCTTCCATGGGTCCCCCTTTGTGTTGCACCACTGCACCGCCACCACCCCGTCCGCCCGGATACGCACCTCCTTCGCCAACAAGCCCCGCACGTCTGCCAGACGCGCCGCCCCCGCCCAGCAGATTGAGATGGCCAGCTGTACTAAACTCCGCCTCTCCGCTTCGATGATGTCTTCCACCTCCGGTGCCGTCGCAGGGGGCTTCTGCTGCTGGGCCCGCAGAGCACCCTGTTTCTTGAGTCCCCTTCTGTAATCCATGAGTTCCTGGCTCTCCCCGAGCTGCACCCCCTCGTACCGCTTCAGTGCCGCTCCGATGTTGACCGTGTACTGCAGCGCTGTGCTCCGTGTCCTCGAGTCGATGCATCGGAGTTTTGCCGTCCAGAGGATGATTGCCATGTCGTGGGAGATCCGCCCCCGCCCCTTTTCCCAGTTTTCCTTGAACCTTCGGTACCGTCTGTAACAGCTCCTGATGCTGCGCCAATATGACTCCGAGAGGCAGTCCGCCAGTGTCTGCCTTGCCGATCTTAAAATCTTCTCTCGCTGAGTTGTTGTCAGGGGGGGTTCTGTTGCTTCCCGCTGCATCGGTGCGGGAGGTGGAGGGACCGGCCTCAAGGCCAGTCACTGCCGGTCCTTTCCCGGCTTTCCGCCCGGCGCCTTTCTGTCCCAGTCACGATCGCGAGTCGTAGGTGGTGCTGCCTGCTTCCTGTCGCGGCTGTGGGCCGGGACGGACCTCTGCTGGCGTGAGTTCCGGTAGTCACGGTCCCTCCTGTCCCCGTCCCGTCCGCGGTGCTCCCCCTCCTTCTTTGCCTCTTCAGCCACTCCTTTCAGCAGGCGCCGCTGGGCCGTCTCCGAGAAATCCTTTGGCGCGATGATTTCAGCCCTCGCCACGTACTCCCTCCGGTGCTTCGGGCCGTACAGCCCCAGCTGCGTAATCCCTGTCAGCTGGTTGATGTTGGAGTGCAGCATGCGGATGATGCCCTCCTTCGGGGGTTCGCCGTCGGTGATGAGGTCCAGTGTGTTCGTCAGTGTGCTGAGATACTGTGCGACGTCGTACTCGTACGCCTTCGCGTCCTCGATGTTCACGGGCAGGGCGTCTTCCCTGAAGGCCTTCCTGCATCTGTCCCGGATCTTCTCCCGGATCGCGGGCACCTCCAGGTCCCGCCATGTCCCCACTGTGTGAGGCGAGAACTCCGGTGCCAGGGTGGCCCCCAGCTGCTTTTTGAGATTTTTAGTCTCAAACTCCAGTTGCTGGATCCGCAAAAGGAGGGGGGGCTTCTCGCGCTCTAGCGTGTCCACCCGTTTTGCCAAAGCGGCGATCGTCGCGCGCAGTTCCCCCTGTGTGTCGACACCCGGCTGCCTCAGCGACGACTCGTCGTCCGACGCCCCCAGCGACGCGTCGTGGGGGTCCTCCGAGAGGGACAGGGAGTCGGGATCCCGAGTGTCCCCCGGGGGATTGTCGCGATGTTGCTCCATCGCGCACATCGGGCACACCCACGTCGGTTCCCCCAAACCCTGCACAAAATCCCCAGACACGTTTTTCGGGAGGAAAGCCCGGATGCAGGTCTTACAGGCCGCCCGCCCGCAAGTGCTGCAATGGCCCCTTCCCCGCGAGGTGTGCTCCGCCTGGCAGTGTGGCGTGAACACGCAGGTGTCCACTGCCACTTCCGGATCCCCGTACCCCGTCACGACTGGCACCCCCAACCAGTCCATGTCGTGGGGGTGCATGTCCGACATGGGTGATCTAGCACCTGCGTCGAGTCTGCTCTGATCGCCCTGTCGTAGAAAAAATTCGGTGATCTAGCACCTGCGTCGAAGTCTGCTCTGGTCGCTCTGTGGTAAAAAGCGGTGATCTAGCACCTACGTCGAGTCTGCTCTGATCGCTCTGTCGTAAAAAACTCGGTGATTTAGCACCTGCGTCGAAGTCTGCTCTGGTCGCTCTGTGGTAAAAGGGGTGATCTAGCACCTACGTCGAGTCTGCTCTGATCGCTCTGTCGTAAAAAATTCGGTGATCTAGCACCTGCGTCGAAGTCTGCTCTGGTCGCTCTGTGGTAAAAAGGCGGTGATCTAGCACCTACGTCGAGTCTGCTCTGATCGCTCTGTCGTAAAAAATTCGGTGATCTAGCACCTGCGTCGAAATCTGCTCTGGTCGCTCTGTGGTAAAAGGCGGTGATCTAGCACCTGCGTCGAAGTCTGCTCTGGTCGCTCTGTGGTAAAAGGCGGTGATCTAGCACCTGCGTCGAAGTCTGCTCTGGTCGCTCTGTGGTAAAAGGCGGTGATCTAGCACCTACGTCGAGTCTGCTCTGATCGCTCTGTCGTAAAAAATTCGGTGATCTAGCACCTGCGTCGAAGTCTGCTCTGGTCGCTCTGTGGTAAAAAGGCGGTGATCTAGCACCTACGTCGAGTCTGCTCTGATCGCTCTGTCGTAAAAAATTCGGTGATCTAGCACCTGCGTCGAAGTCTGCTCTGGTCGCTCTGTGGGAAAAGGCGGTGATCTAGCACCTACGTCGAGTCTGCTCTGATCGCTCTGTCGTAAAAAATTCGGTGATCTAGCACCTGCGTCGAAGTCTGCTCTGGTCGCTCTGTGGTAAAAGGCGGTGATCTAGCACCTGCGTCGAAGTCTGCTCTGGTCGCTCTGTCGTAACAAACCGTGATCTAGCACGCACTGTTTTCTGCCTGGAAACGCCTGATCGCGAGTTGGCGATTAGTAAATCGCTTTATTTTTTCTCGCTGGCGCTAGTGATGTCGGCTGGCAGAAAAAACACACACAAAAACCCCCCCCCCCGCGTGTCGAGTGACCTTACCTGTCTGAAGTACAGAAAATGTGTCGGGTTGGGTGGAGCATACACACACACATACACATATGTTCACACAACACAGGGCAAACCGCACAAACGTGTTCACACATCCGGCATCCTATGCGAAATACCCGCCGCTCCCCGGGAGCTGTTGCGGGAACCATCTGCTCTTCCGACCCACCGAGACTCTTGCCGTATTTTCTCTACCACACGGGGTGTGTTTTACCAAAAATGAGGGTTGGTGGGCCTAAAAGTGGGTAAAAACCTCCGGAAATTCATATCCGGAGTGGGTTTGGGGGTGGGCACTGTTGACCTCCAGACCTGGATATTTCAAAAAAATTACAGTTTTTCTCAAGGACATCACGGTGGGATCTTGTAAATTTTACATGTATAACTACAAGTATATACATGTATTATACATGTACCGTATACGTAAATATTTTGGAACGTAAATATTATGGAACGTAAATATTATGGAACGTAAATATTTTGGAACGCTGGTGGGTTGGCGTTCCAGATTTTTTTCGTTCCACAATATTTACAGGGCTTTCTGCGACTCGGGGACTTGGACCAGGTGATCGGACGGCATACAGAGTCCCTGACGGGACCTACTCGTGCACTTTTCGCGCGATTCCTGACGCAAGCCGTCCTCACCACCGAGTCCCCAACTGGCCCTGTAAATATTATGGAACGTAAATATTATGGAACGGACCGGCCAAAAATGGGCCCGTTCCATAATATTTACGTTCCATAATATTTACGTATACGGTATAATACTTGCATGTCAACTACCGTATACGTAAATATTATGGAACGTAAATATTATGGAACGGGCCCATTTTTGGCCGGTCCGTTCCATAATATTTACGTTCCATAATATTTACAGGGCCAGTTGGGGACTCGGTGGTGAGGACGGCTTGCGTCAGGAATCGCGCGAAAAGTGCACGAGTAGGTCCCGTCAGGGACTCTGTATGCCGTCCGATCACCTGGTCCAAGTCCCCGAGTCGCAGAAAGCCCTGTAAATATTATGGAACGAAAAAAATCTGGAACGCCAACCCACCAGCGTTCCAAAATATTTACGTTCCATAATATTTACGTTCCATAATATTTACGTTCCAAAATATTTACGTATACGGTATTATACATGTATAATACCGTATACGTAAATATTATGGAACGTAAATATTATGGAACGTAAATATTATGGAACGTAAATATTATGGAACGCTGGTGGGTTGGCGTTCCAGATTTTTTTCGTTCCATAATATTTACAGGGCTTTCTGCGACTCGGGGACTTGGACCAGGTGATCGGACGGCGTACAGAGTCCCTGACGGGACCTACTCGTGCACTTTTCGTGCGATTCCTGACGCAAGCCGTCCTCACCACCGAGTCCCCAACTGGCCCTGTAAATATTTTGGAACGTAAATATTATGGAACGGACCGGCCAAAAATGGGCCCGTTCCATAATATTTACGTTCCATAATATTTACGTATACGGTACATGTATATGCCTGAAATATACATGTAAAATACATGTATATCAAGTAAAAATACAAGTATAATAGTTGACATGCAAGTATTATACTTGTATTTTTTGTACTCTAATTATGGACTCTTCACAAATTTGTTAGGGAGGCGTTTAAATATTCTCATAATTACACGGGATAATTACACGCCCAGTATAATTATTTCTAGGCATTTTCTTAAGGTTTATTTTCTGGCGTGTAAATATGGCCATAATTACACGCCACCCCAAAACAGGCCAAATCACACACACCCTAACAAATTTGTGACTCGTCCATAATTTTTGTACAAAAAAAAGCCTAATTTCAGAAAATTATGAGCCAGAAATTTTCACTTGAGTGAGTAGGGGGCACTCGTCTCTGTAAACCCACTCGCTTCGCTCGTGGGTTTAACCGACTCGTGACCCCTACTCACTCGCGTGAAATTATGGCTCATAATTTAACTGCAATTATATGCTATTTTACTTGATATACATGTATTTTACATGTATATTTCAGGCATATACATGTATAATAGTTGACATGCAAGTATTATACATGTATAATACATGTATTATACTTGTAGTTATACATGTAAAATTTACAAGATCCCACCGTGATCTGGGGGCCTACCCCCCCCCCCACCCCGCTGGATCGTAAAGTTGTTTTTTTGTTGGAAAGCAGACCCCCACTTCTCCTTGTGTACACAATCCTGCAAACTAATGCAACCGGGTGGGCCACACAAGAGGGAAGGGTAGCAACGGCAGTTGGTGTGTTTCTTCGAACGACTGAAACACACCCCCCGCCCCCCCCCCCCCCCGCCCCACACACACAGCCTTGCTGCAACCTACAACACACCTTCCGATCCTTCTTAGGCTTTCTGCGCCGCCGCCGCCGCTTCTTGCCGCCCTCCTTCACGTCATCCCCATCCTCGTCCTGCGAGCCCCCGTCAGGCTGTGCGGCCGCCGCAGCCGCCGCCGCTGCCGCTGCCTGCTCCTTCTGCTTCGCATATCTCTCCAGGCGCCGCTCCTCCTGCTGCTGCAGCTGGCGCTCCTTCTCCTTCTTCTTCTGCAGGAGCACGTCGAGGTTGGGCAGCAGTGGGATGTTGAGAATGGATGGCGGCACCACGGTGTCCAGCTTCGGGAGCGAAGAGGAGGCCCCGTTGGCACCGTGCGGCGCATTGCTGTACTGCTGCGTCAGCTCCGTCAGCATCTGGTGCATCGCGTGCTGCTGCTGCTGCGTCGAGGAACTGAGCAGCTGCTGGAACATTTCCGCGTCCATGTCCTCCCCGCCGCCGAAGAACTGCGGCGCTGTGGCGGACCTCTGCAGCGTCTGGTCGCTCGCAACCCGGTCCCACGAGGCGTTTGTCTCATGCGTCACGATTTCGCTTTTTGACATGTAGCCCAGCACCCTGTGGTGGCGAGAGGGGGTGGGGTGGGGTGGGGTAGGGGGGGGGGGGGGTGGGGAGCAGATTGCAGGATCCCACAAAACACCCCCACCCCCCCCCCCCCAGATCCGGGCACCAAGATAAATCTCCCTTCACTTACGTCCCACATGCAGGTCTGAAACACACCTTTCTGCAAGGTCGCCCAGTGCGCCGGCATCGGTTGCAGAATCCGACACTCCTGAGGTGGAGAAGTCCTCAGTGGCATGCTCGTCCTGCAGGGGGGCGGTGGTGACAGGCAGGCAGGTGTGTGTGAGGCAGTGGTGATGTGATCACACCAAGAGCGGGATGCTCGGTGTGCCTACGCTAATACCGTATACGTAAATATTATGGAACGTAAATATTATGGAACGGGCCCATTTTTGGCCGGTCCGTTCCATAATATTTACGTTCCAAAATATTTACAGGGCCAGTTGGGGACTCGGTGGTGAGGACGGCTTGCGTCAGGAATCGCGCGAAAAGTGCACGAGTAGGTCCCGTCAGGGACTCTGCATGCCGTCCGATCACCTGGTCCAAGTCCCCGAGTCGCAGAAAGCCCTGTAAATATTATGGAACGAAAAAAATCTGGAACGCCAACCCACCAGCGTTCCAAAATATTTACGTTCCATAATATTTACGTTCCAAAATATTTACGTATACGGTATACAAATATTCACGCATGTGTGTGTTCATCACCTTTTAAGGTGGGTTAATCCCTGCACGGGTCAGCCCACCCCCCCTGTGTGTGCGCGCTGCAGTTTGTTGTGTGCAATGCATGTGTTGGCCACCTCTAGCGTTGGGCCTATCCATGGCAGAGGGAACCTCTCTGTTTGCCTGCACGGCATCATCGCAGAAAGGCTTGCGGCATACCGAAGAGTCGCGGCTGAGCCCCTGCGGCTGCTGTGGTGCGCTGTTGCAGTCGATCCCCAAACCTTGCAGCATAAACTGCAAATTGTCCGCCTCGCTTGCCATTGCCTTATGTTGTGTAAGGCGATGTCTGCAGGGGGTGGTGATGGATGTGATGTGCTGTCGACACGACCCCGCCCCCTTCTGAGAGACCCTTCTTCCCGGAGAGCTGTCTGTTGGAGGTATTGGGGAGGTGCAGCTCGCCCAGAGTTTTGGGGGTATTTTGAGGCAGCCCATATGAGCTGCGAAGCCCTACTGTTCCCTGGGCGTACGAAACACCGGCAGGTGGTCTCTGGTCCAGGCGATGGTGTTCACACCATCAGAGAGGCCGCGGGTGCAGGGGCAGGGCGCAATAACCTCTGTGGTGTACACCAAGTCTCCGCCACCAAGTTGAAGGCGTGCTGCGCTGCAAGGGAGGCAGTGGAGTGGGGTGCGTGATTTGTCACAATGTGAACGTAAGACAAAGTTTGCCGCCCCCTCTCCAGCAACGTGAGTCATTGTTGTGTGGGTGGTGGAGGTGGTGGGGCCGTTGAGCACCATGCCTGTGGCATTCCATATGACGTGCTTCCTGACTTCTCTTCGATCTATCGGCATGAAGCACCCGGCCTCAAAAGTGTGTCTGTGTGGGGACACGAAGTGTGCCCTACAGAAGGAAACATCAAACACGCCGAAACAGAAAGCTCTCGGCATTGTCCACAAGAAGCACGATCATGCCGGGGGCAATGAAACAAAATTGCAGCTTTTCATGGTCCTGTTGTTTTTTCTCGAGCTTCGGCATTGCGGGGCCAATCCCTCTGCTGCAGTGCTCTCTGGTCAGGAAATTCCCACCCCACTCCACACCCCCACTGAGCTGAACTGTCTGTCTACTATGTCTAAAAGAAACCGATTATTGCACGGCAACCGTGTGTGCGTGTGGAAGACTCGGCGCAAAGCAAAGGGCTGAAGAAATTCCGAGATCCTCCGAGAGAGCGGCTGCACTTCTCGAAACACTTCACCGATCACACCTGATGAAAGCAGCCCCCGATACGCCAGGACCACAATGAGCAGTTTTGTGTTCGGCGCCGGTTGTTCCAAATCTATTTTTGGGGGAGTCTAAGCTTCTGCAGAAACTATCCGCATGCCCCGTCCCTTGCGTGCCCCATTGTCCATAGCAAAGTGGGACGCGTTGGGCAGGATTCCCTCCACTCCCACCCCCTGCGTTGTTAGCACAACGCTCAAAAGATACTCTAACGAAAGCCTAAACGTGAGTACCAAGAGAAGAGAGAACAGGAAGGAGAACACTTCCCCTGGCTGCATCGTCTGCTCACGGAAATCGTTCAGATCTAAAAAAAAGGTTTGCAGCGGGTGCAATGTCTTTTAGTTCACCCCCCCCCCCCCTCCAATGCGACAGGTGGCCAGAAGGTTTGCACCAACAGACCCACTTCCCCCAACCCATCCAACCCTTTTTTTGCCCAGCGTTCTCTACCACCCGCCGCCCGCAAGGAAGACGTTCTCGTTATCCTCAGAGGACGGCGTGGATGCATACGACGAGAACGCCGTCTCATCCACCCCGTCGATCTCCTGCTCCTGCTCCAGCCTGCGCTGCTCTTCTGCCGCCTCCCGCCTCGCCTTCGCCTCTGCCAGCAGGCGCGCCTTCTCGAGAAGCTTTGGATCCAGCGCCTTCTGCGCCTCATCCCAAGCCTCAGAGATACCTCCAAACCCCACCACCTCCTCAGCCGCGATGCCGCCGCGCCGCAGCACCTCGCCTTCAGAGGCGACAGGCAACAGCTCGCCTGCCCAGGCAGCAGCCACGCCCATTCGGCTCTCCGCCTCAGATGCGCCGAGGGCAGACGTGACGCCTTGCCACCAGGCTGAAACGCAGGATGCCCGCTCCTCGGTCATCATGTGGTGAAGGGTTTCCCTTGCCTCTGCCTCGTGGGACTCCGCATCCGCTAATCCGGCGCGCAGGGCGGCCAACGCGGTGCTGGCTGCGGAAGAGGAGGAGGAAGTGGCAACACCACCACCACCACCACCACCACCCTCCTGCACCACCGCCGCCGCGGCTGCAGGGGTGGCGCGTTGGTGGTTGCTGGAGGAAGATGCTGATGACGAGGAGGAGGAGAAGGAGGCTGGGGAAACAACAGCAGGCTGCACCTCCTCAGGAGCCGCTCGGAAGGCGGGTGCCGGGTGGGGCGGCACAGGGGAGGCGGCTGCGGTGGGGGATTGGTGGTGGTGGTGCTGCTGTGCCTGATGCCCCTGATAGGACTGCTCGTTGAATCCAAACCCCTCCCTCTCGGGCAGGGCGTCCCTCCCGTCTTGCGGGGCGGGTTTTGAATGCCCTGCTGCGGCAGCATCCGGCGCCGCGGGGGTGGGTCCCGCAGGGTGGTAGCCCTGCCTCGCCTGCTGCTGCTGTTGGTGCTGCTGGGGCAGAACCCTGTCCCCGCCCCCAACCTCGCTCGCCCAGCCCTGCCCCTGCGTGTGCGGCTGCATCCCCGCGGGCTTCGGCTGGGGGGCCTGGCTGCTGCTGGCTGCTGATGGCGCGGCGCTGCTGCTGCTACGGTACAGCAGGGGTGACGGTGGGCCATCAGCGGACTGAGGAATCGTGCTCTGCATCTCAGAGGTGGGGTAGGGGATATGCTGGGGTAGGCCAGCGCCTTCGTATGCTGGCTCAGGCTGCTGCTGCTGCTGCTGCTGCTGCTGCTGCTGCTGCTGGTGGTGGTGGTGGTGCTGCTGCTGTTCGCTTGCCGCAGGCGCACCGCCGCCCTGCTGCTGCGGGTCCCCCAGAAGCTGGTAGTTTCTGAAGCTCTGTTGCTGTGGGAGGGGGCGTGGGGTGGGAGGGGCGGTGGTGGGGGGGTGTCGGTTGGTAGGGCCCATCAACAAGTGAAAGGCAGCCGTCTCGAAGACCAAGGAGGACGACGACCCACTTCCAGAAGTCTACAAGGTCGAAACGAGGAGTGACCAAGGGCAAGACGTGAAGCTCGTCGGCTTGCCGAGCATACCTGAAGGTTCGCCAGCAGGGCAGTTGTCTGCGACTCGTCTGTCGCCTCATCGGTGCTGGTCGGGCCATCGGCAAGCTCTGAGTACAGCTCAGAGGCGAGGGCCGCATGCTTCCGGGTGGACCTCTGGTGCCGCTGGTGGCTGCCGCCACGCTTGCGGATGTCAGACAGCGTGTGCATCACGTCGTTGCTGCGCGGGGGGCGCTTCCCTGCGCGCCGGAGGGAGGCCGTCGGCGTGCCGGACTCGCTTGGAAGATGCATCCTGTGTGGTGGGGTGGGGTGTGGGGTGTGGCAAGGACGCACCGCTTTACTGTGGACACTCTGTCCAGCAAGAAAAACTGTAGGAGAGTCGTTCCGGAATTCTAATTTGTGGAGCGCAAACTTCTTGCGGGTTTCGCAGCCAGCACAAAGCCAAGACTGAGTGGATTGACTGGGTTCGAGAAAGAATCCCCCACTGCGTGCTGGTGCCCCCCTCCGAGCCCGCCACCCCTCCAGCTGACCTTAATTCGAGCCAAAAATCCCCCCGTCTGCCACCCTTCGAATGCTGCCCAGAACCGTCCATACCTCATCTGTGCCCGCCTCGCCTCGAACTCCATCTGCGCCTCCACCATCGCCCTGCAGAACTCCGTCTGCCTGGCCTGTAGCTCCGCGATGTCCTGCGCCAGCGCCCCCCGCACCTCCGCCTCCGCCTCCGCCTTCAGCCTCGCCCTCTCCGCATCCATGTCCAGCCGCAGCCGCCCCACCTCCGCCTCGTGCTCCCGCTGCCTGCACGCCTCCTTCCGCTGGTGCTCCCGCTGCACCTCCTCCAGCCGGTTCTGAAGCACCAGGTCATTCTCGAGCATCTTATGCTGGTACTCGGATAGAACCGCGTTCTTCTCCTGCTGATAGCGGGACCACTCCTCGGTTCGTTTTTCAGTCTCCCTTTGGTGGTCCCGCTGGACCCTCTGAAGCTCGTCGTTGTAATGCTTCTGACGGATCTGCAGCTCGCCCGAAACCTGCTTTGTGGAATGCAGCTCCGCGCGCATGGCGTCGGACTGCGCCTCGAGGGTTCGGAGCGCGTCATCCTTCTGCAGCACCTCCCTCTGGAGCTGCGCGAACTGCGCGTCGCGCGACTGCAGCGCCTGCACAAACTCCGCCCTCTCCTTTTCCAGCTGCGCCGCCTGAAACTCCATCTCCCTCCCCCGGCTCTGCATGGCGTACTTCTCCATCTGCACCTCGTGCTGCGCCTGCCGCTCCTTCTCCGCAACCCCCAGCAGCCTCTCCCCTAGCTGCTTCTCAAACCTCGCCGCCTCCTCTAATCTCACACGGGTCAGCTCCCCCTGCCTTATCCTCTCGACCTCATCTGCGACCCTCCCCGCACTTGCCCTGTCCAGCTCCTCCTGGTACTGCCTCAGCCTCTCCGCAACAGACGGCCCCCCCCGCTCCTTCGCCAAACGGAGCTCCTGGAACTGCTCGTCGATCGCCTGCAGCTTATAGTCGAGTCGGTTGACATCCTGCTCGCCGCACTGCGATGCTGCGTCGGACTGCCCCCTCCGCCTGGCCCCGGAGATCGCCTCCAGCAGCGGGGATATACATGCATGCGTCGTAGAAGGATCGGAGAGCACAGAATGAGCATCACCTATGGTGAGCTGTGCGGGCTGCGGCGTTGCGCCGAGGCTGCTCTCCGCGGAGAACACAGAGAGGGTGAAGTGATGCCCCGCCTGCCGGAGGTACTCCGCAAACAGGGTGTCTGCTGCGAGCGAGGAGAGCCGGCTGCCTGCCGAGGGGGGGGCTTGCTGCTGTTGGTGTGGTGGCGGCGCCGATGCCTCCGAGAGCTCTGCAAACATCATCTTGCGCATTGCGGCCTTCAGCGCGCCGAGCCTGCCCTTGTCATGCATCCTGCCCAGAAGCTTTGCCTTCAGATCCGCCATGGACACCTCCCCGTTTTTCTGCTGGGTGTGCTGTGCCTTTTGCTGCGGTTGTGCAGAAGAAGGCACGGCAGGTTGGGGTGGTGCTGCTGCTGCTGCTGCTGTCAGCCCCGCGTTCATCAGGGCGACCTGCGGGTGTTGCGGTGCATCCGCGTCGGAGGTTGGGATGGAGGGAAAGGGCTGCTGCTGCTGCTGCTGGCGGTGGTGGTGATCCGGGGACCCGCCGGCAGAGGAGGAGGGGGCGACGGCGGCATCGGCACCGTGTGCGGTGCTGCCGTCTGAGGCGGCGGTGTCGCCGAGCATTCGGTGGCGGGTGCTGACCCCCTCCCCACCCGCCGGCGGGTCGAGGTGTGGCTGGGCCCCCGAGCCGAAGCCCAGACCGGACACACCGGCACACCCGCACCCCTGCGGCCCTGAGTAGGAGGGCGGGGTGGAGAGGAGAGATGTGGGTGGTGGTGGTGTGATTAGTCAATTGCTTTGTGGTGATCATCCGCATCCCATCCATTGTCAAACACTCCGTGGTGTGATTTAGTGACTCACGTCAACAGGGAGCGTGTGTGACACGGCGGTGAAGTCACAACGCGAAAGGGCGATTTTACAAGGAGAATTGTGACAATGAAGTAGGGACATGTGCATTTTCAAGCGGTGCTTGTGAAAGGTTAAACGGCACACGTGCCAAGGGAACACAGGAGACTGCAGACGCCGGCCCACGGTATCGCCCTTCGGCAGCCCCCTGACGCCCGGCTGGCAAGTCAGATCAGGTGGGTCACACACACACATGCAGCATGGCTTCAAAAGCTTACGATACCTGTGCATACCGTGACGCCCCCCCTGCACTACTACTGACAGACACTTTTGCTTCAGGAATCTTCGCCTACTTTATTGGGGCAAATGACGACCGCGCTGCTGCACTCGGCAACTTTGGGGCAAGAGGTTCGTTCGGCACTTTTCAGCACAAAAACACCTAAGGGGCGGACCTCTGCTCAGAAGCAGGAAATCACGCACACACGAGGCGCTGTCCTTGGCAGGACTTTGAAAGTGCCGCTTTGATATCCTTGTTTTTGGATTGGACCCACATCGCACACCCTCAATCAGCTGACGCAAGAAACATGAGAAACCAGCGATCCCGCCTCACAGAGATACACAGTCAGGAGAAAGGCACCAAAACACACTTGGCAGCGCACGCGGAGCGGCGCCCTCCAAGAGGGGTTTCTGCGGGGATATTTCTGCACCTTTTCGGGGAGGGGCGGGCGGGGCGGGGGGGGGGGGTGCGGGGTCTTTCGCGATCGGTAACTTTTGCGTCTCCAAATCGAAGAAAGGGGTGAGAGAGAAGAGCCAGCTAGCGGGGGTAGTGAGGGGGGGGGGTAGTGAAATAGAAGCAGAAGGGAGCACAAGAACAATCACCCTTCACCCGTTATGCAGGTTTGGGGGGGGGGGGGGGGACCGTCTTACTGGGGGGGGCTAAATAGAAGCCCCCCCCCCTTGTATTCGGCGTAGGATCGAGTTTTTTTGGGGGTTTTCGAGGGCCCAAAATTTTAGGCAATTTTTGCAGTGGGTGGCCAAATAGAAGGGGGGGGGGGGTCAAATACAAGGGGGGGGGGGGGGGGGCTTGTATTCGGCGAAAGCCGAATTTTCCAAATTTTGGTAAATTTTGCCCCAGGTGACCTCGTGGAATCGCGATTTTCGCCTTCCATTGCACTATTCGGAATCCGTGCGGATCGTGGTGGGGTCATTTTGTGGGTGGAGGTGCCAAGTTTGACCCACGAAATGTGGGTCTGGTTTGGCTCCTGATAATGGGAGGATATTCCCGGGAGTCAGCCACCTGCGAGGACACCCACACTGGCGTCCAAAACCCTGTTCCTTTGCATGTTTGGATTCCGTGCGGATCGCAGTGGGGTCATTTTGACCATGGGGTGCCTGTTAGGACTGGAAAAACAGGCTGAAAATTTGAAATTTGGCTGAAATTCGGCTTCCGCCGAATACAAGCCCCCCCCCCCTTGTATTCGGCGAAAAATTTTATGGATTTCAAATTTTCAGACCCCCCCCTTCTAATAGGCCCCCCCCCTTCTATTTAGCCCCCCCCAGTAAGGTACCGAAATCCATCAACTTTACGACATTTTTCGACATAGGCATTTTTCGACCAGAAACCCCCCAAAAATGCTGAAAAAGTGGCCAGACCACCCCAAAAACCGCCCCTGGGTGTGGGACACCCACTTTGGTGCCCCGGAACGCGGCTGAAACGCTGTGTTGAAAAAAGTGTCATGGTTTGGTACCGAACCCCTCCCTGGGTGAGTCTCCCGAGCACCCTGTCACCTGCACCATCACCATCCCCCGTCATGTACCACGTTCTGCCGCCTCTGATGAGACATCTGAGTACTATCGGGCCAAGAAAATGGTATTTCAGCGAGTGTTCTGTCAGGTTTCTGCCGACATCCTCAACAAAGATCGGGTGTGTCTGCGAATGCAAGGGCGTAGCTCGGGAGGCGATCGTATGTGCCCTCCCTGAGGTGTCGGATGCATTGGGGACTTCATCAGGGGTAACGGCAACAGCGAAGTGGGTGTGGTGTATAACCTGTGTCACCCCGGCTCTACGGTACTGCAGTGGCACTTCTCAGTGGTGATGACCCTCGTCATCTGCACCATCACCCCCACTTACGCGCTCTTCATTGCAGCACTGCAAGAGCTAAAAGAGATGCCGGACGACGGTCAGAATGCTGGGGAAATCAGCCGCAGATGGAAAGGAGAGGCTGGAGACGGTGCGCGAGTGGATTTTGGGGCTGGCGTCTTTGGAAAATATGCCGGTGTGGGTTCCAAAGCCTTATTCGGTGTGCAAACCGGCAGGCGCAGTGGTCGGTGTCGCTGCAGCAAGTGTTATCAGGAAATGCAGGCGAGAAGACGCTCCTTCCCAAGCTTGTCACACGCATTTGCTCCCAAGTTGAACCGAAGGCATCAGTGCCCACCCAAGACAAGAAAAGGCGGAATGTTGCGGGCAAGTAGGGCGGGACGGGCTCGGAAGGGTGGTTCAAATGAGGGGGCCGGAACCAAACCATGACACTTTTTTGAGCATGGTCACGGATTGGCTCAGAAGTGACCAAATACCCCCAAAAACCACCCAGACCGCCCCCAAATACTCCCAGGGGCCGGGGTTTCAGGTTTACTGCCATTTTATGCGTGTTCCTCGCCTATGTGAAAAATCCCGCATACCCCTGCATCTGTGGCCACAGAAATGGCCTCGAAACACCCCCAGGCACCCAAAAACCGTGTTTCTAGAAAGATATGTCCCAAAACTGCCCGAAAGTCACATCTGGGTCTGGTGACCCGACCCCACAGACCCTGCATTTTACACCTTTTTCACCGGAATATTGGGTCAGCAGGCAAAAGTCGATTTTTTTGGAATTTTTCAGAAAATCTTGGCATCGTGGAATGCGCTGTACCCGTTCTGCCCGAAAAACGCATTTTTCGGACTTTTTTCTCAGATCTGGGGGTCTGGTTCAGATGTGTGGTTGGGCCCCATAACCGCCCAAAAATATTTTGGGTGGTCATTGCGAGTGGCCGGCCGTGAAAAAAAAATATTTTTTTTCTCAAAAAAAAGTTGATTCTCGGATCGTTCTGAAACAACGCAGTTCACCATAAAAAGAAATTCTGATTTTGGTGTACCTACCACCCCCCGTGTATATGTCACCCCCCAAAAGGGGTGTGTTTATGTCACCCCCAAGCGGCCCTGGCGGGGGGTGACATACACTAACCTACCACCCCCCGTGTATATGTCACCCCCTAAAAGGTGTGTTCATGTCACCCCCCTCCCGATTTTTGCACCTGGGGGGGGGGGTGACATATACACGGGGGGTGGTAGGTAGTAGAAAATTCCTTACTGGGGGAGGTGGTCAAAACCCCCATTTTTGGGTGATTTAATTAGGACCCCCCTGGTCAATAAAGGGTTAAGGTTTTCCCTAGGGGGGGGGGGGGGGGGGGGCGTTCCCACCTCAACGAGGGCACAGGGAAGAGGATCATGCATGGAAAAATGTCACTCCCAGGGCAGCCGCTCTTTGCTCATAATTTGTTTGTAATGCGTTGACGTTTCCACACATAAAAACCTCAAATCCTGATGGGGGGGGGGGGTGGGGACTACAGAAGTCCAACTAAGGTTGGTGGGGTAATAACCCACCAAATTTTTCTGGGACCCCCAAATCCACCAAATTTTATACCCCACCAAACAATTTACCCCACCAACCTTTGTACCCCACCAACATTACTCGCAATGGTGCAGGCGACTTGGCGTGGGGTCGATCTGAGCGTGGGGGTACCAACCTAGAGGAGGGCGGATGTGCATAGGTGAAAAATGAACACCATGGTGTGTGCAACAGTGTGACAGGATTGGGCTGTGCTGCGTCCGCGCCCCCTGACTGGGCCACCCTCCAAAAATCGACAAGTCTCACGGGCCAACCGTTATAAAGGTTGGTGGGGTAGAAACCCACCAAATTTTTCCGGGACCCCCAAATCCACCAAACTTTGTACCCCACCAACCTTAATACCCACCAAACTTGGTTGGACTTCTGTAGTGGCGTGCGGGAGCACGTTCGGCTGTTGGTTGTCGTGAAAAATCGTACTCCTTTCGCTTTATTATAGACACCCTGTCCAGCAACTGTGGGAGAACAGTTCCGGACTGCTTTTTGTTGAGCGCACAATCTCAAGGCTGTGTTGAGGCCCTGTGAAGTGGCATGAGGTGCTAATCCAAAGCTTCAGTCGTACGATTTCCTTCGTTACTTCGCGACTTCGCTACGCTTCGTCGCTCGTAACTAGTAATTAGGGGGTGGCAAGTTTGAAATTTGGCTGAAAATCCCTTGTAAAAAAACCAAAATCCGTGTACAATATTATTGGTGAATTTTGGGGCCGTTTGGGCCAATACCCAGCCACCCTGGCCACAAGTCTCGGCCAAATCGGGATTTCTGGCCAGAAAGTGGGAAAACAAGCTGTATTTTCGCATTCCGAACCGGAAAAAACGACACCTCATCCGGTAGAAATGTGGTGCCGGCGCATCTCTGGCACAACTACACGTCTCCTACCCGGAGAATACTGACAATGTGCACTCTACGCCGAGAAGAACACGCAGGACCTGGTCTGCTGACTCTCAGAAACCTCAAGCCTCCCCCAGAGTGGAGGGAGCCCTGCACGGGCAAGCCTCTGAAGGGGGTGGTAGGTGGGTGGTAGCAGATGTCACTCTCTCAACAGTGGTACACAGTCTCTTGCATCTGATGACATCATGTTGTAGAAATCCTGCACCTGTAGGATTGTAGGATGGGTGTGTCTCTGCACCGGCAGTTACAAACACAGACAAGAGGGCTGTTGGGGCAGGGGCAGGGGCTTGGAGGGGAGTCTCAGTCTGTCCTCACTGTGTGCGGCTCCGCACCGAAACAGGTCGCTCAAGATCGCTCCGAGGTCGCTCACAGCTAACAGAGGTCGCTCCGCACCAAAACAGGCCGCTCAAGGTCGCTCCGAGGTCGCTCAGCACCGAAACAGGTCGCTCCGAGGTCGCTCCTCGTCGTCCCTGCATCCGCACCCAATCCAGCAGGTCTGCACGTCGCACAGCCAATCACCCACTGACACCCAGCGCAAAAAACGTGCTCACCAACGCTCCGACCACACGCCACAACCCCACACCCGACGCGCTACACACCCACGCCCCACACCTCCGCGACTTCGGCTCGCACCCGCAACCGCACTATAGTCCCACTCACGACCCGCACACAGGACGTTGGTTCCCACCCCCTTGTCCTCCACCCACTGCCAAAACCAATCTGCAAAAGACCCCGCTCCCGCCCGGTCCACTCCCGGGTCGAGCGGGAACTGCCAGGAGACCCCGGAAGTGCACGACGACCGCACGCATCGCGTCGACCAGTACATCAAGGCGTCTAGATCATACGACGACGGAAGGGCTAACGGGAGCGCCCGGGTGATGCAGCAGTCAACCCATAGCTTGACCAGGGAACCGGCCGGAAGTCGGCGATCAGCCGAGCAGGGGGTTCTGAGAGGCGGAGTGAATGGAAAAGCAAGTCTCCCAGCACCATGTCGCAATGTTAGTTCTCTATGAAGGTACCACACCAGACATGGGAGCGGGGCCCGCTGCGGGGGCGCGGGGGGCCCGGGGGGTGCGGGGGGGCGCGGGGGGGCGCGGGGGGGCGCGGGCGGTTTCGCCGCCCGCGCCCCCACATGCCTGAGAAGTTACCTCCAGCAACTTCCAGCAACCTCGAGCAACCTCTAGCAACCTCTAGCAACCTCCAGCAACCTCCAGCAACCTCCAGCAACCTGCAGCAACCTCTAGCAACATCCAGCCACCTCTAGCAACCTCCAGCAACCTCCAGCAACCTGCAGCAACCTCCAGCAACATCCAGCAACCTCTAGCAACCTCTAGCAACCTCTAGCAACCTCTAGCAACCTCTAGCAACCTCTAGCAACCTCCAGCAACCTCTAGCAACCTCCAGCAACCTCCAGCAACCTGCAGCAACCACTAGCAACCTCCAGCAACCTCTCGTAACCTGCAGCACACAGGAGTATCTAGCCGTCGGCTTTTCGTCCTGCCCAACACCACACCTTCAGGAGGCGTGCACTCCAACACTCTTAACAATCTGTTAAATGGAGGCATGCCCCTCACCACTCAGCTGCTGATGAGAGGAGCACCACACGTCAAGGACGTGCCAGGTACCACCTACTCACCAGCAGCTGCCCTGCCTTGGGAGCAGAGAATGGGGTTTAACATGCAGTAACCCCTCCAGACAGTGCCATTCTGGTGTCTGGAGGGTACCAAAACCCTTCGAAAACCACCCAAAGTAGGCCCCCCAGGCCATTTTTCACCCAAAAAAGTGAAAATTTTGCACCCCAAAATTTCGCCCAAAACCCATTTTTTTCTGGGTGTGGGTGTGCCTGGGGGCGGAAAAATGGTGTTTTGGGCGAAAATTCGGGGTGAAAATTTTTTCGATTTTTCGCGAAAATCGTATTGTGTTGAGGGCCGTCAGGCCGATTTTTGTGAAAAATACGATTTGCGACCTCCTGGCGAGCATTTCGGGAGTGCCCGTGCCTGCCCGTGCCTTCAGATACCTCGAAATAATGATTTTTGGTCAGGGGCAGGTCGAGACAATGCGATTTTTTTTGCTGGCCCAGCTGTGCAATATTACGGTACACGCTGGTCCCGCAAAACTTGCCATACCCTATAGTAATAATAATATTCCTCAACAAGACTGTCAAGTGTGCGGAAGAAAGACAAAACGGAAAGTATCTGTGCCCCCGCGAGATCGTAAAAAAGATAAGGCTGTTGTTTGTGCGCCAAATCCGGGCAGCCTGCGGCAGCAGCCCCGGCACAGAAAGAAGAGGTGTCGGCATGGCAATGCCGGGAGCAGAAAAAAAGAAGGATTGCCGGGGCTTCTTTTATTCCGTTCGTGCAACCGGGGTGTCAATCTGCAGAAGGAAGGCGACTGCACTGATAAGGCAGAGAAGCAAATGACGCACAGCAACCCACATTGCTGCCACAGCTTTTTAGGGGGGGGGGGGCACGGCAGACCAAACCACGCACAATAATTCACAAGGTGCACGTGCCCCCCTTTCAGCGCCTCATCACACCTGCACGTCCAGCGGGGACCTGTCGCCCAGCAGGGTGATGGCGTCGCGCAGATCCCCCACGTGCTCCCCCACCAAGGCAGAAACCTGGTCGATGCTGTGCCCGCTGAGGTAGTCTCGCACCGCAGTGTTGTAGGGCTCCCACTCCGATGCTGACTTGCCGATGTGGTACATCCACTCCTCCATGTGCACGCTGCTGGCTGCCTGCATGCGGAGTTCGTAGGCGGGCACGGCAGCCTTATCGCTGAGGGAGGCAGGCAGGTGCACGCCTTGACCCGCACGGGCAGTTATCTTGACGAGACGGACCAGGCGCGGCACAAGCAGGAGGACGTGCTCGTGCACCGCGTCCTGCTGCAGCGTTGTGTTGCACACCACGTCTAGACCGAACGCACGTGCCGCACGCTCCATCCCGCACGCCATCAAGGGAAGCACGCCAAGCAGGCTGAAGCGCCGCATCTCCAGACAGCCTGTGTCCCCGCACATCACACGTCCCGAAGCTGCTCCGATGTTCACACGCAGTGGCCCCTCGCTTTCAGTGTCGGTGTTGTCGCTGCACAGCGCCTGCACGATGCTCTGTGCTGCACTGGCGGCCGAAGAGGCATGCACCAGGCACGGGCGGGACGTGTTGAAGGAGGCCAGGATGCGGTCACCGATGAACATGTCCACCAGCCCACGGCGTGACTCCACCGCAGACATCGTGTTGGTCAGCACCAGCCCGAAGAACGCTGTGAACTTGGAGGGGTTGTGCTCCAGGCACGGCACTGAGTCGCGTGTGTTGACCACAAGCGTCGTGGCGTTCCCCGCCTTCAGAACCCCAAGCGGCTTCATCGGCATGCCTCTGTGCGTGTCGAGGAGCTCACTGTCGGAATCGCTGACCGTGATCGAGCCGGGCGCGTCGGAGCTGACAATAGACGACTCATCCACAGACCCGCACGGGCTGTTGGATAGGTGAGGCAGGCAGGACTTCGGGAGGTACGGGCGATACGCACGCAGGTTCTCTTCCAGCCTGCGAAGTGCCTCGTGCATCGCAGCAGGCAGCCGCCCCTCCGCCTCCGCCTCCTGCAGCATCTCCGCCACGGTGTCGACGTCGTAGCCCGCCAGAAGCTGTGCAATCGCCTCCACAGTCTCGATGGTCCGTCCCATCGACGCCTTCTCCTTCTCCGCAGACTCTGCGAAGTCGCGTGTGGCGGCGAAGTCGATCAACAACACCATTAACGAACCCTGCGTCTGAACGAACCCCGCCAGAGCGCTGATGGGGCAGGGGGGGTTCGTACAGCTGGATGCGTCCTGTGCATGCTTCCACCGTTCAACGTCGGGAGCAGAACCAGGCAGGTCGTACAGCCCGAAGCGCGTGACCACCTCCACCCCGCTGAGCAGCACCCACATGGCCGCCACTGCTGTGAGCCCTGTGGCGAAGCGCCTTCCGAGACTAAGCACCAGCGACAGGTCTGCGAGCAGCACGAACGAAGAGGAGATCGCCTGGTTGCCGATGGTGCGCTGGTTGAGGTCTGTGAATATGATCCCGACGCCCAGCATCCCGATGTAGACGCACAGTATGTTCGGTGTCAGGTTGACGCGGAAGATGCACATCGCCGCCATGACGACGTGCGGCAAGAAGATGCCGTACACAGCAACGGCCTGCAGAGGCCACAGCGTTGCGAACATCGACGACAACCCGGTTATGAATCCAACCCCGAGGCTGACGAGGAAGACCAGACGCCTGTCCCTGCGCGCCTTGCCCTGCAGCCTCCCGTCCATCGAGACGATGCGCTCAAACCACCCCATTGTTGCAACCCTGGTCACTGCTGGGTGGTGCGTGTTGCGGCCGCCGTGTCTGTGCCGTCTGCTGTTCAACTTGGCCTCCTCTGCCGTTGCTGTGGAGGTGCCACGAGAGCGGGCCGAACCACAAGCCACAAGAGGAGCAATCGTGGGGGCGGGGGAAGAGACAACCACTCGCGAACCCCCCTCCACTTCGTGTGGCACTGACGCTCGCGCGATATCCCGACCCGCGCGTGAATATCCTCTGACGAGCAAAGAAGAAGATGGTATTGCCTACCTCCACGAGGCAGTGTGCTTGCATGGTGTGTGCATTGCACACAGGGCCTCAAAACGGATTAAAAAGACAAGGTGTCGTTTGTGCGCCAAAACCCGGGTGAACAAACCTCACGTGTTTTGCCTAATGAAGGTTGGTGTAAACGTTCCACCCGATGAAGAAGTTGTTTCCGATCAGCGCCATCAGCGCAACCGCCGCTCTGCTCCAGAAGTGGCACTATAGATGCCAACCCGATGTCGATGTCCCCCAGAGACATGCTGCTGAGTGTGGCCACAGCCACTGTGGCTTGCTGCGTTGGGATGGGGCGGTCTGTCCTTCTGCCGTCGGGTTGCCTTGGGTCGCATGAGGCCGTGCCTGCTTGCTAAGGGGGGAACGAACTGGGGACGCAACATAACAGAGTGTAGATGTGGGAAGGGAGGGTGTGGCAGCGACAGTCAACGGAAGAAGAAGTCGTCGCCTTGGGGACGGCAGGGCTGGTGCCGGAGGAGAAGCAATGAAAGCAGTGGCAAGATCGTCCAACAGAAGAGGCTCTACGCATTCGGTGTGATGGGTGGAACGATGCTCTCCATCCATCCTGGGAGCACACCGGCACACCACACCAGCACAGTGTTCGCGGTGTGCTTCGGCCCAAGCTTCCCCAAACCTGATGTGATGTTTGTTTGTGCAACCGGGGTGTTAATCTGCAGAAGGAAGGTGAATGTACTGATAAGGCAGAGAAGGAAATGATGCAGACGACACGCCCACATTGCTGCCACAGCTCCTTTTTAGGCTTAACACACTTCTCGCCCGAGCGGGTGATTTGCGCGTTCTACCAAAAGCGCCCTATCACTTCACAGCTACAACCGCTCTGATGAATTTCCTTTTGTTTGTTGCGTTGGCGCTTCTACACACAAAACCCTGAAACTGACACCCTGAGCCTGATGAAGGGTGGGGTTAGTGTATAGAGCACGTTTGGTTGCAGCTGTGGTGGGGCGCTTTCCGCTCACACGAGTGTGCTTAAAAAAAACGCAGTTCATTCGACGGGGGACGGCACACAAAAGTAAGCCAGCCCTCTGACAGAGTGCCAATGAAGACGACAGCACACAAGTAAGCAGAGTGAGCTACTCAGTGGCGTCCTTGGAAGGTTTGCAGGGTACTGCTCCTAAACAAACACTTTCGGGACAGACCACTCGGAGGCTTGTGCGACGCACACTACTGCAGAGCAACGGATTCGACACAGACTCAACCTCATACACCACGGCGTCGTCCTGCGGCAGACGTGCTGTGGTGGGACATAGCATCTCGCGCACAGCACCCGGTGGTGCCTCCGCCGTGTACAGGCACCGCATGTTCATCGACAGAGCCAGACGGCGCAGCGCAAGGCTCGCCTCCACAGCACCGCCTGACGCAGTCACGAAGCGCTGCCGCACAGTCCCCACATCACCGTGTTCGACAGTCCCGCTTGCGATCCCGAGTGTTGCGACAGTCTGCCCACCGTGCTGCAGCACACGCTGTGCAAACCGAAGTGCGCCCTCCGCGTGTGCTGCCATCTTCTTCCCGACGTTCCACCCGATGAAGAAGTTGTGGCCGATCAGCGACAGCAGCACACCGCCATTCTGTTCCAGAAGTGGCACTATCCCCGACTGTGCGTTGTCGATCTCGCCCAGAGACATGCTGCTGAGTGTGGTTACACCGACTGTCCCATCGTGTCGTTCCGCGTGGTGTCTCATCAGTGCAGGATCGCTCGCGTGCGACACCCACGACCCTGCAAAGGAGAGTCCAAGAGAAGTCGCGTGCGAGGGTGACACTGAAGGTGCAGGTGCCCGCAGAGGATGCCGCTCACGCCCATGCAGGCAGGCAGGCCACACGCTGCACACAGGCACAGGCTCGCTCACGCCCTTCAGCTCAGTCGCCACTGCGGCACCTGCATGTGCGTCAGCACACCCTGAAACGCTAGCCACACTCGACCACAGGACGGCAGGCACCGCAACTGAACCAGGCACACACACAGACTCGAGGCGTGAAGCCACGTTCACCGTGTGTCCGAAGTAGTCCACACGCCCGGTCAGCGTGTTCGTCTCCAGCGTCACAGGACCCTCGTTCACACCGACACGCACCGTCAGCCCGCCCCACAGCTCTGTCGGGTGGCAGATCCCGACCTCCAGCAGCGCAGCAGGCCACTCCGCCGCAAGCAGCTTCTCCTGCACCTCAAGCCCGAAGCACACACCCGCATGTGCATCCTCGAACGCAACCATGAAGGCGTCCCCGATTGTCTTCGCCTCGTACCCGCCCCACGCAGACAGTGCAGATCGCATCACCGTGTTGTGCACCACCATCGCCTTCTTCATCGCCTCGGATGCCGCCTCCCAGATCGATGTGGACGCACGGATGTCGGTGAACACGATTGCTGCACGCTCGCTCTTCGCACCGGGTGCGGCAGCAGGTGGCACACAGGGCTGCCCAGCACTGGGACTGTCAGGTGAGTGCTGCTGCTGCTCCAGCAGCACGGCAGGGAGGTACGGGCGGTACGCACGCAGGTTCTCTTCCAGCCTGTGAAGCGCCTCGTGCATCGCAGCAGGCAGCCGCCCCTCCGCCTCCGCCTCCTGCAGCATCTCCGCCACGGTGTCGACGTCGTAGCCCGCCAGAAGCTGTGCAATCGCCTCCACAGTCTCGATGGTCCGTCCCATCGACGCCTTCTCCTTCTCCGCAGACTCTGCGAACCCGCGTGTGGCGATGAAGTCGATCAGCAGAACTAGCAGAGATATCGTCACCTCTGTGATGGTCGCTCCTGGATGTCTCGGACAAGGCGGCTCTGCGCAGCTGATAGTCAGCTGCAGTCGCTCCCACCTATACCAGTCGGGTGCTGTGCCAGGGATGTCGTACAGCCCGAAGCGCAGCAACCCTTCGGCCCCAGTGATGACGACCCACACGGTGGCCACGGCTGCCAGCCCTGTGGCGAAGCGCCTTCCGAGGCCGATCACCAGTGACAGGTCTGCGAGCAGCACAAATACACTCCATACGGGAGTGCTGCCGATGCTGCGGCGGACGATATCAAGGGCAATCATCATCAGCGCAAGCGCCGCAACGTAGAGACGGATGATGTTGTGTGTCAGGTGCACACGGCACAGGCACATGATGATGATCACCAGCTGTGCCAGGCCACAGAGGTACACTACGATCCGGCCAAGCGGTGAATGTACCCCGTATACCCCACCGGAGCCGACCGTTAAAAGACACCCAAGGCTGACGAGCAGCATCAGACGCCTGTCGCTGCGTGCCTTGCCCTGCAGCCTCCCGTCTATCGAGATGATGCGCTCAAACCACCCCATTGTTGCAACCCTGGTCACTGCTGGGTGGTGCGTGTTGCAGGCGCTGTGCCGTCTGCTGCTCAACTTGGCACACCTCCACGTTCTTGCATGATCACGGTGCATTGAAAAGGGCCTCAAACGGGATCAAAAATGGCCTTTGACGACGATTCCTGCCTTTGGGCAGTGCATGCCTCCTGCAATTCCTTCTGCAAATGTACTTCTTCTTGCAGGGAAGGAGTCCGCCGTGCACAGGTTGTGGATTGTTACTGTGTGTGTCGCTTTGCTCAGAAGAGTAAAGCCGGGATAAACAAGACAACGAAGTGGTGGTATCGTAGCAGTTCTCCCGTGCAGCTGCCTCTTGTGGGCTTCTGTACGATGCAGAACCAAATGGAACACCGTCGACACATGTCACCCAACACGAAGGATTGGGGAGGGGGAGGTTGTGGTGAAACGCACACAAGGAACATGGCCTGAATGGGGACCGCCAATAAGGGGTGTTTATCGGCACCCCATGGCCAAAGTGACCCCACTGCGATCAGCACGATGTGATGTGTAACAAAGAGTGTCTCTGCGCTTTGATCGGCACCTTCTTGCTATGGTTTATTTTTGCGTTGACGCTTCCACACTCACACTCCTGCTGATGATGGTGTCGTGAGTGAGGAGCACAAGGGCACGAACAAAGCGCCAGAAACTTTCCACCCACATTGAAGTGTGCGGAAAAGCGCAGTTCATTCGACGGGGAACGGCACACAAATGTAATCCAAGCCCAACAACATCGGGGTACACGGGCAGAGTGACAATGAAGACGACAGCGCATGAGAAAGCAGGGCGACCTACTCAGTGGCGTCCTTGGAAGGTTTGAAGGGTACTGCTCTAAAAAAAGCACCTTCGGGACGGGCCACTCGGGGGCTTGTGCGACACACTCTACTGCAGAGCAACGGATTCGACACAGACTCGACCTCATACACCACGGCGCCGTCCTCCGGGAGACATGCTGTGGTGGGACGTAGCAGCTCGCGCACAGCACCCGGTGGTGCCTCCGCCGTGTACAGGCACCGCATGTTCATCGACAGAGCCAGACGGCGCAGCGCAAGGCTCGCCTCCACAGCACCGCCTGACGCAGTCACGAAGCGCTGCCGCACAGTCCCCACGTCACCGTGTTCGACAGTCCCACTTGCGATCCCGAGTGTTGCGACAGTCTGCCCACCGTGCTGCAGCACACGCTGTGCAAACCGCAGTGCGCCCTCCGCGTGTGCTGCCATCTTCTTCCCGACGTTCCACCCGAGGAAGAGCTTGTGGCCGATCAGCGACAGCAGCACACCGCCGCTCTGCTCCAGAAGTGGCACTATACCCGACAGTGCGTTGTCGATCTCGCCCAGAGACATGCTGCTGAGTGTGGTTACACCGACTGTCCCATCGTGTCGTTCCGTCTGGGGCATCATCAGCACCGTATCACTGACGTGCGACCTCCATGATCCTGCATGGGACCCCCCAAGAAGGGAAGGCGCATACGAGGGTGATGCAAGGAAAGGTGCAGGTGCCCGCAGAGGGTGCCGCTCACGCCCCAGCAGGCGGGCAGGCCACACGCTGCACACAGGCACAGGCTCGCTCACACCCTTCAGCTCAGTCGCCACTGCGGGACCTGCATGTGCGTCAGCACACCCTGAAGCACGACTCACACTCGACCACAGGACGGCAGGCACCGCAACTGCACCAGGCACACACACAGACTCGAGGCGTGAAGCCACGTTCACCGTGTGTCCGAAGTAGTCCACACGCCCGGTCAGCGTGTTCGTCTCCAGCGTCACAGGACCCTCGTTCACACCGACACGCACCGTCAGCCCGCCCCACAGCTCTGTCGGGTGGCAGATCCCGACCTCCAGCAGCGCAGCAGGCCACTCCGCCGCAAGCAGCTTCTCCTGCACCTCAAGCCCGAAGCACACACCCGCATGTGCATCCTCGAACGCAACCATGAAGGCGTCCCCGATTGTCTTCGCCTCGTACCCGCCCCACGCAGACAGTGCAGATCGCATCACCGTGTTGTGCACCACCATCGCCTTCTTCATCGCATCGGATGCCGCCTCCCAGATCGATGTGGACGCACGGATGTCGGTGAACACGATTGCTGCGCGCTCGCTCTTCGCACCGGGTGCGGCAGCAGGTGGCACACAGGGCTGCCCAGCACTGTGACCGTCAGGTGAGTGCTGCTGCTGCTCCAGCAGCACGGCAGGGAGGTACGGGCGGTACGCACGCAGGTTCTGCTCCAGTCTTTGAAGTGCCTCGTGCATCGCAGCAGGCAGCCGCCCCTCCGCCTCTGCCTCCTGCAGCATCTCCGCCACGGTGTCGACGTCGTAGCCCGCCAGAAGCTGTGCAATCGCCTCCACAGTCTCGATGGTCCGTCCCATCGACGCCTTCTCCTTCTCCGCAGACTCTGCGAACCCGCGTGTGGCGATGAAGTCAATCAGAAGCACAAGCAAAGATATCGCCATCTCTGTGATAGCCGCTCCTGGATGGCTCGGACAAGGCGGTTCTGCGCAGCTGACAGTCAGCTGCAGTCGCTCCCACCGATGCCAGTAGGTTGGCGAACCAGGGAGGTCGTACAGCCCGAAGCGCACCACTCTTTCTATCCCGTTGATGACAACCCACACGGCGGCCACTGCTGTGAGCCCTGTGGCGAAGCGCCTTCCGAGGCCGATCACCAGTGACAGGTCTGCGAGCAGCACGAACGTACTCCATACGGGAGCGCTGCCAATGCTGCGGCGGACGAGATCAAGGGCAATCATCATCAGTGCGAGAGCCGCGATGTAGGCACGGATGATGTTGTGGGTCAGGTGCACACGGCACAGGCACATGATGATGATCACAAGCTGTGCCAGGCCACAGAGGCACACTATGATCAGGCCGAGCGGTGAGTGTTGCCCAGATGCCCCCGAGCTGACCGTTAAAAGACTCCCAAGGCTGACGAGCAGCATCAATCGCCTGTCTCTGCGCGCCTTGCCCTGCAGCCTCCCGTCCATCGAGATGATACGCTCAAACCACCCCATTGTTGCAACCCTGGTCACTGCTGGGTTGTGCGTGTTGCAGGCGCTGTTCAACTTGGCCTCCTCTGCCGTTGCTGTGGAGGTGCCACGAGAGCGGGCCGAACACAAACCACAAGAGGACCAATCGCGGGGGCGGGGGGGCGGGCAGGGGTGTTCCCACTCGCGAACCCCTCCAGTTCGTGTGGCAAGCGAGTCGGGACGTTCGATCGACACAATAGGATCCGACGAGCAAAGCAGAATGCGGCACTGACCACCACCACGGGGAAGTGTTCTTGCAGAGCATGGTGTGTGCATTGCACACCTTTAAAGGGCCTCAAACACGATCAAAATTGGCTCCTAACCACGATCATGCCTTTGGGTGATGCATGCCTCCTGAAATTCCTTCTGCAAACGTATTTCTTCTTGCAGGGAAGGAGTCCGCCGTGCACATGTTGTGGGGTGTCACTGTGTGTGTACATGTGGCTTTGCTCAGAAGAGTAAAGCCGCACAAACAAGACAACGAGGTGGCGTGACACGGACAACGGGTACTGTTCCCTCGCTTTACGCAGCGCGGTGCCCAAAATTCAGGAAAATACAGCAGCAGTCTCTCGAGTCTTCCTTTCAGATGATTTTTGCATTGATCGCTTCCACCTCACGTCAGGGGGGGTTCTGTTGCTTCCCGCTGCATCGGTGCGGGAGGTGGAGGGACCGGCCTCAAGGCCAGTCACTGCCGGTCCTTTCCCGGCTTTCCGCCCGGCGCCTTTCTGTCCCAGTCACGATCGCGAGTCGTAGGTGGTGCTGCCTGCTTCCTGTCGCGGCTGTGGGCCGGGACGGACCTCTGCTGGCGTGAGTTCCGGTAGTCACGGTCCCTCCTGTCCCCGTCCCGTCCGCGGTGCTCCCCCTCCTTCTTTGCCTCTTCAGCCACTCCTTTCAGCAGGCGCCGCTGGGCCGTCTCCGAGAAATCCTTTGGCGCGATGATTTCAGCCCTCGCCACGTACTCCCTCCGGTGCTTCGGGCCGTACAGCCCCAGCTGCGTAATCCCTGTCAGCTGGTTGATGTTGGAGTGCAGCATGCGGATGATGCCCTCCTTCGGGGGTTCGCCGTCGGTGATGAGGTCCAGTGTGTTCGTCAGTGTGCTGAGATACTGTGCGACGTCGTACTCGTACGCCTTCGCGTCCTCGATGTTCACGGGCAGGGCGTCTTCCCTGAAGGCCTTCCTGCATCTGTCCCGGATCTTCTCCCGGATCGCGGGCACCTCCAGGTCCCGCCATGTCCCCACTGTGTGAGGCGAGAACTCCGGTGCCAGGGTGGCCCCCAGCTGCTTTTTGAGATTTTTAGTCTCAAACTCCAGTTGCTGGATCCGCAAAAGGAGGGGGGGCTTCTCGCGCTCTAGCGTGTCCACCCGTTTTGCCAAAGCGGCGATCGTCGCGCGCAGTTCCCCCTGTGTGTCGACACCCGGCTGCCTCAGCGACGACTCGTCGTCCGACGCCCCCAGCGACGCGTCGTGGGGGTCCTCCGAGAGGGACAGGGAGTCGGGATCCCGAGTGTCCCCCGGGGGATTGTCGCGATGTTGCTCCATCGCGCACATCGGGCACACCCACGTCGGTTCCCCCAAACCCTGCACAAAATCCCCAGACACGTTTTTCGGGAGGAAAGCCCGGATGCAGGTCTTACAGGCCGCCCGCCCGCAAGTGCTGCAATGGCCCCTTCCCCGCGAGGTGTGCTCCGCCTGGCAGTGTGGCGTGAACACGCAGGTGTCCACTGCCACTTCCGGATCCCCGTACCCCGTCACGACTGGCACCCCCAACCAGTCCATGTCGTGGGGGTGCATGTCCGACATGGGTGATCTAGCACCTGCGTCGAGTCTGCTCTGATCGCTCTGTCGTAGAAAAATTCGGTGATCTAGCACCTGCGTCGAAGTCTGCTCTGGTCGCTCTGTGGTAAAAAGCGGTGATCTAGCACCTACGTCGAGTCTGCTCTGATCGCTCTGTCGTAAAAAACTCGGTGATTTAGCACCTGCGTCGAAGTCTGCTCTGGTCGCTCTGTGGTAAAAGGGGTGATCTAGCACCTACGTCGAGTCTGCTCTGATCGCTCTGTCGTAAAAAATTCGGTGATCTAGCACCTGCGTCGAAGTCTGCTCTGGTCGCTCTGTGGTAAAAGGGGTGATCTAGCACCTACGTCGAGTCTGCTCTGATCGCTCTGTCGTAAAAAATTCGGTGATCTAGCACCTGCGTCGAAAGCTGCTCTGGTCGCTCTGTGGTAAAAGGCGGTGATCTAGCACCTGCGTCGAAGTCTGCTCTGGTCGCTCTGTGGTAAAAGGCGGTGATCTAGCACCTACGTCGAGTCTGCTCTGATCGCTCTGTCGTAAAAAATTCGGTGATCTAGCACCTGCGTCGAAGTCTGCTCTGGTCGCTCTGTGGTAAAAGGCGGTGATCTAGCACCTGCGTCGAAGTCTGCTCTGGTCGCTCTGTCGTAACAAACCGTGATCTAGCACGCACTGTTTTCTGCCTGGAAACGCCTGATCGCGAGTTGGCGATTAGTAAATCGCTTTATTTTTTTTTTTTTTTTTTCTCGCTGGCGCTAGTGATGTCGGCTGGCAGAAAAAACACACAACAAAACCCCCCCCCCCCCGCGTGTCGAGTGACCTTACCTGTCTGAAGTACAGAAAATGTGTCGGGTTGGGTGGAGCATACACACACACATACACATATGTTCACACAACACAGGGCAAACCGCACAAACGTGTTCACACATCCGGCATCCTATGCGAAATACCCGCCGCTCCCCGGGAGCTGTTGCGGGAACCATCTGCTCTTCCGACCCACCGAGACTCTTGCCGTATTTTCTCTACCACACGGGGTGTGTTTTACCAAAAACAGAAGAGTACTGTAGGGTATAAACAAGACAACGAAGTGGTCGTATCATATCAGTCTCAGTTCCCCCTGCATTGCATGAGGCGACAGCTACTAATCCAACATTGCCACAGCCCAGAAGAGCAAAAGCTGCGGCAAACATCCCACCTCCCCCCCACCTCCCAGTAACAACAAAAAGCAACCCCCTTTTGCTCCACACAGGAGGATGGCGCGCACCGTCGATATTGTGCTGGGGGACAGAAGCCCCCCAACGCGCCCCCCGTTGACGCTTCTGCGCGCCTCGAGGTCCTCAAAAGATGCCTAAGAAATACAGCAGCAGCCTCTCGAGTCTTCCGTTCAGTTCAGATAATTTTTTGCATTGATCGCTTCCACCACACGGGGGGTGTGTTGGGGGAAATCTGAAAGGGAAACAAGAGAAGAGCCGAAGGGTACTCGTCGATCGCGAGAACACCCCACGCGCCTGTCATGAAGCGTGTGGGAAGTTCTGCAAGGATCTGCACTGGCACAGTTTCCTGCGGTGTTGCACAACTCTCAAAAAAAAGCGGCTTACGTAATGTGTTTGTTTGTGCAACCAGAAAATAACGTAACCGACTATCGGCCCACACACACTCACCCCGCCCCCCGCTCCGTTGGTCTCCTCTTCAGCTGGGCCAGGAGGGCGCGCCATGGAGGAGTCGTTAGGGGGCCTGGCTCGCCCTGGGCTTCGACTTCCCCCTGTGGGGACTGGGGGTGGAGATGGGCTCGGCCCGGTAGGCATGTTGGCAGCAGCTGTGTGCGATAGTTTCATAGGCAGCATGCCTGTCAGCACGGTGCGGGGGGTCGGAAGACAGCCGCCGTCGTGCCCTCGGCGCTGGAGTGGTGCGGTGTTGCCGCTGCTGTGGCGTCAAGGGGAGGGGAAGTAGAATGTCGAAGTGATTGATACACGGTAAAAAGTCATTTCACCATTCAGCAGCAACCGCTCTTAGCCTGTATTTGTTTGTTGATGCGTTGACGCTTCTACACACAAAACCCTGAAGTGATAATCACACCCTGAGCCTGATGAAGGGTGGGTTAGTGTATAGAGCACGTTTGGATGCTTGCTGTGGGTGGGTGACTTTCTGCTCACACGAGTGTGCGGAATAAAAAACCATGCACACGAGGTGCCGAGGGGAGCGGGGCGGCAAATAGGCAGCACGTGGTGGCACACGGCAGTGCGGCCTGTGCACCTGTAGTCAAAACGTGAAAAGTGATTCGTTGATGTAGCTACTGCGGGTGCACAGCAGATTCCTTCGACACGGGAGGCAGGGCGTACTGCACCTCGAACGCCAGGCTGCCAGGTGCGTCGCCTTCCTGCGGCAGACGCGCTGTGGTGGGACGCAGCATCTCGCGCACAGCACCCGATGGTGCCTCCGCCGTGTACAGGCACCGCATGTTCATCGACAGAGCCAGACGGCGCAGCGCAAGGCTCGCCTCCACAGCACCGCCTGACACAGTCACGAAGCGCTGCCGCACAGTCCCCACGTCACCGTGTTCGACAGTCCCGCTTGCGATCCCGAGTGTTGCGACCGTCTGTCCGCCACAGTGCTGCAGCGCACGCTGTGCAAACCGCAGTGCGCCCTCCGCGTGTGCTGCCATCTTCTTCCCGACGTTCCACCCGACGAAGAAGTTGTTGGCGAGTACCGACATCAGCGCGCCGCCGCTCTGCTCCAGAAGTGGCACTATAGAAGCCAACCCGCTGTCGATGTCCCCCAGAGACATGCTGCTGAGTGTGGCCACAGCCACTGTGGCTTGCTGCGTTGTGGCGTTGCGGTTCAGGACAGCCTGTGCGAGGCTGCTGCGTGACACTTGCCGAGAGGACAGACCAGATGACTCCGACCCAGAAGCTGCATCAAGCACGAAGGCAGGCAGAGGGCGGACCTCACGCCCCTGCAGGCAGGCAGGCCACACGCTGCACACAGGCACAGGCTCGCTCACACCCTTCAGCTCCGTCAGCACTGCGGCACCTGCATGTGCGTCAGTACACCCGGACATCCCACGCACGCACACCCACAGGTCGGCAGGCACCGCAACTGCACCAGGCACACACACAGACTCGAGGCGTGCAGCCACGTTCACCGTGTGTCCGAAGTAGTCCACACGCCCGGTCAGCGTGTTCGTCTCCAGCGTCACAGGACCCTCGTTCACACCGACACGCACCGTCAGCCCGCCCCACAGCTCTGTCGGGTGGCAGATCCCGACCTCCAGCAGCGCAGCAGGCCACTCCGCCGCAAGCAGCTTCTCCTGCACCTCAAGCCCGAAGCACACACCCGCATGTGCATCCTCGAACGCAACCATGAAGGCGTCTCCGATTGTCTTCACCTCGTACCCGCCCCACGCAGACAGTGCAGATCGCATCACCGTGTTGTGCACCACCATCGCCTTCTTCATCGCATCGGATGCCGCCTCCCAGATCGATGTGGACGCACGGATGTCGGTGAACACGATTGCTGCACGCTCGCTCTTCGCACCGGGTGCGGCAGCAGGTGGCACACAGGGCTGCCCAGCACTGTGACCGTCAGGTGAGTGCTGCTGCTGCTCCAGCAGCACGGCAGGGAGGTACGGGCGGTACGCACGCAGGTTCTGCTCCAGCCTGCGAAGTGCCTCGTGCATCGCAGCAGGCAGCCGCCCCTCCGCCTCCGCCTCCTGCAGCATCTCCGCCACGGTGTCGACGTCGTAGCCCGCCAGAAGCTGTGCAATCGCCTCCACAGTCTCGATGGTCCGTCCCATCGACGCCTTCTCCTTCTCCGCAGACGCTGCGAAGTCGTAAGTCGCGGCAAAATCGATCACAAGCACAAGAAATGTAATTTGCGTCTGAACCAATCCCGCCAGAGGACTGATGGGGCAGGGGGGGCTCGTACAGCTGGATGCATCCTGTGCATGCTTCCACCGTTCAACGTCGGGAGCAGAACCAGGCAGGTCGTACAGCCCGAAGCACGTGACCACCTCCACCCCGCTGAGCAGCACCCACATGGCCGATACTGCTGTCAGCCCTGTGGCGAAGCGCCTTCCGAGACCCAGCGTCAGCGACAGGTCTGCCAACAACATGAAGACAGACGTGGAGGAAGGGTTCCCTGTCGTGCGCTGGTTGAGGTCTGTGAATATGATCCCGACGCTCATCACCCCGATGTAGACGCACAGTATGTTCGGTGTCAGGTTGACGCGGAAGACGCACATCGCCGCCATGACGTAGTGAGGCACGGAGACGGCGTACACAGCAACGGCCTGCAGAGGCCACAGCGTTGCGAACATCGACGACAACCCGGTTATCAACCCAACGGCAAGGCTGACGAGGAAGACCAGACGCCTGTCCCTGCGCGCCTTGCCCTGCAGCCTCCCGTCCATCGAGACGATGCGCTCAAACCACCCCATCGTGCTCTGTGCCGCGTGAGGTGGCGATGACTCATCTGGGGGGTGTTGGCGGTGCATGGGCATGACATAGCATCGCGTCGCTTCCTCAGAGCCTTCGGGGGATGGCAAACCCGGCGAGGGGGGGTGGAGGGGAGGCGGCGATGCCTCTGGGGTGTGCGCTGCCACGTTCTTTTGATCAGTTCGGCGTTAGCCAAAACACAGGGGAAGAAGCTGGATATCTTTTGCCGTGCGGAAAGAAAGCTCTTTTATTTGTCGTGTAAGTTCGGCCGAGCCGACTCAGGAAACTCTTCACCGTGCGGAGCCTTGTGAACACTTCACACGCCCTCGCAGGCTATGGAGGGAGGGGTGTTGAGCGTTCGAAGAAGCTACACGTTATCGTTGCTCCCTGAGTTGCGTCGCAACGCCACATGGTGCAAATCCTTGCGGAACTTCACCACCCGCAGCTGGTATCCTGTCAAGAACACACAGGCCTGCAGGTTTTGCCAGAATTATTGTTGGGGGCATTTTTGGGGTGGCAGGGTAGCCCCGCCTCGCCCATCCCGATGTGGTCTGCTCAAGAGAACAGCAGAAAAAAAGATAAGGCTGTTGTTCGTGCGGCAAATCCGGGCAAGACAAACGCAACACCGCAGCCTGATGAGGAGGTTGAATTTGTGGCCCAAGCGCTGCCTACTATCTTTTTGACACTGACAGGTTCCCTGTTGTGGTAAAACTGTGTTTTAGTGCAAATCTGAAAGGGAAACAATAGAAAAGCCGAAGGGTATTCGTCGATCGCGAGAACACCTCTGGGACCCTTTGGGACCTACTTTTACAGTCAATTCGTCGATCGCGAGAACACCCCACACGCCTGTCATGAAGTGTGTGGGAAGTTCTGCAAGGATCTGCACTGGCACAGTTTCCTGCGTTGTTGCACAACTCTCAAAAGAATAAGTCACAAGGCACTTTCAGGGCCTTGCTGTGTAATAATACGCACCACCTCCACCGATCGGCGAATGACCTGTCCTCCGGTTCCTCCCCCCACCCCCACCCCCCCCTCCTCCGCTTGTCGTTTCCCTCGCAAATCAGCAGACCAGCCACTGAATTAAATACGTTTTGTTGCATGTTCTTTACAGTGAACTCATAAGGTCTCTGGTGCACCTGAAAAGGCCGATTTACGTAGTTGAGTGACTTACGTAGCGGCGGTTCTCTTTAGGGACCTCTTTTGTTACATAAGTTCTGACGTAGTTACTAGTTTCTCAGGGGTACCACTGAGTCCCTGTAGTTTGGGGCGTGGAGCGTAGGTGAACGAAACATTGCTCCCACTGCAACCTTTTTTTTCCAGGCCCTGGTTGGGGTGCACGGTGCAAGAGAGTGGTCATCAGAGACATCAGCAACGGATACACCCCTCCCTGATCCCACAAGCACATGAATGAAAACCGTGCTCGAAATAAAACCCCTTCGACACACCACTGAAGAACGGGCCTGGGGGGGGGATACGAGGTTTGACAGTCGTGGTTGGAATTTGATATTTTCAATTTTCCCCACCCCCCCACCCCCCTTCGTGCCCCCCACTGAGGCCGCTTCACCACGTTGTGGCAGCAGGCCACATCGCCGGAGAATTCCAAGGGGATATCCAACGGAGGCATCACACCTCCAACACCCACGTGTAAATGTGGGGAGCAAACGGGAAGAAGCATGTGTTGGTACATCGAAAAGCCATAATGAAGGGATGAAAGAGAGAGGGGGGGGGGGGGGAGAGGAAGAGCTGTTCGGGGTGAGAAGCGTGTGTTGGGATTTTATGGAATTTTTGGGCACATTTCTGAGATCCCTCCGAGACGATCATCAGGAGGGGGGGGGCTTGACAAATCGAGAGTGAATGGAAAAGAAAGTCGCCCAGCACCTTCTTGCAACGTTAGTCCCTTTTTGTAGTCACTACACCAGACATGTTGTACAAGGCAGATCAATGCACAATGGGAGGGTGTGTAGCAGTTGTCTGTCAGGCAGCTGGGGGGGGGGGGGGGAGCAATTTCAAATCCTGCTTATTTTTTTGAACGATTTTTGGCCGTGCTTGTCGCGTCCCCCGGGGGGAACGCTGTTTCGTGTTCTCCTTGCCGCACTGGTGACGAGAGTGGGGTTTTTTGTGCGAGAAAATCAAACACGCCATATTTTGCCTTCACTAGCTCATCATCAGGCCAGCGGCACGGTGTCAAGCACTTGAGAGAGAGAGAGGGGGAGGGGGGAGGGCGTGACCTCTTCCCCCCCTCCCCCCTGGGGGCCTGAGCTCAGTAGTGCAGCCCAGTGAGCCGCCGCACATAAGAGGAGGCAAAGCTGACACAGTTTGGCACAGGGCGAAGGCCCTGCCCCGCCCCCCCGCCCCCCCCCTGTTTCAGTTGCAACATGTGCCCCTTTTTTCCAACTCCGATTCGTCCCACACTCGGGAAAACCTCCTCCCCACCCACAAGAGTGAAAGGGAAGGTCGGCCTCGTGCCTCCTTCTACTTCTACTTAACTACACCACCCACCCCCACCTCACAAAGGCGAAGGAAGAGCTTGTGCGATGCACACAGCCCCTCTCTCTGAAGTGAGACGTGTGATGCAGGACGACCACCAGTCTACAGTGTGGAACAAACGTCTTGACCGGTTTGCTTTTCGCTGTCGAGGTGGGTTCTGGGTTGTGGCAACCTTGCTGAAAAAAAGGAGCCGGCGGTGTGTTTGTTTGTGCAACCGAAAAGATTCGCCAAAAGGAGCTGCAGCAGCAGGTACAGAATAGGAAAGGCTGCAACATGATCATCGAAAGACGCACTGCCACAATAGGCACGCGGTTGATTGTCGAGAGAGAAAGAAAAAAGCAAGTCTCCCTGTACCCTTCTCACGATGTTAGTCCTTTTTGTAGCCACCACACCAGAAAAATGCTGCACAGGGCGGATCAATGCACAATGGGCCCCGAAAGACGCACCGCCACAATAGGCAGCGGTTGCAACGGGGGGTGGGGTAAAAGATAGCATGTCGAATGTAGGAGAAGTGATTGTTTGGGGCTGCAACGGGGTGGGGGGTGGGGGTGGGGGTGTTGATCAGTGAGCCATCACAGCCCCGAAGCCGGGGCGTGCCCTCCAGCAGTTCCCATCGCGACCGATAGCCGGGTGGCACCGCTTCACGGGCATCACGGGCATCATTGACTGCATGAAGTCGAGAGAAAGCGCGGGCGCGTGGGGGACAGGCATATTACGCAGAGGTGGAGCAGGGGGTGTCGCCGGCAGGCGCCTCACCAGGTCTGCCGGTGTGGGCACCGGCGGGGCTGACGTCGGGATGGGTACGTTCTTCACAGGCGGCGGCGGTGCGGTGGCCGGCTTCCTCTTCGTGCGGAGGAGGTCCCCCGGCGCCGGCAGCGACTGCGGCGGGTCCGGCACCGGCAGACCCTCCACAGGCGGGGAGGGCGGGACCTTGCTGCACAGCGGGGGGGCGCGCGGCATGTTGGCGTGCTTCACAGGGGGTGCAGGCCCTGCGGCAGGGTGCCGCTTCTGCCGCAGCGCCTCCGCAGTCAGACGCGCCTGCGGCGGGTCAGGCACAGGGCGCCTGCCGACAGGCGGTGGGGGTGCCGTCGCAGGGAGGCGGCGCTTCAGCTGCACGGCTGTCGGCAGCGGCGGTGCTGCAGGGATGGCCCCAACCCTGGCTGGGGCGGCGGGCGGCGCGGCAGGCCTGCGCCGCAGCATGCTGTCGCTGCGGCGCAGCGCGGGCAGGCCTGCAGGGTTGGGCACTGCTGCGTGCCGCACAGGCGGGGGCGGGGCTGCGCCCCTGCTCCCGCCCTCAACAGCACCACCTAGCGGCGGCGCGGCCGGCACAGGCAGGTGGCGCACGGGGGGCGCTGGGGCGGTTGCCGGATGACGCACCGCAGCCACTTGACCGCAAGCGAGCACACCCGGGGCCGGCGGCACCACCCCACGCAGCACCGGCGGCGGAGGCGCCGACATCGGCAGACGCCTCACCAGATCTGCAGCGGTGGACAGCCGGGGCGCGGACACCACGCCGTGCTGCAGACGCGGCGCCTGCGGCGCCGCCGCCACACTCCGCCGCACGGTGCAGCCCCCTGCGGGCAGCAGCAGCACAGGCGCGGCCGGCACCGGCTGCCGCTTCACAGGCGGTGGGGGCGCCTGCTTCCTGCTCCGCACAGCCCCTCCGCCACCCGGCGCCAGCGGCACTGGCATCGACTTCACTGGCGGCGGCGGAGCCGCCGCCGGCAGGCGCTGCCCCACACCCACCAGCCCCGCCGGGCACTGGTGGGGCGCATCTGGGATCGGGCCACGCAAGACAGGTGGGTTCGGCCCAGCCGCAGGCTTCCTGTGCACTGCATGGACCGCGTTGCTGTCGAGCTGCATCGCCTGGGGTACCTTCTGGCGTGGCACCGGCGGGGCGGGGGGTGTTGCCGGCAGGCGCCTCACCAGGTCTGCCGGTGTGGGCACCGACGGGGCTGACGTCGGGATGGGTACGTTCTTCACAGGCGGCGGCGGTGCGGTGGCCGGCTTCCTCTTCGTGCGGAGGAGGTCCCCCGGCGCCGGCAGCGACTGCGGCGGGTCCGGCACCGGCAGACCCTCCACAGGCGGGGAGGGCGGGACCTTGCTGCACAGCGGGGGGGCGCGCGGCATGTTGGCGTGCTTCACAGGGGGTGCAGGCCCTGCGGCAGGGTGCCGCTTCTGCCGCAGCGCCTCCGCAGTCAGACGCGCCTGCGGCGGGTCAGGCACAGGGCGCCTGCCGACAGGCGGTGGGGGTGCCGTCGCAGGGAGGCGGCGCTTCAGCTGCACGGCTGTCGGCAGCGGCGGTGCTGCAGGGATGGCCCCAACCCTGGCTGGGGCGGCGGGCGGCGCGGCAGGCCTGCGCCGCAGCATGCTGTCGCTGCGGCGCAGCGCGGGCAGGCCTGCAGGGTTGGGCACTGCTGCGTGCCGCACAGGCGGGGGCGGGGCTGCGCCCCGGCTCCCACCCCCGCGCTGCGGCGCGGCCGGCACAGGCAGGTGGCGCACGGGGGGCGCTGGGGCGGTTGCCGGATGACGCACCGCAGCCACTTGACCGCAAGCCAGCACACCCGGGGCCGGCGGCACCACCCCACGCAGCACCGGCGGTGGGGGTGCCGTGGCAGGGAGGCGGCGCTTCAGCTGTGCGGCTGTCGGCAGCGGCGGTGCTGCAGGGATGGGCGCACCCTGCTTGACAGGCGGCGGCGGCGCCGTCGCAGGCTTGCGGCGCGGCCTCAGGTCATCCGCGGTCAGCCACAGCTTCGGGGGGTACGGCGGGTACGCCAGCCGCGGTACCGGCGGGGACGGAGGCAACTGGCGCTGCGACGGCATCGAGAAGACGCCTTTGAGAGGATATAAGATAGGTGCTGCCGCTGCTGCTGCTAACCTCTTCCGCGCTGCCTGGTCAAGAGATGTTCAACCCACTGCTTTCCTGCACGCGGGGTGGGTGTGTGGCGTGCAGAGCAGGCCTGTCGCTAACTTTTCGATTTTGGAGATTTGGTGGGTTGACGCTCCTGTTTTGGGGGGGGATCAGGGGGGAAAACACTAGGGGTCAATTTTTCTCGCGCGCGCTTCGCGCGCGCTCGTGTTGCCAAATTTTGAATTTTCCCATCGGTGGAGCACTAGGTGGGCACGGTGTGAGGCGCTGGGTTCCTTCCGTGGTTCCTCTCCCGCTCGCGCCGTCGGGTGCCGGAGGAAACCAAAAAATGGCTTTCGGGACCATGATTTCGACGCTGCCCCCTGATATGTCACGGCCGTCAAAGCGCAAGGACTTGGTTACTAGACGGGCACGCGAGATGGGGGGTCTGGGGGGCAGAGCCCCCCATCCGCCGGAGGCCACGGTAGTGAGCATCTGTTCATTGTGGGCGTACAGATTCTGTGTGAGTTGGCTGCGTCCTCCTGAGGCTACTGGAGTGGGTGGATTCCCTGACCTGATGGGAATCGAATGACTTGAGTACGAGACATACGCCACAGGGGGGTCTGGGGGGCGGAGCCCCCCAGCCGCCGGAGGCCACGGTAGTGAGCATCTGTTCCTGCAAAACCATACTCTCTTCGACGTCGACCCAGTGAAAGTGGGTTGACGCTTGGTCGACGCTTGGTGAGCGTCGACCCAGTGTAACCGGGCCAACGCTAGGTTAGCGTCGACCCAGTGTAATAAATGGGTTGACGCTTGGTCCAGGCTTGAATGGCAACCCAGTTCCACTAGGTCGACGCTCCAAGCCTCGACCAAGCGTCAACCCAGTCCACTGGGTCGACGCTGGGTCGACGCTTTTTTATGGGGGGGGAAACCCAAAATCACTGGGTCGACGGTCGACGCTTAGCGACATGCCTGCGTGCAGAGGGAGTGTGGGGGGGGGGGGGGGGGGGGCATTGTTGTTAGCCCCCATTTAAAACTTTACGTTTTAAACGTTTTAAATGTTTTAAATGGGGGTCTTCGCTCCGGGTCAATTTGGGTCAACTTGGGTCAATTTGGGTCACCCTGGGGTTTTTCACCTTAGGAAAATGGGGGGCTTCGCTCCGGGTCAATCTGGGTCAGCTTGGGTCAGTGACCCGGAGCGAAGCCCCCCCCCTTAGGTGACCAAAAATAGGTGAAAATTTTTGCCTATTTTCCCTTGTGTCAAACTTGGAGTCTGACCCAAAAATCGGAATCTGTGACCCATGGTTTATATGGGCAAACCTGAAAATTTCCGACTTTTTCCTCAATTTTTCCCACTTCCTGGCCATACCTTTCCCGACCCAAAATCAAACAAATGCAGCGGAAAATGGCCAAAAATAGGCCAAAAAACCCCAAATTTTTTTCCGGGGGGCTTCGCCCCCCACGCCACACGCACCTCCCGGCCGGTGGCCGGTTCGGTCGTCGTCGGCTGCGCTCAAAGGGCGTGCGGTAGCCGACGCCCTTTTGTGCTCGCCTCCTCCTCCCACACTTCAGTATGTCGTTTCATGTGAGTCCGTGTTCCTGCTTTGTTCTTCTGTCGACTGGGACGGGCCAGTCCTCGTGGGTTGCCGGCCGGTGTGTCCTCCCCCGGGACCCCCTCCTCCTCCCGCCACTTGCATCTGGTTCAACTTCAGTGAGAGCTGAGCGGGAGCCATACTTGCTCTCTTGGACCATTTGTCCGCAGTCCTGCATCATGAAGAGTTAGGTAATGCCCAGTCGCAGCCATCCCCCGACCCAGGTGTTCTGCCGTGGGCCAGGTCACCATCTGTAGGTCACCCCGTCACACACCAGTGGGCAGGCCCTGTCAACGATATCGATGTGACTGCTCTTGCCGCAGGGCAACGGATGTGGGCCTGCATTGCATCCTGTTGCCGCTCAGTTCTGTTCCCACCGGAGCTTGTTGTTGCGCCGCAGGTCGAACAGCCTTTCGTGTGGTCGGCGCTGATCTTGTATAGAACGTAGGCAGTAGGCTGCTGTGGGTGACCTGCAGGTTACCCGTCCCTTTCGTGCAGGCAGCGCGAGAGGTGCGATGTTTATGTGTGGGAGCACGGCAGCTGCCCCACACTCCATTCTGCTCTCTTGTCTGCTGTTTATGTTGAACAAGGTCTGGCTGCCAGTGATCTCGCTGGGGGTCGGGCAAACTAAAAAAGAGGTCGGGCACAGGGTGGCCGAGCTCGCGAGAAAAAAAGTGCAGCCCAACCCCGCCCCGACTTCCCGTGGTATGATGCAAACAGGATCGAATGCACGGCCACAGAACATTTTCACCCAATTCGAGAGGCACCGGATGTTGCTGCCTTTGGTCGTCCTGCTGGATCAAAAATCAGGAATCCAGCCCCCCAGCCGCCGGAGGCCACGGTAGTGAACATCCTGAAAGTCTTCGAAGGCTAGTCCCCACACCGGTTGGTGCTGTTGCACATTCCAGGCGGGGATGGTCCTTCGCTTGGGGCATGATGAGGTGCGCTTCGATGAACACCATCAAGCCCCCAGCATGCCGTTGGGTTTTCATACGCTGCGGCGCATGAAAACTCGGCCACAAGGCCGAACCCAAAGTCCCAAAATCTGACCCGGGAGGTAGGGCCGAGGGTAGGGCCATGCCACCCCTGGCGGCCCACCCTCCCAAACAATTACAGAAAAAGGGAGGTGGGGCCGCGGCCCCCTGCCAGCCCTGGCACGGGATCACTGCTGGCGGGTAGTTCAGGCTCGTGGCCCTCCTCGTTCCGGATAGCCCCTCGGACATCCAAATGATTCACGTGCAGCAGCCCATGCGCAGAGAACGGTGTGCCGTCTTGTACAGCAACTGTTGGACAACTGTTGAAATCGTTTTTCACCAAAAAAAATTACTCTGCGGGCCAAGTCGAAGATTTTTCTGGGGACTTTTGGTGTCCCCAATTTTTCAATTTTCGAAAAATAAGCTCACTTTGCTAAACTGGACCCAACTCCCCACACTCTTTTTTTCCGACTTTTTCACGGGTTTTTTCCGGTTTTTTCTGGTTTTTTTGGCGGATGGAGCGAAGACCCCCAATGTTTTAAATTAAAACGCGTTTTAAATTAATTTAAAACGGAGTTTAAAACGGGGGTTAAAACAGGGCGTTTCTGTGGTGTTTTCACACCAAAAAAAAAATTTCGGCCAAAAAAAAATTTCCATGCCCCCTGAGGCCCCCCAGCTCATATTCTGGGTGATTATTCCTGCATTCCTGTCACAGCGGACACATTATTGGTGGAAAATAGGTGGCACTGACGTTGTGGTGAGGGTTGCATCAATCGCACCGGCATCAGTTGGCACACCCCCTCCGTTGTTCTCAGGAATAATGCAGTTTGACATCAGCATATTTCTGGAGTGTCGAATCTTCATCTTGCATCACTCGATGTGCACCCTTTTGAGCTGAATCCATGATACAAAGTCGCAGGTTGAAGGCCGATCACCATGATGGGGGTGGCAATGGACCCAGCGAACTCCGCCAGCTCCTTCGACAGTCCTGGAAGCACCTTCTGGAAAAGTTGCACAGTTCCAGTTGCCACCTGGAGCCTACCTTTGGCCTGCCCCTCTTTGAGAGGAGCATATCTGTATTCTCTTTACTCTCCTATGGACGCCCGACTTCTCTGATCGAGAGAAGCCTACAAAAGGCGTAACCATCCTCGTCATGTATTCTTTGCCTCCAACTTTCACTTTTGCAGAACGGATCCCGATGAACTCCAAACAGGAAGTGCAGCCAGCTTCATCACGGCTGTGTTCAACAAGACAGCCAGGTGATGTTGTTGCTGTCAGAACGATGGTTGCAGCACTCGGCTGCGCCCCACCTGGGGTTGCTCTGGCTGTTGCCAAGCTAGTGTTTGGGACAATTATTGATCACCTAGCCATTCTCTCGGCACCCTAATGATCGTGGGTAGGCAGCAGGAACCTGCACTCTGGGGGGACGTCATCGATGAGTTTCTTTGAAGAAAGCCGGCGGCTACCGCTGGAGTTAAGGTCCGAAGGGGTCAGTACCACGGGCGCCACACCGCTCGTGTTGGGCATCGGGTTTCGGTGAAGGCGGGGGCGCTGAGAAAGCGACATGTACGTAACAAGCAATGATCAACCATACACCAGCAAGTCAAACAGGCACCACCGTTGGATCGTTCGTGCACCCGAGTCTGTACTGTACCATCCTGAATCTTTTCTGGGTGATTGTCAACGATGAGGGCATGAGCTTGCGTCAGGGTGAGCAGAGGAACGGGTTGAGGCCAGGGTGAATGGAGGGTGAAAAGTAGCCCACTTCACCAGGAGGCGAATTTTCGCAGAAAGCCCTGCCACACAGCTGTGTTTGCCTGATCATGCTCAAAAGGCCTGCAATAGGCTATTTCACACAGGGAATTTGTTCACCCATTTGGGACCCCCAGGGAGCCTCAAAATTGGATTTTTTTGCCGAAGATGGCCTCAGATGGCCCAAAACGATCAATTTTGGGTTCCAGAAAAAAAAATCGAAAAGTCTCCCCCTATATTTTGCAGGGTTTTTTGCCGTTTTAAACCCCGTTTTAAATAATTTAAAACGGCGTTTTAAACTTTAAAACGTTTAAAACGTTTAAAACGTTTAAAACGTTTAAAATGTTTAAAACTCGGTTTCTAACAACACTGGGGGGGGGGTCACCACCAGGGGGAGATAGGGGCAGAGTTCTGGCTGGGGCACCTGATATTCACCCGAGTGGAGCGACACGGTGGCAACAAATCGAGGGGGTGGGCGACCCGCGGCACCGGGCAACACAGTGCATGACTATAAAGAGCAGAGCAAGGAGGCAGGGGTGCGGGGCTTGGGGGTGGGCGTCATGCGTTTGTGTCGCTTCTTGAGGACGTGCCGTAGAAATGGCCAGTCCTGGGCAGACACACCGTCCGCTTCCCTCCACACCCAACAGGAATCAACACACATCCCATAATGTCCTGGGGGACAAGGCACCACAACAGCAGCAGCACGTACAGTGGGATGAACTCTGGGAAGAGACGCCCGTAAATTTGTCACATGCACCTCGGCATGATCGTGCTTCTTGCGGTCAATGTCGAGGGTTCCCTTTAGCCTGCCAGCCCACACACACGGCGAGGTTCGACGGTTCCCTTCTGTTGGGCACACGTGTGCTGCAGTGGGCAGCAGTCGGGCCGCTTCAGGCGTGACGCCTCCACGGCGGGGCTCCATCCTGAATTCGCCACCAACTCGCCCCACCCCCGATGAGTGACTCCTGCGATTCAGGGCCAGAGGCGCAAGTCCCCCATCCGCACAAGTGTTGCGGCTTGGTGGGTTCAGCGTCACAACAGTGCGAGTGTGACACCCAATTGTCATGGCATTCAATCTTCTGTGCCTCCTTCGCAGACAGGAGTGCTACTGCGGGTTCACGACAGCTTCCTTCGACACGGGAGGCAGGGTGTACTGCACCTCGAACGCCAGGCTGCCAGGTGCGTCGCCTTCCTGCGGCAGACGTGCTGTGGTGGGACGCAGCATCTCGCGCACAGCACCCGGTGGTGCCTCCGCCGTGTACAGGCACCGAATGTTCATCGACAGAGCCAGACGGCGCAGCGCAAGGCTCGCCTCCACAGCACCGCCTGACGCAGTCACGAAGCGCTGCCGCACAGTCCCCACATCACCGTGTTCGACAGTCCCGCTTGCGATCCCGAGTGTTGCGACAGTCTTCCCTCGACCGTGCTGCAGCGCACGCTGTGCAAACCGCAGTGCGCCCTCCGCGTGTGCTGCCATCTTCTTCCCGACGTTCCACCCGATGAAGAAGTTGTTTCCGATCAGCGCCATCAGCGCACCGCCGCTCTGCTCCAGAAGTGGCACTATAGATGCCAACCCGATGTCGATGTCCCCCAGAGACATGGTGCTGAGTGTGGCCACAGCCACTGTGGCTTGCTGCGTTGTGGCGTTGCGGTTCAGGACAGCCTGTGCGAGGCTGCTGCGTGACACTTGCCGAGAGGACAGACCAGATGACTCCGACCCAGAAGCTGCATCAAGCACGAAGGCAGGCAGAGGGCGGACCTCACGCCCCTGCAGGCAGGCAGGCCACACGCTGCACACAGGCACAGGCTCGCTCACACCCTTCAGCTCCGTCAGCACTGCGGGACCTGCATGTGCGTCAGTACACCTGGACATCCCACGCACGCACACCCACAGGTCGGCAGGCACCGCAACTGAACCAGGCACACACACAGACTCGAGGCGTGAAGCCACGTTCACCGTGTGTCCGAAGTAGTCCACACGCCCGGTCAGCGTGTTCGTCTCCAGCGTCACAGGACCCTCGTTCACACCGACACGCACCGTCAGCCCGCCCCACAGCTCTGTCGGGTGGCAGATCCCGACCTCCAGCAGCGCAGCAGGCCACTCCGCCGCAAGCAGCTTCTCCTGCACCTCAAGCCCGAAGCACACACCCGCATGTGCATCCTCGAACGCAACCATGAAGGCGTCACCGATTGTCTTCACCTCGTACCCGCCCCACGCAGACAGTGCAGATCGCATCACCGTGTTGTGCACCACCATCGCCTTCTTCATCGCATCGGATGCCGCCTCCCAGATCGATGTGGACGTACGGATGTCGGTGAACACGATTGCTGCACGCTCACTCTTCGCACCGGGTGCGGCAGCAGGTGGCACACAGGGCTGCCCAGCACTGTGACCGTCAGGTGAGTGCTGCTGCTGCTCCAGCAGCACGGCAGGGAGGTACGGGCGGTACGCACGCAGGTTCTGCTCCAGCCTGCGAAGTGCCTCGTGCATCGCAGCAGGCAGCCGCCCCTCCGCCTCCGCCTCCTGCAGCATCTCCGCCACGGTGTCGACGTCGTAGCCCGCCAGAAGCTGTGCAATCGCCTCCACAGTCTCGATGGTCCGTCCCATCGACGCCTTCTCCTTCTCCGCAGACTCTGCGAACCCGCGTGTGGCGGCGAAGTCTACAAGCAGGACAATCAAAGGTATATTCATTTCCGTGAAAGCAGTGACCCCCTCAACGGGACACGGCGGGTGTGTGCAGCTGACAGTCAGTTGCAGTCGCTCCCACCTATACCAGTAGGGCGGTGAACCAGGCAGGTCGTACAGCCCGAAGCGCAGCAGCCCTTCTATCCCAGTGATGACGACCCACACGGCGGCCACTGCTGTGAGTCCTGCGGCGAAGCGCCTTCCGAGGCCGATCACCAGTGACAGGTCTGCGAGAAGCACGAACGCACTCCATACGGGTGGGCTGCCGATGCTGCGAATGTATAGATCGAATGTAACTGTAAAAGCTGCAAATGACGCAAGGTAGGCACGGATGATGTTGTGTGTCAGGTGCACACGGCACAGGCACATGATCATGATCGCCAGCTGTGGAATGACACCAAGGAGAAGCACGACAACCATCTGCGGCGAACGCTTCGCGAATGTGCTACTCAGCACGGTTGCGAAAAAACACCCAAGGGTGACGAGGAAGATCAGACGCCTGTCGCTGCGCGCCTTGCCCTGCAGCCTCCCGTCCATCGAGATGATGCGCTCAAACCACCCCATGGTTGCCACTCGCCCCCTCGATTCCCCAACAATACGGGGACTGGTCTCCTGAGCAAGTCTCTTGCTGGCGGCCCCCACGTTGCTGTTCCCACCCTCCACGCACCCACAGATGCAGCACTCGCCGTGGTGGGTGTGCTTGGTGCTGCAACCATCAGTGGCGTCGCCAGGGCTGAGCAAGCGCCACAGGCTCCCAGCAGTGGAGACAAAAGCGTAGCAACCGTGCTTCCTCCTTAATGATGCGTTGACGCTTCCACCCCCCTAGAGCCTGCTGCTTTGATGTGGGTGTGGAGCACATGTGAACACGAGATAGCTAGACACACAGAAAAGGAACAGGATCGTCGGAAGCACTACTACACCTTTACGCATCATCAATGTGCTAACACCTCCCTTTTTTTTCGTTACTCTTGCCTGCTGCTTTGATGTGGGTGTGGGCTGCCGTGTGGTGGCAAGCCAAGCACAGTGGAAGCCGCTGAGAGAGGGCTGCAGGGGGGTGGGTGGGGAAGGCGCCAAGGCATCTCTTGACCAGGCTTGCCGTGGCTGGCAAATCCCACACTTCGCATTTCGAGTGGGTCGCTGTTTTGTCCGATTGCTGATGCCTTTGGTGCTTCGACATACAAACCCTGAAATGATGATCGCGCGCCCTGGGATTGCCGAAGGGTAGGGTTTCGGGTCTGAAGCACGTTTGGTTGCTTCTCGCGGTGGGTGACTCTTCTGCTCGCGAGCGTGCTTACCGCGGTGGCTACAGGTTGCACACGGCAGTGTGCGCTGTCCACCAGGACTGCGTGCGCGGCACCGAAGGCAGAGACACTGCAGGTAGGGGTGTGGGCTCGGGGAGTGGTCCACAGCCACCAACGGGTTTCAACGGGGACCTGGTGGAAGTGTCTCTGCGCTTTGATCTTTTGCTATGGCTTCTCGTTGCGTTGACGCCTCCACACACACAGAAACGCAACCACACGCGTGGGATGAACACTGAGAAGAGACACCCTGCAATATATTCTTAGTTTTATGCACCCCGACATGATCGTGCTTCTTGTGGTCGAGAGACTTTTCTTTGGTGAGTTTGCGCAGACCCCCCCCCCCCAGAACAATTCTGGAACGGAAAATAACGGGAACAAATGGCGCCCCAGATGGAACTTGGAAACTATCCGTGCCCCCCCGCTGGATCGTAAAGTGACAGCAAAACGAGACAACAAAACCAATCGCTGTCGGTATTGTTGGAACGCAGACCCCACTCTTTCTGTACACCACTCCCCGGTCTGATGAAGTGGTGTGAGTGGGGACGCACGATCCAGCGAAAGGCACAGAAAGTTCCCCCAGTTGGCTACGCCGAACTAACAAAACATTGATCTGTTCCGTCATGTTTCCGAATCCGGCATTCAGGGCCAGAGGCGCCAAAGGCCCAGCCTCCTGCACAAGTGTTCGGGCTTGGAGGATTCTGCGTCACAACAGTGCGAGTGCGACACACGATTGTGTTATAGAATTCAATCTTCTGTGCCTCCTTCGCAGACAGGAGTGCTACTGCGGGTGCACGGCAGCTTCCTTCGACACGGGAGGCAGGGTGTACTGCACCTCGAACGCCAGGCTGCCAGGTGCGTCGCCTTCCTGCGGCAGACGTGCTGTGGTGGGACGCAGCATCTCGCGCACAGCACCCGGTGGTGCCTCCGCCGTGTACAGGCACCGAATGTTCATCGACAGAGCCAGACGGCGCAGCGCAAGGCTCGCCTCCACAGCACCGCCTGACACAGTCACGAAGCGCTGCCGCACAGTCCCCACATCACCGTGTTCGACAGTCCCGCTTGCGATCCCGAGTGTTGCGACCGTCTGCCCTTCACCGTGCTGCAGCGCACGCTGTGCAAACCGCAGTGCGCCCTCCGCGTGTGCTGCCATCTTCTTCCCGACGTTCCACCCGATGAAGAAGTTCTTTCCGATCAGCGCCATCAGCGCACCGCCGCTCTGCTCCAGAAGTGGCACTATAGATGCCAACCCGCTGTCGATGTCGCCCAGAGACATGCTGCTGAGTGTGGCCACAGCCACTGTGGCTTGCTGCGTTGTGGCGTTGCGGTTCAGGACAGCCTGTGCGAGGCTGCTGCGTGACACTTGCCGAGAGGACAGACCAGATGACTCCGACCCAGAAGCTGCATCAAGCACGAAGGCAGGCAGAGGGCGGACCTCACGCCCCTGCAGGCAGGCAGGCCACACGCTGCACACAGGCACAGGCTCGCTCACACCCTTCAGCTCCGTCAGCACTGCGGGACCTGCATGTGCGTCAGTACACCTGGACATCCCACGCACGCACACCCACAGGTCGGCAGGCACCGCAACTGAACCAGGCACACACACAGACTCGAGGCGTGAAGCCACGTTCACCGTGTGTCCGAAGTAGTCCACACGCCCGGTCAGCGTGTTCGTCTCCAGCGTCACAGGACCCTCGTTCACACCGACACGCACCGTCAGCCCGCCCCACAGCTCTGTCGGGTGGCAGATCCCGACCTCCAGCAGCGCAGCAGGCCACTCCGCCGCAAGCAGCTTCTCCTGCACCTCAAGCCCGAAGCACACACCCGCATGTGCATCCTCAAACGCAACCATGAAGGCGTCCCCGATTGTCTTCACCTCGTACCCGCCCCACGCAGACAGTGCAGATCGCATCACCGTGTTGTGCACCACCATCGCCTTCTTCATCGCCTCGGATGCCGCCTCCCAGATCGATGTGGACGCACGGATGTCGGTGAACACGATTGCTGCACGCTCGCTCTTCGCACCGGGTGCGGCAGCAGGTGGCACACAGGGCTGCCCAGCACTGTGACCGTCAGGTGAGTGCTGCTGCTGCTCCAGCAGCACGGCAGGGAGGTACGGGCGGTACGCACGCAGGTTCTCTTCCAGCCTGCGAAGTGCCTCGTGCATCGCAGCAGGCAGCCGCCCCTCCGCCTCCGCCTCCTGCAGCATCTCCGCCACGGTGTCGACGTCGTAGCCCGCCAGAAGCTGTGCAATCGCCTCCACAGTCTCGATGGTCCGTCCCATCGCCGCCTTCTCCTTCTCCGCAGACTCTGCGAACCCGCGTGTGGCGATGAAGTCGATCAGAAGCACAAGCAAAGACAAATTCACTTCCGTGAAAGCCGTGACTCCCTCAACGGGACACGGCGGGTGTGTGCAGCTGAATGTAAGCTCCAGGCGCTCCCACCTATACCAGTCGGGTGGTGAACCAGGCAGGTCGTACAGCCCGACTCGCAGCACCATTTCTATCCCGTTGATGACGACCCACACGGCGGCCACTGCTGTCAGCCCTGTGGCGAAGCGCCTTCCGAGGCCGATCACCAGTGACAGGTCTGCGAGAAGCACGAACCCGCTCCATACAGGTGCGCTGCCGATGCTGCGAAGGTAGACATCAAGCGAGATTAAGAACGCTGCAAATGTCCCGAGGTAGACACGGATGATGTTGTGTGTCAGGTGCACACGGCACAGGCACATGATCATGATCGCCAGCTGCGGAATGACACCAAGGCAAAACGCGACAACGGCCTGCGGCGAACGCTCCGTGAAAATGCTACTGAGCACGCTAGCGAGAAAACACCCAAGGCTGATGAGCAACACCAGACGCCTGTCCCTGCGCGCCTTGCCCTGCAGCCTCCCATCCATCGATATGATGCGCTCAAACCACCCCATTGTTGCAACCCTGGTCACTGCTGGGTGGTGGGAGTTGTGGGTGATACGATCAATCCAGAACAGGGAAAAGGGACATAACACTGCCGACTGTGACTGGTCGTGAGGCCACATTTGCGCTGGAGAGACGACACAGCTGTCACCGGTCCCGGTGTGACGAACAGACACATCCATGTTCAGGGTATCCAGTACGCCTGGGGTGGGTGTGGTTGGGGTGCGGTGTCGGACGACGCCACACAGGGCAAGAGGGCATTGGTGCGGAGGATGGGGGCCAGTTAGGAGCGTGATGCGCAGTGCAAAGGCAGAGGGGGGAGGTTCTGCAACCTTTCTTCCTTGTTCTTTTGCCCCCGCCCCCCCCCCCCCCCTCTGCACGCTGATGCCAGCAGCAAATCCTCCCTGGAAATGTCAGTGTGTGCAGTGCGGGAAAAAGGATTGCCGGGTGTCTTTTGTTTTGTTTGTGCAAAACCTTCTGGTCACCTGTCACGTTGGGGCGTGGAGTGTAGGTGAACAAAACATTGCTCCCCACTGCAACCTTTTAAGTTCTGAACGCCTTCCGTGAGCACGGTGCGTTTGACACAAAAAATACAGGTCCATTTGGCAACGCACTTCAAAGCGGGACACCCCGCAAGATGCCTCCCGGGAGTTCAAGGCACCGCCTCCGTCCGTTCCCACCCCACCCCCCCACCCCCCCGTTTTCATTGTGGGGGGCTTTTTCCGGCGGAGCAGTGGTTCCGGATTGCACACGGCAGTGTGCGCGACATAAAGGCACTAGGTTTAAGGGGTGGGGGAGGGGGGGCTGCAGGCAGGGGGTCGACTCGTGTGGCAGGCAGAGAGGGGCCTTCGCTGGAGTGCCGAAAACGGTGCAGCTTAGTGCATTTCCCCCGTTCCTCCTCCTATTACTGTAATCGGTGGGAAATGGAAATTCAGAAGAAAGTGTCACTGCGCTTTGTTCGGCACTTTTTGCTTTGGTTTCTTTTTTGCGTTGACGCTTCCACACTACCCTCGTCCGAGGGGCGCTGTTGTGGAAGACAGCGGTCTGGTTGGCTGCATTTGGTCTAAGGGTGTGACATCGAGTGAGATCGGCGCCGGATGGACGACCCCTCTCGTATAGCAGTCCGCGCGTTGCTCTGTCGTCGGGACCCACACCGCATCCAGCGTGAGATTCTTAGCCGTCGCAGTGTTCACGATGTGTTGTAGCAGGATATTTCCCCGAAAGTTGCTGCAGTGTCCCTTTACGAGGCAGTGCACCAGCGGCAGGTTGTCGATATAGCAGCGCACTGTGCACCCGCTCGCGATGATGAGTCTGAGTCCCTGTAGGGCCGCGTAAGCCTCCTTCAGGAAGATGTGCGCCCCGCGTTCCTGCTCGGAGAACACTCCCTGCGACACCCTCTCTGACGTCCCCTCGATCGCGATCGCCGCCCACGCTGTGCTCGACGCGTCGCTCCAGACCGAGGCGCCTCGTGTGTGTGGCACACATGTCAGCCAGCTATTCTGTTCGAGGAAGGACATCCGCAGGCGCAGCTCGTGCCGCACCGAGGGTGGTACCACCGCCTTTAAGTCCCACTTTCCCTTATCTTCCAGCGTTGTCCGGGCAATCCTCCTGATGTAGGACAGCATCGCTGGCGCGAAACAGAGCGGGCTGCGCATCACGTAACTCTGCCACACCACACTACCGAAAATCTTGAAGGCGCGCCTCGGCGTTACGTCTCCTGCGATCATCTCGGCCAGCTCCAAACGATCGGCCAGCTTCTTCACCCACGCCGGGTCCATCCTCAATGAGTGGGTCAGCAGATCAAAGTCAATCCCGAACGCCACGAAACGCTGCGTCGGGGCGCCGCACTGCGTGTCGTCCATGTTCAGCTCCACGTTGCAGGCTTTGCACCGCCCCAGGAAATCCCGATACCGCTGATCTGCCTCTGCGTGGCTCGACGCTACGATGCAAAAATTGTCGATCCACACCTCGCCGTGCGGCTGCGGGAGAAGCACCCGCGCGCTCCTGTGCGCAATAGCTGGGGAGTACGACCAACCCATGCACAGTACCTGCAGGCGAGCGTCGACGAAATCGTTCCGCTTGTCACCGATACGCACCCCGAAGAACTTCTGTATATCTTCCGCCACCGGGAACTGGTAGAACCAGCTGCGCGCATCGGCCAATACAACCCAGTCAGCGTTAGCCAGCCTCTGGGCCACTCTCGTGATGGAATTTAGGCGCATGTCGGGCGGGGGCTTCATCGCCTTGTTCAGCGTCCTGGCGTCCACTATAAACCTGAGGCCCCCGCTCTTTTTGGCCACGGTGTAGGCCGGGTGGATCAGCGTTGATTCTTCTTGCACCAAGACCCCGTAGCCCTCCAGCTGCCCGAGGTGCTGGAGCATGTGTCTGGACACCTTTCGCTTCTCCCTCGCGAACGCCCCTTCACGCCCCGGCAGCAGTGCCTCGCGGAACACCGCCGTGTCCGTTATCATGTCGATGACCCCGTCCAGCTCCCCGTCCGTGTCGAGTTGTCTCAATGCATCGATGTCCAGTCGTGTAGTCCCGATGGGGGCGAGCTTCTGATGTTGTCCCGTGTCTCCCTGCTCGTGTGGTCGAACAGTCGTGTCCCCCAGAGGCACTCCGATCTCTTCTCCGTATATGTGTTCCACTGCCGGCCCGTAGTCCGCGTCCTCCTGTCCGCTGCTCCAGTTTTCGTAGCCCCAGTCTCCCTCCACCGTCTTTCGCTGTGGCACCCGTGGTGGTGGAAGACGCCCTCGCTCGTCGTCGTCATCCGGTGTCGCGTCGTACATCGGTGCTGCGGCTAGAAGCCGCCTCATCTTCTTTTGCATAGGAGGGAAATGGGATGCCACGATGTCTCCGTCGCGACGCCGCCGCTTTGCCCTGCGCTTTTTAGACCTCACCAAGCCAGTCGGCTCGACACTGCCTCGGTCTCTGTGATCCGAATGTTCTCCGCCGCGTCGATGTAGCGCACCACCCCCTCGATGGTGCTGTGTCGGGACAGCAGCCTGATCTCTTCTAGCGGCAGCCCAAGCCTCGCGAGGTGCGTCAGTGCCCCCCGTCTCAACGAGTGTGGTGTCAGCGTCAGCTTCACCCGCTTCACCGCCGCCGCTATGGATGCATAAGTCACAGTCTGTGGAAACACCTTTTTCTCTCGCGAACGCGCCGTCGTGCGCAGGTGCTCTGTGAGAAGCTCGTAGTAGCGTCGAGGCATTCGCAACCCTGTCATCCGTCCGACTCTGTATGGATCGGACTTCGACTGCGTCCACCGTACTGCGACCTGTCCGTTCCATCGGCTTGACATCGTCCCTGTCCAAACGCAGGACATCTGAGCTCCGAGCTGCCCCCGCCCACATCAGACTCAGCGCGATCTTCACCACGTCCCTGGGCTCTTGCTGCATGGCTTCCTTTGCCTCCTCTCGCGTTGCGGGCACAGCGTGTTTCTGGGGTTTCAGTGCCCCTCTCCGTTTAGCGCTCCCCTGAAGTCCCGCAAAATGCTGCTGTGTTCGAGGTGGATGCCGGCGAACCTGCGGAGCGCCGCCACCAGGTTCTTGGTGTACTGCAGCGCCGACTGCACTGACAGCCCCTCCGCCTGGAGGTGTGCCATCCACAGCATCACGCCTTCGTCGTGCGACTCGACACACTCCTTTTCCTGCCACACTTCCAGGAAATCCCCGTACCGCTCCATGGTCCGCGACAGTGTTTTCCAGTAGTTTGGGGAGAGTGCGTCTCCCAAGATGCCCCTCAGCGTCGCTCGCACCACGTTGCGCGCCTTCTCGGTCAGTGGGGCTTGTGTTTTCTTCTTGCGTCCCGTGCTTTTGTTGCTCCTTTCTGTCGGTAGTTGGCGGTGCAGGGTCTGAAGAGGTAGGGTTGGGCGGGCGGGTGTTTGCTTGAGTCATTGCTTTGATCCCTTTGACCCGGTGTGCCCCTTCCCCCTTCCCTTCCCCTTTCCCGACGGTGTGTGATACGGTTCGTAGCGCCAGTCTCGCTGTTGAGGAAACGCGGCTGAGCGGGACCTCTCCGCTTGCTCCTCCCGCGACGCTGCATCCACGGCGTCCTTCACAAATTTGTGGTGTAGAACAGCGGAGAAACCCGCGAACCCCGCATCAAGGCATTTCTGCTCGTACACCCCTCGGGCCGTTTTCCCCCGCACCACCGTCAGCGCCGACAACCTTGCCACTGCGTGGTGCAGGCCCTTGCGGTGAGCCTGGTTCAGCCCGGTGCTGTTGACGAGGAGGAGGATGTTGTCCAGAGTCTCGAAAGCCCGCTTGAGGTGATCCAGCCAGTCTGCCTTGTTCTCGCCGATCGCCCCGATCGCCGCCTCGTTAAAAGCTGTAGACAGCTTGTTCCTCACCTCCCTTCTCATATGAGCTGAAGCCATGGTGCCCCACGTTGCGACTACGTGGGGACTAAAATCTGCGGGTAGCTCCTCCTCCACGGCCTGCAGGCGGTCACCCATCCCCTTCAAAGCCTTCTCCATGTCGATCACCCTGGCCTCCAGTCTCGTGTTTTGCTTCTTGATGGTGACGAGCTCCGCGAGGACCTGGTCCAGCTTGTCTGATCCCTCGTGCGCGCTGGCAGACTGCTCCGGTTGGTTCATGTCCCCCTCCTGCTGCGCGTCGTCTTCCCAGTCATCACTGTCGGAGTGCTCCACAGGGTGTTCCTCCGGCAACGCGTCTGGGCTGGCCAGCCAGGAGCACGCTGGACATATCCAGTGGGGCTCCCCCGCCGTCTGCATAAAAAGCTCGGCGGTGCCGGCCGTCGTGTGCTTTTTCATGCACGACTTTGTCGTGCGGCACCCACAGCGGTAGCACGTGATGGTCGCGCTGTGAGAGACCCCGCACGACGGGAAGATGCAGGCCTCCTGCGGAGCATTCATGCCATCGCCCGGACCTGCCAAGGACGGCACCACCCTGTCCCAGTCCACGACGGAGTAGGCCATTACCGTTCAACTCTCACCCGTCCGGCTCCCCCACCTGTACGCGCTTCTCCTGCCCCTCTTCCTGATGCCGCTCCTCTCTCGCTCGCACCCAGAGGACAGTCTCCCCGGTAGGAAGGTCTGCCTCTTTTGATACCTCGCTTGCACAGTGGACAGTCTCCCCGGTAGGAAGGTCTGCCTCTTTTGATACCTCGCTTGCACAGTGGACAGTCTCCCCGGTAGGAAGGTCTGCCTCTTTTGATACCTCGCTTGCACAGTGGACAGTCTCCCCGGTAGGAAGGTCTGCCTCTTTTGATACCTCGCTTGCACAGTGGACAGTCTCCCCGGTAGGAAGGTCTGCCTCTTTTGATACCTCGCTTGCACAGTGGACAGTCTCCCCGGTAGGAAGGTCTGCCTCTTTTGATACCTCGCTTGCACAGTGGACAGTCTCCCCGGTAGGAAGGTCTGCCTCTTTTGATACCTCGCTTGCACAGTGGACAGTCTCCCCGGTAGGAAGGTCTGCCTCTTTTGATACCTCGCTTGCACAGTGGACAGTCTCCCCGGTAGGAAGGTCTGCCTCTTTTGATACCTCGCTTGCACAGTGGACAGTCTCCCCGGTAGGAAGGTCTGCCTCTTTTGATACCTCGCTTGCACAGTAGACAGTCTCCCCGGTAGGAAGGTCTGCCTCTTGGTCTCCTTGATACCTCTTGTTTTTTCTCCTTGATGTCGCTCCTCTTCGGTCAGTCGTAGCTTTCACTTCTACGTGTTGATGATTCTCGATAATTTGCGTTGACGCTTCCACACTCACACTCCTGCTGATGATGGTGTCGTGAGTGAGGAGCACAAGGGCACGAACAAGCACGCGACACTTTCCGCCCACATCGAAGTGCAGAGGCTTAGCTTGGGGGGGGAAACTCGGTCAGCTGACCGAGTTTCAGCCAAACCCGGAAAAATACAGCAGCAGTCTCTCGAGTCTTCCTTTCAGATGATTTTTGCATTGATCGCTTCCACCTCAACCCGTCACTCGTCACGCGTTTTTTTTTCTCTCGCTGGCGCTAGTGATGTCGGCTGGCAGAAAAAACACACACAAAAAACCCCCCCCCCGCGTGTCGAGTGACCTTACCTGTCTGAAGTACAGAAAATGTGTCGGGTTGGGTGGAGCATACACACACACATACACATATGTTCACACAACACAGGGTAAACCGCACAAACGTGTTCACACATCCGGCATCCTATGCGAAATACCCGCCGCTCCCCGGGAGCTGTTGCGGGAACCATCTGCTCTTCCGACCCACCGAGACTCTTGCCGTATTTTCTCTACCACACGGGGTGTGTTTTACCAAAAAAACTCGGTCAGCCCAAAAAAAAAAACATAAATTTTCCGCGAAAAAATCGGATTTTTATGGGGTGCAGCAGCACAGGAGGTGAAGCACGCGTGCGAGCGGAACGCGAACACCCCATTCTCCTTCCGTCCCGTATTCGTCGCTAGCCTAAGATTATCGTCAGCAGTCTCGAATTCCGTCTCCCGGCAACATGGTGGGCACGCAGGTGCAGGAGGCTCTGGGCCACATCGCTGACCATTGCATGGCACCTCTCCCGGGGATCATGGCGCGTACCTTTGCCTGGACTTCAAGGCCCCAACAGCACACCCAGCGAAGTGGGCACAGGCGCACAAGACTGCCCTTCTGCAGGAGCTCGGGTGTCTGTTCCGAGATTCGGAGGTTGGGCCTGCAGGAGGTTTACCTCGGGAAACCTCGCTCTGACGTACCCAGCAACATGCAAGCTACTCCAGCTTGCATCTATCCTTCCGCTGGGTACTGCTTGTCGAACGCTTGTTTTCCAAGCTCCGCTTTGTCTCCACCAGGCTTCGTCAACTGAGCAGCGAAAGCCTTGCAAATGTACTCTTTGCGGGAGTGGAATGTCGCGAAGATTCACAGGGCATCTCCCCGTAGCCACTCTTGCGAGGTGGAAAAGTTCACGGAAGCACCAAGAAGGATCTTTTTCAGCCCATTTCAGGACTATCTCCTCTGCCGGGACTACCCGCCACTGGCGGGAAACTGCCAATGCAGCGCCTACAAAGGCAACAAAGCAAACCCAGGTTGAGGCTGCAGACCTGGTTGCTGAGCTAGTGTTCTAGATAAGAAGGGGGGGACCCGGGAAGGCAGCAACGTCGAATTCTGGGTGAACGGGGTGGTGGGGGGCAACTCAACTGTGTGTGTACTGTGACCGAGTCTGACCGAGTTTCGGCCCCAACCCCAAAATCCAAGCTAAGCCCCTGTCGAAGTGTGCTGAAAAAAAAAAGGTCGGGGCCGATCCGAAGAGTTGCTGGAGGCGGCAAACTGCCCCTTTTCGGGGGTTAGCCGAAGCGGAATTCGCCGACTGCCCCTCCGCAACGTGGCAGGTGACCAGAAGGTTGCACAAACGGCTACATTTGTTTGTTGCAAAACCTTCTGGCCACCCGTCACGTTGGGGGGGCGTGGAGTGTCGGGGGGAGGGGGGGGGGGGTGAACAGAAACACAGCTCCCCACTGCAACCTTTTTTTTCCCGGTTGCACAAACAAAACAAAAGAACCCCGGCAAATCCTTTTTCGACCTGAACGCCTTCCGTGAGCACGGTGCGTTTGTCACACAAAAACGGCAGTCCGACCCCCGCTCGGCGGGGGGGGGGGCCCACCCCCGCCGAGGGCCAGTCTGAGGAGGGGGGGTCTCAGACTGGCCGCTCGGGGAGCGATCGCGAAGACCACCCACCCACAGGTGAACAAACACTTTGTTTGTGCGCCAAATCCGGGCAAAACAAAAGCAACTCCGCAGCCAATGATGAAGGATGTTGTATTTGTTGCCCAAGCGCTGCCTACGATCTTTTTGACACTGGAAAGTGTCACTTCAACTCTGCCGCTCTTTCTCTACTGTATGGTACTTCGTTTGATGCGTTGACGCTTCCACACACACTTACGAACCCACTTGCCTGATGAAGGGGGTGGTGTGTAGAGCACGTTTGGCAGAGCTGAATGACACTTTCCGCGCGAAGGTCGTGTGCGTAACAGGAGACCGTGTTGCAGAAAGCGCCCTATCACTTCACAGCTACAACCGCTCTGATGAATTTCCTTTTGTTTGTTGCGTTGACGCTTCTACACACAAAACCCTGAACTGATCACACCCTGAGCCTGATGAAGGGTGGGGTTAGTGTATAGAGCACGTTTGGTTGCAGCTGTGGTGGGGCGCTTTCCGCTCACACGAGTGTGCATAAAATAAAAAAATCAACACGCCTCTCCACCAGAGCTATTCCTAACTAGGGGTCCGGATTCCATGATTTTGAATTTCAGATTTTTCCTCTGTCTGGCGCGTTTTTTTTGCACTCTGTTTAGCGCGTTTTTTTTGCATTGCAGGAAAAAAAATTTCTGGGGAGGATTCACCGGAGTGGAGGGTGCTGAGGGGCTGAGCGGCTGGGGGGATGCTGCCTGTGAGGGAGAAGATGCACCAAGCAAAGACACACAGCCCCGGAGGGGCCGTGTGTCTGTGTTCAGTGGTGCATTCCTCCGCACCTCAGTGCACTCTCCGACCTGCATGTCTACGGGGGTCTGAGCCCACATGGCAACCCTGAGTAAGGGGTGCAAACAGACACCCCATGGCCAAAATGACCCCACCGCGATCCGCACAGATCCCAAATATTCAGAGGAACAGGGTTTTGAAAAACCTGTAAGTGGGGTCCCGCTGGGTGGGTGGTGTGGGTGGGCTGATTTCTGGCCTCCCAGTCACATCCTCCCTTCAGAAGTCCCTGAACCAGACCCACATTTCATGGGTGAAACTTGGCACGCACACCACCAAAATGACCCCACTACGATCCGCACGGAGCTCAAATAATGCAATAACGCCAGTCATGTGCGGCGATGCGATCAGTTTTGAGCCCCCCAAACAGGTGCCTCAGTAGCGCGTTTTTTTTGTATCCGATTTCGGTCACCAGCCCCCCGGACCCCCAGATTTAGGAAAAGCCCTGCTCTCCACCACCACCCTCCCTTCGTCGCTCGTGACTGGTCCGGAACGAAGAGAAACTGTTTTGTTGACGGCTTCCACCACTCCTCTGCACAAATCTCACGGCCGGGTTGTGTGTTTGTGTCCACCGGTTTTTAAAAACGCTTCTTTCTCTCTCACCCCCCCCCCCCCCACCCCTGTGTGCGGCGCCTCGGCTGACCTGCCTGAAGTACAGAAAGTGGATTGATGGCAGACCATAGAAGATAGAAGATAGAGAAGAACAATAAGGAGCGTCGCTGCGCACCGAATCATTCCATGTGTCTGTCGCATTTCCTCTGACACACAGGTGTCTGGCACAAAAAAACCCTCCCCTGTGGCACACGTCAGAGAGGGTATGTGTGATTTGGGACATGGGGCATCGACAGAAGAAGCCCTTGCGCTCTTGCTACACACTTCTTGACATGCTACATCCATGAACATCACGAACACCACGTTGTAACCTCTCTGTCGTCTCGTTTTGAACCTACTGTGTAACGCCCTCCCTCCCCCCCGCCACCGCTTCCTCCTCAGGCGAATCACTTTCGCGGACGTTGCTTCACTCGCCCACGCGAAGAAACGAAGCAGAACTTGTTGGCTTCACTCGCTTATTGCATACATCAACAGATATCAATGGGGATACCTGCATGACACGAATTCCCCAGCCAGACGTGTGCTTGTGCAAACTAGATACAGCGGGTTTGCAAAAAAGCGTAGCAACTGTGATACCTTCTTCCTTCTGATGCGTTGGTGCACCCACCACCCTCTCGTGTGCTGCCTTGGCGTGTGTGTAAAGGACATCTGAACACGGGTTCGCAGGTGTACAGGGCAGCATCGGAGAGTTCGCGCGGGGACCCACACGAAGCCAATAGGTGGACGTGCGTCTGTGCATCTACTGTACCCTGCCAGAGAGTTGTGGAGGTGGTTGATTCCCCCTTGCAAAAATAGATCCCATTCCCCACAAGGTTCGTCTGTCGAAGATCCATCGGCAGAAACATTTCCGATCCCGGGCTTTCCGCTTTGACCTCCCCCCCCCAGCCCCATGATGACATATCAGGCGAGCGTCAGGCATCCTTCCCAGTAGGTGGAAGGCCCCGCGCTCTTTTCAACGCGCAGCCGAGGTATCAACTTCCGAGCTTATTTCGGTGGAGCCTCCGACCTTCAGTGTTCACACGCCTTTCCCTATATTAAAATCGTACTCCTTTCGCTTTATTATAGACACCCTGTCCAGCAACTGTGGGAGAACAGTTCCCGACAACTTTTTGTTGAGCACACACAAGGCTGTGTTGAGGCCCTGTGAAGTGGCATGAAGGTGCTAATCCAAAAGCTTCAGTCGTACGATTTCCTTCGTTACTTCGCGGCTTCGCTACGCTACGTCGCTCGCAACTAGTAAAAACAAAAGAAAGGGGCAGATCGCGCCCGTGTGGTGTGACTTAGTTACTGGGGGGGGGGGGGGCCGGGGGGGGGGGGGGCAATTAATCGTGCATAGTCAAATAATAGTGCCTTTTTGAAACGGTCATTTATAAAGTTTCTTCCGCTGAATAATCGTGGGGCGCACGATTATTCACTTTTGGGTCAGTTCTGGAAGAAAAAGGGGCAATTTTTTCCGCAGAATTTTCAAAAACCCCGTTCTTTTGAATGTTGGGAGCCCGTGCGGATCGTGGTGGGGTCATTTCGAACATGGGGTGTCTGTCTTCACCCGTGACTGGTCGTCACCATTTTGGCTCATATTCGTCCACATGTCCGCCCTTGTGCCCCCAGTTTCAACACGAAAATGAGCCCAGACGGTGACTGCCAGTAAGGGGTGAAGACAGACACCCCATGGCCCAAATGACCCCACCACGATCCGCACAGATTCCAAATATGCAAACGGACGAGGTTTTTGCGATGTTTGTCCCCAGAACTGACCAGAAAACTTGCAAAAGTGAATAATCGTGCACCCCACGACGATTCCCCCCCGCCAACTTTTTGACTTTTTTTGGGCCCCTCAATTATACCCGCCCGTTCGCCTAGTGGATTGCACGATTATTTGCCCTCCCCCCCAGTCACGAGTTGGATAGCGTATCAGTTCTTGTGCGTTCGTCTCCCGTGGACTTTCTGTATGATGCAGGTCCACTAATCCAACACAGCAAACAGAGAGTTGTTAAAAGTTGTGATTTGAGTAATGTTGTGTTTTGCGCCCTGTGGGTGCCCTGCCCGGTGAGGGCGGGCCACACGGTGAGTTCTGACGTTTCCTTCTGCAGGGCACACCTGTCTTGCAGTGGGCAGCAGTCGGGCCGCTTCAGTCGTGAGGATTCGCCACCAACTCGCCCCACCCCGGACGAGACTGTAGCTGTTCTGCTATTCAGGGCCAGAGGCGCAAGTCCCCATCCTGCAGAAGACTGTCTGAATTGTTGCGGCTTGGCGGATTCTGCGTCACAACAGTGCGAGTGCGACACCCGATTGTGCCATGGCATTCAATCTTCTGTGCCTCCTTCGCAGACAGGAGTGCTACTGCGGGTGCACGGCAGCTTCCTTCGACACGGGAGGCAGGGTGTACTGCACCTCGAACGCCAGGCTGCCAGGTGCGTCGCCTTCCTGCGGCAGACGTGCTGTGGTGGGACGCAGCATCTCGCGCACAGCACCCGGTGGTGCCTCCGCCGTGTACAGGCACCGCATGTTCATCGACAGAGCCAGACGGCGCAGCGCAAGGCTCGCCTCCACAGCACTGCCTGACACAGTCACGAAGCGCTGCCGCACAGTCCCCACATCACCGTGTTCGACAGTCCCGCTTGCGATCCCGAGTGTTGCGACCGTCTGCCCTTCACCGTGCTGCAGCGCACGCTGTGCAAACCGCAGTGCGCCCTCCGCGTGTGCTGCCATCTTCTTCCCGACGTTCCACCCGATGAAGAAGTTGTTGGCGAGCACTGACATCAGCGCGCCGCCGCTCTGCCCCAGAAGTGGCACTATAGATGCCAACCCGCTGTCGATGTCCCCCAGAGACATGCTGCTGAGTGTGGCCACAGCCACTGTGGCTTGCTGCGTTGTGGCGTTGCGGTTCAGGACAGCCTGTGCGAGGCTGCTGCGTGACACTTGCCGAGAGGACAGACCAGATGACTCCGACCCAGAAGCTGCATCAAGCACGAAGGCAGGCAGAGGGCGGACCTCACGCCCCTGCAGGCAGGCAGGCCACACGCTGCACACAGGCACAGGCTCGCTCACACCCTTCAGCTCCGTCGCCACTGCGGCACCTGCATGTGCGTCAGTACACCCGGACATCCCACGCACGCACACCCACAGGTCGGCAGGCACCGCAACTGCACCAGGCACACACACAGACTCGAGGCGTGCAGCCACGTTCACCGTGTGTCCGAAGTAGTCCACACGCCCGGTCAGCGTGTTCGTCTCCAGCGTCACAGGACCCTCGTTCACACCGACACGCACCGTCAGCCCGCCCCACAGCTCTGTCGGGTGGCAGATCCCGACCTCCAGCAGCGCAGCAGGCCACTCCGCCGCAAGCAGCTTCTCCTGCACCTCAAGCCCGAAGCACACACCCGCATGTGCATCCTCGAACGCAACCATGAAGGCGTCCCCGATTGTCTTCACCTCGTACCCGCCCCACGCAGACAGTGCAGATCGCATCACCGTGTTGTGCACCACCATCGCCTTCTTCATCGCCTCGGGTGCCGCCTCCCAGATCGATGTGGACGCACGGATGTCGGTGAACACGATTGCTGCACGCTCACTCTTCGCACCGGGTGCGGCAGCAGGTGGCACACAGGGCTGCCCAGCACTGCCGTCAGGTGAGTGCTGCTGCTGCTCCAGCAGCACGGCAGGGAGGTACGGGCGGTACGCACGCAGGTTCTGCTCCAGCCTGCGAAGTGCCTCGTGCATCGCAGCAGGCAGCCGCCCCTCCGCCTCCGCCTCCTGCAGCATCTCCGCCACGGTGTCGACGTCGTAGCCCGCCAGAAGCTGTGCAATCGCCTCCACAGTCTCGATGGTCCGCCCCATCGACGCCTTCTCCTTCTCCGCAAACTCGGCGAACCCGCGTGTGGCGGCGAAGTCGATCAGCAACACCAGCACCGATCTGTTGATCTCTGTCACACCCTTCACCGCTGTCACAGCACACGGCGGGTGTGTGCAGCTGACAGCCTCCTCTACACGCTCCCACCTATACCAGTAGGGGGGTGAACCAGGCAGGTCGTACAGCCCGAAGCGAAGCAGCCCTTCTATCCCAGTGATGACGACCCACACGGCGGCCACTGCTGTCAGCCCTGTGGCGAAGCGCCTTCCGAGGCCGATCACCAGTGACAGGTCTGCGAGCAGCACAAAGAAGGACCACGAGGAACTGCTGCCTATGGATCGCAAGGAGAGGTCCAAGAGTAGCGTCGACAGTCCAATGATCATGATGTAGCCACGCACGATGCTGTGCGAGAGGTGGACACGGCACAGGCACAGTGCCACGACGACGGCCTGCGCTGCTAAGAGAAGGCACACCGCCGTTGTCATCTGGAAAGAGCGATTTGACGACATCGCCGGGAAGATGGTGAGCACGCCAATCGATATGGCGACAAGGAAGATCAGGCGCCTGTCCCTGCGCGCCTTGCCCTGCAGCCTCCCGTCCATCGATATGATGCGCTCAAACCACCCCATTGTTGCAACCCTGGTCACTGCTGGGTGGTGCGTGTTGCGGGAGATACGCACTCTGCACAGAACAGGGGCAAAAGCAAAATCACGTGAGAATGCCACCAGCCCCCCCCCACTGGACTACCCAACACTCCGGGGGCTGAGTCTCCTGAGGAAGCAGGCAGCGCGGCGGGATCACCGGTGTGCCGGCTGGCGTGCCGGGTTTTTTGTGCCGTATACTCTTGGCACCTGACGTTTTTGTGAAACTATCTGTGCCCCCGCTGGATCGTAAAGTGACAGCAAAACGAGACAACAAACCAATTGATGCCGGAAGTTGTTTTGTTGGAACGCAGACCCCACTCTTTGTGTACACCGCTCCCCGGCCTGATGAAGTGGTGTGAGTGCGGCCGCATGACCCAGCTGAAGGCACAGAAAGTTCCCCCCAGTTGGCTCCGCCGAACTAACAACAAAAATATCAACACAGCCACCGTGGCTCCGCTAGACTTGGGGCGGCAAAGATGATTCGAGGAAAGGGCCACAGACAGCGTGAGGCAGCATATATGCACTGAGCGAGGTCACCACACGTCACGTCAACACACAACACGCATGGCAGGATGGGTGTGTGGAAACACACCGCTCTGCAGGGATGACCCCCAGTGGGGCTTCGCTCTGAAGTGCAGATCCATGAGCTGCATCACAGCACTGGCTGTGAGGCTGCTGTGTGTTGAGTGGGTCGGTTTTGACACACAGCGGCACAGAAGTAAGGCCCGCTCCCGACTCCACATACACTGACAGTTGGGCTTGGAGAAAAGCCAGCTTGCCTTGGAAAAAGCGGCGGGACCAGTCGAGTGAATCTTGCCGAAGTGAGCAGGGCCATGATGAAGGGGACAGGCCCACCACTCGTAAGCTATCAGTCGTGAGTCAGGCAGTCTAGCCCCGTCTGGGTGAGGAGAGAAGAGTCACTCGCGATCGGTGTAAAGTGTGAGGATGTGTTTCGGTCTGGAGGGGGGTCGTCGCTGCCGGTGTCGAACATGGCGTGGTGTCTTGGTGGTCTTGGGGGGTCGTGGTGTTTGTATGCCAAAGCAACTCGCTGCTGAATCACTGCGTGCGCTGCGGCCTGGATGCCGCCTAGACGTGCAGCAGGAGGGTCTGCCTGCACCCCAGCTGTGTGATGACGTGCCGCACAGCAGCCTCGTGATGCCCTGCATCCGATACAGCGTCTGCCACACCCGCACCTTTGACGTACTTCCGCACAGCCTCGTTGTACGGCGCCCACTCGGCAGCACCATGTCCGATCTGGTACAGCCACTCGTCGGCGGGTACGTCTGTCTTGTCAGCAGTGGCAGGCATCCGCACCTCGTACACAGGCTGATCCCCGCCGTCAGGCACAGCGTCGCGCAGCTTGTCCCCGCCACACGCGCCCGCCTTCACCAGGTGCACCAGGCGCGGCACAAGCAGAAGAATGTGTTCAAAATCTGCGTCCTGCTGCAGGCTGCGGTTGCACACCACGCCTAGCCCGAACGCACGTGCCGTGCGCTCCATCCCGCACGCCACAACTGGCACACCACCCAGCACGCTGAAGCGACGCATCTCGGCACACCCCACGTCCCCGTGCAGAACCCTGCCTGTCGCAAGCCCGATACTGACACACGCGCCCTGCGGCCCGCACGCCATGCCCACTGCCTGCACAATGTCCTGTGCCGCTTTCACAGCAGACGTCGCATGCAGGGCACACGACCTCCACGTGTTGAATGACGCAAGCACCCGGTCGCCCACGAATACGTCGACAAGCCCGCGACGCCGGTGTGTAACACTCAGCGCTGTGGAAAGCACTGCCTCAAACGCATGAGTGAATCTGGCAGCGTTACCCTCAAGCATGCCGAGCGACCCACACACATTCAACACAAGCACGCTGGATCTGCTGCACTTCAAGCGTTGCAACCCCACATCCCCTCCTGAGCTCGCATTGCTCGCCTGACTCGACAACGATTCGCTCATATCCTCGCTGCAACTGGTGCTGTCAGTTGCACCCTGGAGAGGCAGGCACGACTTCGGGAGGTACGGGCGGTACAGCCGCAGGTTCTGCTCCAGCCTGTGAAGCGCCTCGTGCATCGCAGCAGGCAGCCGCCCCTCCGCCTCCGCCTCCTGCAGCATCTCCGCCACGGTGTCGACGTCGTAGCCCGCCAGAAGCTGTGCAATCGCCTCCACAGTCTCGATGGTCCGCCCCATCGACGCCTTCTCCTTCTCCGCAGACTCTGCAAAGTCACGCGTCGCCAGGAAATCGATCACAAGCACCAACGACACGATGGTCACCTGGGAAAGGCTCCAGGATATGGACCCAGCGCATGGGGGGCGCGAGCAGCTGGCACGGTCCGCCAACAGTTTCCAACGATACGACTCCGAGGCGCCTCCTGGGAAGTCCAGGAGGCCAAAACGGCCTGCAGGTCGAGGTGCACCACCACCACCAACAGCAGCACGACACCGATGAGGCCGAGGGCGAAGGTCCTTCCGAGGCGGAGCAGCAGCGACAGGTCCAGCACCAGCACGAACAGCGACCAATTGGGGTTGGTTCCCATCGACTGCACGTGCACTTGGAGGAAGCAGATGGCGACTGTCCACAGTACGACGTACGCCTTCAGCATCAGCTCCGAGATGCAGGCGCGGTAGAGGCACTGCAAGGTGAGGAGGAGCATCGTGCACAGGATGATGCCGTAGCTTCCAACGGCCAGCGACGTGAGGTGCTCCCGCTGCGTCGTCGCAATGGAGAAGAGGATTGCAGCAAGGCAGAAGATGGCGACGAGGAAGACCAGGCGCCTGTCGCTGCGTGCCTGCCCCTGCAGCCTCCCGTCCATCGAGATGATGCGCTCGAACCACCCCATTGCTGCAACCCGGCTGGTCACTGCTGGGTGGTGCGTGCTGTCGGGAGGGTGGGGGGCGCTGCAGCAAATTCTCGAGCCTCTGATTTGTGTCAGAAGGATAGAAAAGGAAAAGGGGTGAGGTAAACATCCTGAGATCTCAGAGAGAGTGGTTGTACTTGTTGATCGCTTCCACTATCTCGGTTGCACCACTGTTCCAACAGAATGTGCAGTGTAGTGCGCTGCCTGCCATGCTGTGTGTGTGTATCTCAAGTGAAACGCCAGCGGTGTGGGGTTGTGGACATGCCGACAGGGCCGATGGGCCTTGCCGCCAACACATCGTATCTCCCCCTGACTGCCGCCTCCACCACACAGCACCGACACGGGACCCATCCCGCACGACATGCACCGACCAGAACAACACGAAACACTGGCCTCTCTCCCAGGCTGCTCTCCTCCTGCACGGGGAACGACCAGGCTGAGGGGTGGTGGAGGTGGTGTGGGGCGAGGGGGTGGTAGGGGGTGTTCTGCTCTGCACTGGCCGTTCTTCTGACTCTGTTTCTGGCAGCTGGGCAAGGTGGGGAGGGGATGGTCTGTTAGTTTTTTTTACGCACACTTGTGAGCAGAACATGTCACTTCACCACAGCCAAACGTGCTCCGCACACCACTAGCCTCCCCCATCACAGGAGTTGAGGCATTTGTGTGTGGAAGCGTCAACGCATCACAAACAAAATACGAGTAAAGAGCGGCTGTACTGGACTGACATTATTGTTTGTGCAACCTTCTGGTCACCTGTCACGTTGGGGCGTGGAGTGTACGTGAACAAAACATTGCTCCCGCGGCAACCCTTTTTGTTCTGAACGCCTTCCGTGAGCATGGTGCGTTTGACACCAAAATAGTTTCCTACACGATGCAACCAGTGTTCTCCCGATTCGCCACTCCGGGAAAAATGTGATGGCGAGTTTTGATCCGGAATGGGGGGGGGGCGAGAGGAGGGGAGATGGCAGGGGTCGCGAGAGAAGGCCAAAATAGGCTGACACCTGGCATGGAGGGCGGCAGGGCCTGGTGCTGCGTTTCCTCTGTGCACCCCTCTGACCCGCTCCTGGGTGTGACTTGTCCCCGTCTCAGATGTTTCTCCCCCCCCCTGCCAGAACCGCAGGAGGAGCACCAACGACTGAGATTACACAGCACAGACTGCGGCAACAACAAGCGTGCAGAGCAGATACAGCACGCCCTGCTCTGGAAAGGCAGGCGCGCTGAGGGGAAACCAGAAGATCGGGGGTGCCGTTCCTGGCTCCGACGTCAGAAACTGCGTCTCGTTGAGGAACACGGGCTCCTCGGTGTCTGGCGTTCCTGGCTCCGACGTCAGGAACTGCGTCTCGTTGAGGAACACTGGCTCCTCGGTGTCTGGCGCTGCCGTCTGTGGGGCGGGGGTTGACGGGACCGTCACCAGGGGTGTGGTGCTCAGCGTGGAGAGGCTTCCGTTGAAGGGCACGCCGTAGGCGTTGAGCGGGGACGACCCCTGTTCGACAGACTGCAGGAGGGCCGCGTCTAGCGACAACATGTAGGACCCGATGCTGACGCCGTTAAGCAGCTCGGCTTTGTAGACCAGTGATACCTCATAACCAGCGACCTGCCAGACAGAGGCATCGTGGGAAGCCGCCCCAGCAGGGAGCGTTTCGCAGTAGGAAGGGTCGCCGTTGTTCAGGATACAGAGGGTCTGGACGACAACTTGGCGCACACCCTGCACGAGGTTGGACAGTGTGACCGCAAGGGCCGATGCGTTGTTGCGGAGGGACCGCAGTGCTGTCATCGCTTCGAATTCGGCGTCAAATGTCGCGGTTGTCAGTGAGACATACACCACCGCAGCGGTGGTGTTGCGCTGAGGCGCCTCCACACGCCCCTTCCACGTGCCGCGGTATCCTGTCGGTGTGTAGGTGAAGGCAACCTCCAGCACATCGCAGGTCCGTGACACGGCAATGCCCTGCAGGCTCGCCTGACCCTGCGCCGTCCGCAGACCTGGGATGACCACCCGGATGGCAGATGGGTCGTTAGGGTCGCGTGGCCCTGCAAGCGTCTGCCTTGAGATGTCCGAAAGACACGACGTGGCAACACTGACGTCCTGCCCCCTGTCGCCCAGCAGCACGCTGCCCGTGTCGTCCACAAGGTAGATGATGTAGTCACAGGCAAAGGGGCGGCACACTGCCTCCACACGGATGGAGGCGAACACCCTGTACGACACAACAGCGCTCTCCTGGAACCCATCTGCGGACACGGAGAAGCGGACGTGCTCTGTGCGTGTGATCACCGGGTAGCCGCCCCCCTGCCGCACATGCAGGTACCCCTCAAACCGTCCAGCCACCGAGAGCTTCTCCAGCAGCTTCGCGGAGGTGAGCGATGTGACGGCAACGCGCTGCCGGCAGGTGGCAGGATACCCCAGGCAGGGAACAGCGGTCTCAGCCACAAACATGGGGATCGGCGCGTCGGCCCTGCTGCCGTGGCTGTCCAGCACAGTGACGGTGATGCGGACCGCGTTGCCCAGGACCTGCTCCCCGTCGACCACGATCTGCGCCCCCTGCGGCAGGGGCACATACTGCAGGAAGATCGGTGCCGACACAGCGCTGCCTCCCTCAAGCTCGAAGAACCACTGCCCGGTGACATCGCCTGGGGGGTTGCCAGGCCCGCCCTTCCGGCGTGCAGCCGCAGCCTCTGCCGTCGGAACCTGGAGGGTGCCGTGGTGTGCGATGAAGGTCTTGACGCGCACCCCGTTGACTGCGAGATGCACGCGCGTCTCAGCGTAGTACTCCACGGTACTGTTGGCGGAGTCTTTGATGACGAGGTGCAGCACCTGCCCTGCCGCCTCCCTCACCGCGATGTAACGGGGGTTTGCAGTGGCCCGCACGTCGATAGCGTAGAAGTTGACGGAGTCCGATGCAACCGTCATCTGCTCGATGCGGCACGACTCTTTGAAGGACCCCAACACCTCGTAGCGCGATTCTACCTGCACCACACGCACCTGCTTGAAGCAGGTTGGGATCGAGGGGACCAGCTGCAGCCACGAGACGAAGGGGAGAGCCTTGTCGATGAATCGCGTGCCCGTCAGGTCGTAGCCTCCGATGCGCAGCGTGACGTTGGCATTCTTGATGACAGTGGCGTAGGCACTTGGTGAGGCTGGGTCGCCCGTCACAGGACTCATGATGCGGTAGGTCACTACCGCGGCCTGCGCGCTGCTGGCCGGCACCAGCAGGGGGGCGATGGTGACACGCTCGATAGGCACCTTCAGCCGCTGGGCCAGCTGCACCGCACCCGCCACCTCAAAGCGCATCACGCAGTCGCAAGAAGCACTGGTGACACCTTTGAGCAGCAGATCAAACCTTGCCTTGCCGTGCAGGATAGGCACGACTGCCTGTGTCAGGCTCAGGCTCCCGCACGGGCAGGACCCCGATGCTGTGACCTCGGTGCCATCCAGCGATGCAGAGAGGCTGCCACGACCGTCGCCGTTGCTCAGCACCGTCACGCTGCAGGGCATCCCCTCCTGCAGCGTGCCGCTCTGTGCGCCGCACGACTGCTCCACCTGTGCCGACACGTTGTGGAAGGGCACAGACCACGACAGCGAGTAGAAAGGGGGCCGGAGGCGGAACACCTTCACCTCGGCGTTGAGGCCCACCTCCTTCAGCGCCGTGGTGTTGAGCGGCACGTTGAGGGCAGGCCCTGAGAAGGTGAGGGTGGTGCGGAGTGCCCCGTTGACCATGTCGGTGGAGCTGCCGTTGGCAGCGATGAGGGGCGCGTTGGGGATGATCTGTGCGTTCACGGTGAAGTCGCGGTCGCCGTTCTCATCAGCGGCGTAGAGGTCGAAGTCCCACACGGGGCGCCCACCCTCGTGGCGTGCAGCGACCTCGTGAGGCACAAGGTGTGTGGCGTGTGTGAGGACAGAGAAGGGGACATGCACGCTCTGCGTGAGGCTGTTGAGGCTGGCAGAGCAGAGGAAGCAGGCGCGTGTTGCCTTCACCAGGATGGTGCCCACACCGCCCTTCACGAGGGTGCTGGTGCCCTCGACAGCGTTTCCCGCCTCGAGCGTGATGACGCCCCCGCCGCCGTTGCCGTGTGAGTCGCCCACTGAGAACAGCAGGCGCCCCTCCCCCTCCCACGCAGGGAAGCCGTTCATGTCGCGCTTCCAGATGGACACAGCGAAGGGGCGGTCCCGGAAGCGGCCCCGTGGGGTGCTGGGGGCGAGAGACCAGGAGACGCCGCACGTCAGAACACGGGCCTGGAACGTTCGTGCTGCTGGTGCGATCTCGGTGCGGAGGGGGAAGGCAGACCAGCTGTCGTGGGGGCTGAGCCTGTAGTGCACCCACACCTCGCACAGGCTGCAGGGGCGTGTGTAGACGAACAGCAGCGTGGGGTCCACGGCGTGTACCCTGTACTCGCCGTTCGTCTCGCGCAGCACACCGCCGCACGCCTCGCCCGCATCTGCAGGCGTCAGCTCGCGCAGGAAGCCGCCGTTCCCGTAGCGCAGGGCCGCACTGCCCCCCACCTCAGCACGCCACACGTTCACTACCTTCACCTCGACAGCCGCCCCGTCCACTTTTGCGGCCCACTGCCGCACTCCGAAGTGCTGCACAGCCTCAAGCGACACCGCAAACACGTTCCCCACGTGGATCACAGACACGTTCCCGCTCCCGACCACCGCAGTCCCGGTACCTGCCGGCAGGCGTTGGTGCGTCACGTGTGCGCCAGAAGGCTGCGGTGACACCACCGAGAATGGCTTCGTGAACTTCACTCGGTTGGACAGGATCGGCGCCGTGTCGGCTGCCGTTGGCACCTGTGGCGGCGTCAGGCAGTCCCCTGCAGACGTTGCAGTCGTGTAGCAAAGATCCAGCCGCAGCGTGCACGCCTCGCACGGTGCGCTGAAAGATGCCCACACTGTACTGACACCGTTCGATAACTCGCTCATCCCAGACAGAGAGCGCTCAAGACGATTAGGGTTCAGTGCAGTCGGCTTGTGTAGCTCCAGGCTGCCCCCGTCGTTGCATCCCGAGAGAGACGGCATCTTCGTGATGCGCACCCGCCCCTGGTATGACCAGGCACGCTCCCCTGCCGTGGTCAGCACCACTGTCTGGAAGGGAACAGGCATCGCCACTGCCATGCCACTGCCGTATGCCCAGCCTTCGCCCTGCGTGTTGTGCAGCGGCAGCGTCATCTTGTACCCCCCCACCGTGGCGTTGAGGACGACGTTCCTGGGACACTCTGCATATGTCACGGCAGGCAGCAGCTGGAACGTGTTGTACGTCTCCTGTGTGCTGGCCCATGTGACTCCGACAGATACCGACGACCCGATTGCCGGCGCCTCCAGCTTGAGGTTGTCTGTGAAGCCCGACTGCGGACTGCTGTATTCCACCACAGCAATGCCGTTCACGGTTTCAGTCGCATTGCCCAAGGTGAAGGCAGTGCTGGCCCCTGCCCCGCCACGCGGAAAGGAGATAGTCACACGCGTCGCCTCAGAATAGTAGAGATACTTAAGGGTCGTGACCTGATTGGGCACGGAAAATACCACACCCACCTGGAACGTATTGCGCTGCGGCGAGGCTGAGCAGGACGAGGTGAGGCCGTTGAGGGGCGACGGCTGTGCATACCACTGCAGGGACAGCGGCGGGATGATGTCGGGTGTGATGTAGACGTACACAGAGGTGCATGTCTCCACACCACCGCACACCTCGAACATGGCACGCCGGACGGGGCTTGCGACCTGCCCTGCATACTGCATTGTGAAAGTGCCTTTTGCAGTTGCCTGGTCGGTGGAGACGGTGAACTTCACCAGCGCAGAGCCGTATGTGAAAGTAAATTCCCCGAAGGAGTATAGATTCCGCGGATCATGCGTGCTGCTGAGAGGCGATGAAGGCGAAGCAAACACGTCGCCCTCTGCCGCCCACCCGAGTGGTTCGTTGTTGGCTTGTATCTGGAGCAAGCGCTGCACCCCGTCGGAGAACTCGAAGTTGAAGCTGACACCTGCCTCCACATCGCTCGTCTTCAGGTGCACCTCGTTGTTGCCATTGACAGGCGCGACAAGCACCTTGACGTCACCCAGAAAGATGGGAATGTGTCGCTCGCAGCTTGTGCCTCGTGGGCCTTCGACATGCATCCGCATCAGCATGGGCACAGCAATGGTCCTGTTGCGCTGCAGGACGGCGTTACGGAGAAGCGCTTCGCCGTTCTCGACGGTGAAGGTGTAGGTCGACCCAGAGAATCCCACCAGTGCATACCCCGTGCCGTCCAGCGTCGTGATGTCCATGTCGACAGCGATGTCCGACATCAGCTGGTTGCCGTTGATCGGCGACACCACCCGGACATAGAAGTTGAAGGGAGTGGACAGCGGTGAGTCTTGCGCAAACGAGATGTTTGGCGTTTCAATCCCGCACTCCAGCCGCATGATGGGCTCCAGCAGGGTGAAGGCCAATGTCGAGTCTGGGAAGGCTACATCCAGGGACTCCGCACCGGCAGTAGTGTGGAAGGATGCTGTGCAGTTGGTGCATGACTGGTTAGTCCGCAGAAGGAACGTCGGGGTCTCGTAAACTGGCACACACGGGTCCATAAAGATGCACCGCGACGCCTGCGACGTGTCGGGAAGGAAGGCAATGCCTGGGGCACCCTGCAGCAGGGCAAAGAACGAGCCTTCGTGGAACTCGTCGGGCACCCATTCTTCGGCAGAGACGTACTGCCCTGCCTGCAGCGACACCTGGATGCCCTCCATGCGATATATGGCGCTGTTGGGGGTCACTCGCACGCGGTCCCCGATGACGCGCACAGCAACATCGACATGCACAGTGATGACGCTCTTGCCTGTCTTCTCCATCTTCCAGGACAAGCGGCAGCCGCTACCCCGGTAGCAGCCGTAGTTATTCTTGATCCGGAACCGGACGTACGCCCCGTGTGCGTCGTAGCTCAGCGGCTGCTGCACAAGAGGGGGCAGTGTCCCGGAGGTGTGACGGCCCAGCGCAGCCGCATCAGTCTCAGACCCAAGAACCTCGTTCCGTGCGGGGGCATTTCCGGTGATGACCCAATCCTGTGTCTCGTCAGCCTCGGTGATGAGATTGCCGTCTGCACCGAAGGCACGGATTCGCAGGATGTAGTCCCATGTTGTGAGCAGGTATGAGTGCTGCAGGTTGCCGCTCGACCACACTGGTGCAGGTGGGGTGGTCTGGGAGCCCACGCGGCTGGTGTCGAGCACCTTGATGGTGTCGATAATGGCAGAGCGGATGTCGCGGCGCGTCACAGCCACATGCACCGTCAGCTGGTGGCCGCCGCCGTACTTCACATGCAGCACAGCATGCGATGCATCCACACCCACCAGCAGGCGGGGCAGGGCTAGGTACTCGACACTCCCCTGGGCACCGTATGTCAGGGAACTGTCGTTGACAGCGGAGTTGATGGCGAAGTCCGTGCCGATTTCACTGCGCACCACTACATCACCGGAGGGTGCGTACTCCCGTAGACCCTGATACATGGCATCAAACCGCAGGCGGCACACATGGTTGTGGCTGCAAGTCCACGTACTGACGTCTTGCCCGTTGATGAGGAGCTTATCCGGTTCCCTCCGTGCCACTGCCACCCAATACGGGCTGCTGTGCATGCTCGTCAGATCTGTAGAGTCGCGTGTGCTGAAGCGGATGCCACAACCCCAGGGCGAGGTGGCACACCCAGACGAGTATTTGATGGTGAACTCAACAGTGCTTCCCTGCCCCGGATCGTACTTCTGCGTCAGTGCGTAAGGCCCTAACCCATAGATCGGGCTATCCAGCAGCGAGCACGACCCCCCCACATTGCTGACGTAGAAGGCCCTCACTGACGCGTTTCCTGTGGGCTCCGCTGCAAGCGTCTCGCAGTACAGTGCTGTGAGGGGCGAGTCAGGCTGCGGGAGGCTGCACTGCTGCACCTGCACGGCGTGGTTAACACGGCCGCCTTGGATAGACACACGGTACGTCAGCGTAACACCACTGTTGATAGTGTACATCTGCAATGCCGTCTTCAACGAATGGCTGGGTAGGGACGCGTAACGGTTGTACACAGTCTTGTTGAACTCGATGACATGTGTCGTGCTGGTGAGTATATTGACACCAGGCGTCGGGTTGCCCGGGGTGTTGTCCAGCAGTGTTTCCACGCGGATGAGCCGCTGTGTCGCTATGGCAGACGGCATCCACAAGCCACTCAACCCACCGGACGCCCGGTCGGTACCCCTGTTGTACAGCTGGTACACCAATCCCGCCCGCAGCACATACTCTGACGATGTCAGCGCCGCCCCATCCGACTTTTTATTTGCAGAGGGTGCCAGTGCCTTATACACACACAGCTTGTATGCAGTGAGGCTCGGAAACGCGGCGGGCGGCAGGTTGAACTGGTCTGCCGCAAGCGGCAGGTCGACAGACGCCGCCTCCTGCGACAGCCGCTTCAGGCGGAACCACTCAGGGGGCGACCCAGCAGAGCCATTGGGCGCCAGGCTTGGCAGGCCGCAGCTCTTGTCGCCATCGATAATAGACACCAGGTCCGCGTGGTACCCCGTGCTGCCGTGCAGGGCGATGCAGTCATTCGAACCGTAGCCAGCAGTGCCGTCAGAGGTGTTGCCCCCTTGGCACCACGACGCGAGCGACATCGCCGCACCATCCGACCCTGTCGCGGCCCGCAGGTCGAACACCATGGCGTTGGTCAGGGCTGTGTCGACATCCATCTCGAGGAAGGAGGGCTGAGCATACAACCCGTCGTCGCCACTGGAGCTGCGTATCCACATCCAGGTCTGGTCACGCACCCCCAGCACAGGGTGTGCACGCCTGTAGCACACGAGGTATTTGCCGGGGCGCAGGAGGAACTGCAGCATGGCGGACACAACGCCCTCGCCACCGACCTCCAGGGAGGGACAGCTGCCGTATGTGGTGCCCGCAGTGCATGCAGTGTCGTCGTTGGAGGTGCCCTCCGCCCCTGGGGAGAGGCAGGAGGCACCAGGCACGTCAATCCACTCCGCCGCCACGTCGCCCCACGACGCACTCTCAGGCACGCGTGTCTTGGGCACCTTTGCCAGCACCAGCTTGAACAGGTCGTAACGCCCGGCACGTGCCTCATCCGGCGACAGTGTCGGCGGTGCCGGCGTTGCCGGTGGGACAGGTGGCGGTGTCGCCGGAGCACTGGTTGTCGGCGGTGTCGGGGTAGGGGGGGCAGGCGATATCGGGGCTGGCGTGCTGGGTGCGTTCGTCGGGGGTGACGGTGTGTACAGGGGGTACATAGTCAGCGTGAACCCATGCCCCGGCACCCTGCTGGGGGACGACGTCGCTGCCGAGCTCACAAACGTGCTGCTGGACCCCGCCAGCACCACAGCCCCGCTGGAGATATTCCCCGTCACGAGGGTGGAGAGGGGGCGGACCTGCGCCGCCACCTCCCAGTGGATGATTGCCGACTGCTTCGTCTGGAACATGCTCTCCTGCACACCTGCAGCATTCAGCCCTGTACTCACCACCTGCCCTGCCTTCGGGCCACCGACCCCCCCGTAGTACTGCCCCACCTCCACCCAGGACACGGTGCCGGCACCCAGGATGTCGCTCTCGCTGAACAGCGTCTTCACACACACCTTATACGTTGTGCGCTTGTCGAAGGGCACCTGGGGCAAGGCGACGATGAAGGCCGCCTCCCCCGCAGGCCCATCGGTAGCACCGAGGTTCAGTCGGAACCCATTTGGGGAGGTGGCGCCCAACGACACGTTAGCAAACTCAACCCCGACGTGCACGGAGGTGTCGCTGCCGCACGGGAGGTGCACGGGGACAATCTTTGCAGAATCGCCCCCCTGCGACACGCTGTCGTCTGTGTTGAACACACCCCCGTCCGACCTCGGAGCGCAGTAGAAGGCGCCCTGTTGCTGGGTCACTGTGGCTGAGAAGGGTGTGTGCACCGACTGGCACTTCAGAAGGTTGACGGTGAGAACCCCTTGGTTCGTCGGCGCATTCCCCTCAGTGACGAACCACCGGATGCCGTTGTCGCGGACGTAGAAAGAGTAGTCTTCGTTCAGCGGGAGGTGGGGGTATTTCCGGACACGGTACCACGACATCGAGTCCTCTGTGGTACGCCCCTGCCGCACGACCTGCACACACAGGATGTACCGCCCTGGGTGAGCAGGGACTGTGATGGAGAAGTTAAGAAAATCGTCCGACGTTCCCCCCAGGAAGATATCTGTCGTAGCGCTCATCGGCTCGCCTTCGGTGTGGGCCGCCCGCTGCACGCAGTCGTTGCTGAGAGACCCGAAGCGGAACTCGACAAGCTTTGCGATGAATGAATCCACCTCGTCGATCTTAAAGCTGTTCAGCTTCAACTCAAAATCCTGATACTTCCCAGCGAGCAGATGCCCCTTGGTGTCATTCACCAGCCGCGACGGCAGCGGGCTGCTGATCTCGTAGTCCGTCATGTTGGACACCACGACCAAACTTTGGTTGAACATCACCCAGTTCGGCGTCCAGAACTGTTTGTAGCAGATCCGGTAGCGGTTTGTCCCATGCGCGCCGGTGGTGTCTCTAAAAGCGGGGACATCCAGAACTGCGGCGGTTTCAAAGACACTGTTGAATACATTCGAATCTGCCGGAACAATGCCCTTATACCTCAAGGGCGATCGATTTGCCATCAAACTGACGTACGGCGTCGGGTGCAGAGCCTCGGTGCTGAACCTTCTGATGAAAGCATCGCTGGAACAGGGCTCTGCACTGAGAGAAGAACACGAGAGGTAGAGCTGGTCGTCTGTCAGACGGATGTCGTGGTTGAGAGGATTGATGTCGCACGTCGGCTGGCGCGATGCATCGCCAGGGTATTCCGGGATAAGCCGCAGCACGTCTGCCGATGCATCGCACCAGCTGGCGCGGGTCTCGGCACACCGCCCCCTCTTGCCAACAGCACCCCTGCCCTCTGTGTCCTTCACGACAAACAAAGCCTCCATCCCGCCACGGCTCTCCCTCCACTCGACGGAGAAGGAGTCCATCGCATCCCCATCCACCTTCAAGAAGTCGTACCCCGTCCCGTTCTTCCACAGCCTGCTCCACTCTGTGTTGACATCATCTCCCAGAAACCCGGTCTTCTCGTAGGAAAACTCCTTGAGCCTTTCGGAGGGAACCTCAACCCAATTCCAGCCTTTGCTGCGGTGGCACACTCTGTAGCTCCCTTGAGGCGGCAAGGTGATGTAGTAAAGGGCTTCATACGTGACCGCCGCATCGTGCGCCGTCCCAAGGCACTGTGTGACGTCGTTAACAGCATCAGCATTGTTACATTCCAGGGCCCCTCCATCCAACTGCTGCGCAGCGACAGGAACACGCTGCTGGAAGTGGTAGAAGTTCCCCCCAAACCTCCCCCGATAGGCCTCCGCTGGGAACAGCCCGCCGTCATGATCGCAGGGCACCCCACTCCTGACGAGGCGCAGCACAGATCCCTGCGCGTCATCCGCGTACCGTATGGACGGCTCCCCCAGGTCCCACCTCCGCGTGTCGAGCATGCCCCCTTCATAGTACGATGCATTCTCCGTGGTGATGGTGATGGGCCCATAGGTGTTGGCACGCGTGTCATTCATGCTCCAATAGAGGTGGCGTGGCGGGTGCTGCTTCGCAAGGTGCTCGTTCCGGTAGGCCGCAGATGTGTTCAGGAGATCGCCCGGGTCCCCCGGGGCAATCGCACCCGATGCGACCGCAGCGGCAAAGCTCTCGGGATGCGCACTGGTGTTGAAATGCAACCACTTCTTCTGCGGGAACCTCCCAGACACGCCGTGCCCCTCCACATCCTTCATAAAGCCGCTGTACGCTGCCTCACCCTCCGGGTCCCAGTTCACCGCGCCGTGGAAGGGGAGGACATGGAACCCGCCGTTCCGCTTGCACTTCGTGACAGCTGCGTCCCTCTCAATGGACTGAGAGCAGCTGGCCCGATAGCAGACGTGCCACCGGGTGCCCGCCTCCGGGATGTAGAGGGTGGCGTAGGCAGTGTTGACGGCCATCCTGTTGTCGTGGTCTTCTGGGCGGCTGCCACCGCTGTCCCCAGAGGGCGTGGCACCTTGCGGCGCAGCAGTCGGGTCGCCCCTGAGGTCGGTGCTCCCGATGGGGAACTCGGCACCTTCGTTGGCAAACCCGCCGTGCGTCGACCTCCATGGGGTGGTGTCCCCAGTGCCAGCCCTGATGTTGTGTCGGCCCAGCCCGGTGTAGGTTGGGGTATCGAGCCCGGTGTACCAACAGCCGACCGAGGGGAATGTGCCGAAGGACCGCCTGGCGGCGCTGTTGTTGATGTTCGGCGTCTCCTCCGAGACGTGGAGGTGTTCGCTGAATTTGTCGGCCGATACAATGCGGAACATGTCACCACCCAGCCCGCTGCTCCAGTAGTCCTGCACCTCGGCAGGCAAGGAGAGGCCCTGCCAGCCGTTGTTCTCCGGCAGGGTTGCTCGGGTGACGTTGAACACCCCTGAGGGCTGCGTGTTGAGGAGGCCCTCCTCCTGCGAATCGAACACAATGGTGCCCCACGACTTCGGCGTCAGGTCGTACAGCGTCCACCCGATGACGTCCTCCTCGACACGGAAGGAGGGGTTGAACTCGGCGAACATTTTGTCGCGGTTCTGCGCGCCCGACTTGCTGTCCAGGTCGTGAGCCGTATCGTGTTCCCGCGTGCACTCTGCGTGGTAGGGGTTGCACGGGAATAGCTTCCGCCAGAAGGGGACCGAAGGCGCGATCGAGTCGTTCTTCCCCGGGTCCACAAACACAGTGCGTTGCTGCTTTGAAGAGAAGCACATGTCGTAGAGATTGTCAAAGGTTGTGTTGGGAGCGACGGCCTGGAGCTCTGGCAGCCTGACGTACACATATGCATGGGAGGTGAATGTGTAGCGCGGACCTGTGCGCATGTCTGAGTCCAGCCCTGAGTTCAGGGCAAACTCTGCACGGTTCTGTGCGCCATCGCTGTGCACGGTTGCGCCAAAACCGCTGTACTCTCCAGACGAGTTCCACTTGTCGACCAGCGGATTGGAGAACCGTGTCCCGAAAAGCCCCACTCCGCCGGCTGTTGCTGCTTCTCGCACGGCAGGGCCGCCTGTCGCTGACAGGGACCCGCCAGGCTGCAGGTATTCACTGCCAAAGTAGGGGACAAACCGTTCGTGGTAAAGGCGCTCCGATGTGCAGCCCGCCCCCTTGGGCACAATCTTGAGCATGTCGCCGAGGGAGCAGGAGGCGAGCAACTCATTGCTGACACCGCTGCCGCAGGATATCGAGCTCGCGTATGTGAAGTTCCACGCCTCGCTACTCAGCAAGCGGATGACAGCATACTGCCCGGCCGTCGGATCGGGCAGGTCGTAGTAGAGAAGAGACGGCAGGCTTTGCAGCGCCGACTGCACCTGTTGCGACGGGCCCGTGGGGCCGAGCTGACCCGCTTCGAATCGAAGGAGTTGCCAACTGTACTGATCATCGCGAAGGTTCCAGTGGCTGTCGACCGTCCGAGTGTAGCACACTACGAACTCCAGAGTGTGGTGTGGAACAGCAAACGTGTAAAAGAATGTCGACACAAAGGGAGAGTCATCGCCGAAGTCAGGATAGTCGCGGAAATTGCTACTGCCGTGCCCCCTATTCAAGACGTGCAAGGCTGCCTGCTGCTCATCGGATGTGAACACCTGACGCGGTATCGGCTTTCTGCGCTTGTCTTTATTGTGCTCAGCACGTTCCACCTCAGTCAGTCTCTCGCGGAACAAGGCCTCGTCTTTCGGTATGATATCGCCGACGTACAATGCACAGTCACCGCCGTATTTCGCGTCATGTTTGAAGACAATAAACTCTGCAGCAAGTGGGTTTGTCGCATTGATGGCTCTGATCTCCGCATCGAGGAGCTGTGCCACGACCTTCACTCTCACCTCCTGCCCTGCGGTAAAGGACCGCGGCTCAATGTAAGCTGTGTAGTTGTCAAACGACATCCATGTCTTTGTCAACGTGAACGACCGGGATAATGTTAACGTCAGTGAGTATGTATCTGTCGCACTCGCCGTCGGCGGCGTCATGGACCAGGAGAGCGAAAGCGAGAGCGTCATAGTGGATGTCACTGTCGGCAGCGTGAGCGATGTACTGACGGTGGCAGTAGGTAGGGTAAATGATGCTGAACCTGTTGACGTTGATGTAGGAAGCGTGATCGACTCAGACAACGTGCTGGATGGTGTGTACGTCATCGACAGACTGGCAGTCTCGGTGGCAGTGCTGGCACTGCCGACTGCCGTCGCCATGCAGACCAAGCAGAGGAGTCTCCAACCCGGCAAGCATCCCGCTGCAGCGATACCTTGTGGTCGCTGTCGCAGGCGCGACATAATCATCGTTGCAATCACCCACCGCACGACCGGGGCGAAAAGAAACTCGAATACTGCAGCAGAGCAGATCGCCTAGTCAGGGTGATGTGAGGTGTCGGCTGGGTGTAGATGTACTGGCAATCGTTGCAAGAAATCAGTGGGGCGGGGGGACCCGGGCATAGCTTCCGATAAGAGGGGGTCGGGAGTCGGGGGACGGGAGGGGAGGTCGGAGGGGGCTGCCTTACTACTTCCTTACAGGGGGGGGGGGTTTGATTGTAGAAAGTAGCGTATTTGCGTACGGTTGTTGTCCATCCAGGGGGGGGCGAATAGTATTACGTAAGTTACTGGGGGGGGGGGGGGTTCAAATACAAGACGTATCACGGAATAGAAGCCGGGTCGGGGTTTTCCAAATTCCACGGTTTAAAAATTTGAAGACAAGCCGTGCGGCTTGTACTCAAATTTTGGGGAAATACCATCCTTTCCGTTTGCTTCACTCACTTGCTACAGGGAAACATGAAGGGAAAAGAACCTTGTTGTTGTTTTGTTGACCGCTTCCACCATTTTAAAAAATCTGTGACAGCCCATAGTTGTGTGTGAGTCCTTCGGACGTGTCTACCTGTCTGAAGTGCAGAAAGGTGGCGGAGCACAGGAAGGGAGAGAGAGAAGGGCGCTGATCGTATGGCAAACGGTGGGGGTATGGAAAAGTCGGTGAAAAAAAATGAAAAAAAATGAGAAAAAATCGGCCGAAATTTGCTGTTTTTCGCTAAAAAAAGAGTGTGGGGAGTTGGGTCCAGTTTAGCAAAGTGAGCATATTTTTCGAAAATTGAAAAATTGGGGACACCAAAAGTCCCCAAACGAGTCTTCGACTTGGCCAGCAGAGAGAATTTGTTTGGTGAAAAAATGCCCCAAAAATTGTCGGCCAAAAGTTACTGTTGAAGACGGCACAAGTTCTCTGCACAGGCTGGGTGGGCGCAACGCTGACGAACAACGACAAGCCGGAGGCTGCGACTGTGAAGAATACAACGAACGGCCCGGGTCCTCCTCTAGATGCCCAGGAACAATGTCCTTCCCACCGGTGTTACGCGGGGCGTTCCGGGGGTGGGATAGTGCTGCTGCACAGATGCCAGTGTGCCCGTTGAGGAGGGCCACTCCAGTCAGACCTGCTTGTTGCTTGTACATCACAAACAGCAGACCCAGAGTGGAGTGCCTCATCCCGGTCAACTCAAACACTGCTAGATTGACGAGGCCACCACCTCCTGGCACTGCCTGCACGACAGGGACGGGTGACCTGCAGGTCGTCGTGAGCAGGACCATGGCAGCCCACTCGAACACCTGTGCGGGGTACCGCAACTCATCTTGCTGCGGGTGTGCAGCGGGTGCGAGTGCGCCCCGGCCGGGGGTGGCACATACTCCTCCAGGTTTTGCTGACCTCCCAGAGCGATGGCTCAACAGCCACAGCCTTGCCCCGTCAGCCTGCCCACGCTCCGCCCCTGCCGACGGGGGGGGGGGGGGGGGGGGGGGGGCTCAATCCGCAGTTCCTCGCCGCATTCGCCGCCACGGACAGGAGAAATACGCACAGAGGAGGAGCAGGCATCTCATTAAACGGCTGGTCCCCCGGTGTATCTGGATGCACCGCCCCTGCACATACGGACAGCAGGGGCTGGAAAAAGAGATCTGCATTTTTTTGACCTCCCCGCCATCTGGATTTCCAGATCAGCCGTGAAGCTGCATACAGTCATCATGCACTGCATCATATCAGACCCACGGGTTCATCAGCCCCTTAGATTCAGACCATGCATTGTCCAGAACTGCACCCTGTCCTTCAACACCAGTAGATCCACGGCTCATGGGCCCATGTGACGACAAAAACCTGATCGTAGCTCATAGCAAAGATGGGTAACACGATCAAGATCATCTGTTCCCAGATGGACGTCTCCTGTTTCCAGGTTTAGGGTTACCGCGAGTGGAGCGCAGATTTACCAAGGTGTATCAAGAGAGTATGCAGCACTGTCCCAGCAGTTCCTCCTCCTTGGTTCCGACCTCCCACAGTTCTTCGATGACAGGCACAACAGAGTAAGAAGCAACACAGCCAGATCCTTCGATCAGGCCCAGACCCAAGCAACAGAGCGGGGGGGGGGGGGGGGGGGGGGGATGAAGTACCTCCTTCAAGAACGTCGCACCACTGGTGATCGCGGCGTCAGGGAAACCGGCCGTCCTGATGAGAAGACGGTCGCTGCGAAACGGCCACTACACAACCCGGGAACCGGGTCGCAATTGAAAACGGGGGGGGGTGCGGGGGGGGGGGGGGGAAGGAGCCTGCCACAAACCCGTGACGGTGTGTTTCAGGGGGGGTGCGGGGGGGACAGGGTCACAGTCATTGTCACCACGTGCACTTGACAGACGGTAATTCCAACTACAGATCAGAAACCGACTGAAGATAGCGGCCTGGTCTCGGTGACTGCACTCGGAAGACTCTCCCTCAGACGTGGGATGCGGGTCACAGAAGTCAGGGCGTGGAGGCAGGGCTGTGAACCCGTCAGTCATGAAAGAGGACAGAGCTCAGTGGGGCCGGGGATGGTGTGGATGCATCCATGCATGCATCCACGGCATCCATGGATGCCCGAAAAAGTCAAAAAATGGCTTATGGACTTGGGACAGGAAAATCGCCGGAAACCCCGAAAATCGACAAAAAAATGGCGAAAAGCCGATTTTTGGGCCCATTCACCCAGGAGCACGTTTCTAGGCCTCTGTGAAAAATCAATTTTTTTGGAATTTTTCGCGTTTTTGGCCAACTACTCGCCCAGCCAAATTCGATTTTTGGCTGGGAAATGCAGGGAAATGCACAAAATCAACGAATTAAGCCGTTTTAACCCCTTTCGTGGACTTTTTGGTTTCAGAAGGGTTTTAGGGGTGTCCATACTGGCCCTTGGCACATTTCCTGAAAATTCCATCCCCTGCAGGCAAACCGGGTATGGATGACTGCCTGCAGGCATGCACACATTCATCCACTGCAGGCAGGGCTTCGGAGCTCCAGGCTGTGTGTGGATGCATCCACAAAACTTGTGGATGCATGCGCTGCAGGCACGGGAAATACTGAGAGCGATGAAGAGGACGAATACGTGTGGGAGGGAGGAGGCGAGCACAAAAGGGCGTCGGCTACCGCACGCCCTTTGGGCGCAGCCGACGACCGACCGTACCGGCCCCCGGCCGGGAGGGAGGTGGGGGGGGGGGGGGGGCGGGGGGCGAAGCCCCCCGGAAATTTTTTTTCGACATGTCGAAATTTCGGCCTACCTGGCCCAGCTGGGCCCAGGCCTGGCTAACCAAAAATGGCTGAAAAAAAATTCGAAAATTTTCCGAAATTTTTCAGTGTGGCACCCCAGTGAGCCCCAGATTCTGTTGAGCCAGGCGAAAAAAAAAAATTTTTTTTTGGCCAAAAAAATTTTTTTCGACATGTTGGTGCCCCTGATTTACCCCCTTTTCACTACGCACAAACTACGCAATCTGGGGGGGGGGTCTCGCTTTTTGGTCCCCCCCCAGTTTTTTTTTGGTCCCCCTTTCTGTGTGGCTACTGAGACAGGACTGGAGGCACTGCGCTGACCGAGAAAAAAAAATATTGCCAGAACTCACTATGTACCGTCCGAAAGAACAGGGGAAACACCTGGGCAAGGTTGCCCCATGCCCAGAAACACCTGGGAAGGAAGTGAGCTCCAGGAGCCGCGTAGTACCCCCTACACACTTCTACGAAACAACAGCTGCAGAGATGGTCCGGATGCCCCGAAAAAAAACCTACACACACACTCCATCATCCACACTGCACCTAGGAACAACAATGTCTGGGGAAGAGGAACAGCTCTTCACCATCGTTGCCTCTGTTGAGGGGTTGAGATGCCTCGCGGGGACCATCGCAGGATGTGTCACCCACGAGAAGCTGCTGGCGCTGCTTGAGGAGGTGGGGCTGCAACCGGAGGGTGACTGTCTCGAGGTGCATCTGCTGAAGGGTGGTGACGTTAATTCATTGGAGATGCGGCCTCTCCCAGAAGGCCTGTGGCAGAACGCGCTCCCGGGCTCGGCGCTGTTCCTTCCGGCGAAGGCAGAGACAGTGCCAGCATCCCGCCTGGACGTGCGCGACTGGGTCGACACCGCCATGCAGTGCCACACCCCTGTCTCTAACATCCACACCCTCATCACCAAGTTCAAGGGCGAGACGGTGACCCGCCATGCGGTGGAGATGTCGTGGCAGCAGTCGCTACTGCTACGGGATGTGTTGTTTTTACGGGAGACGCAGGGCATCCGGGAGAACGGCGAACTTGTGTTAATTCACGACCTCACACCAGTGTTTGCGGACCCGTCAAACACTACCAAGCTTGGGCACTTTACGGTGCAGTACAGGGTGAACGGGATCCTCCGCTACCACGTGCTCGCCACATATCTGACGCTGTCATCTGATGGACCCACTACCAGAGTTGACCTGGCCGTCGCCTTTAAACGGTTTTCGGACCTGGCCTCTTCAGGCCAGTTCTCCGTCCTCGGCAAGGATGACGTGGGGTTGTCCGAGGAGTCGTTCTCGGCTTTCTTTCTGGACCGCGGTGCCAGTCTGAAACCCGAGCTGCAGAGCGTTGTCGTTGTGTTCGAGCCCCACCACCGCCTGCATCTGGCCTTCCGGCGAGTCATTGAGCCTGACTTGCCCTTCATGACTCTGATGTGCTATGCTGCCAACTACTGTGCCGCAGCACCAGAGTTCGCCGCCTACCTCCACAGCACGGTAGGCATCACCATCAGCAGCTTCCTGTGGCAGCGGGCCACAAACGGCCGCTTCCTCAGTGGTGCAGCTGCCTGCTTCTCGCTGTCGGCTCGCTGCGGGGAGCTCACCGTCGCTGAGCACCTGCACACCTTCTTCTCGATGACGACGACGGAATCGTCGACAAAGAAGGTGGCAGTGAAAAACTGCCTTGCTGATCGCAGCGCCATCGACAAAGTGTGCCTCTACGGGAAGCTTTTCAGCAAGGTCTTGTACCCTCTGCTGACCACCATCGCAGACTCAGGGAGTTTCACCACCGACCCCAAATCGTTGGGATGGCTGCAGATGTACTGGCGCTCGGGGGCCTTCGACCTCTTCTCTGCGGCCAGGAGTGAAGCGACGCTGGAGGCGTGCAGCTCTGACGGGGACCTGACCGTCTTCCAGAGCGCCACTTCATGCAGGATGGTGACGGTAGGGCGGCTGCGCTTCCACACCTCGCCGCAGTGTCCCTCCCTCGACATCCGGGAAGTCAGCGATAGTGACCTGAACGGCGTCCGGCCGGATGACTTAGTGCAGCACGGCCTCGATGCCTACTTTGGGAAGCAAGGCATCCCAACCGAAAGCCGGCTCATGCCCGTAGTGTCCTTCGACAGCGGCGTGGAGTTCTTCCGCACCGCCCTGGTCATTATCGGGACGAGCATGCTGGTGGAAGCGGTGAGGTTCGGGGCAGCCAGCGAGGAGACACGCGCGGTGCAGCCGTCGGTGTCGTTTGGCCCGGCCCTCTTGGAAGGGATGTGCGGGAGGTCTAAGCGTGTCATCGAAGTGGCTGGACACTCATCCGTTCGTGACGACTTTGTCCGTGCTCACTGCTGTATTCCTGAGCATTTCTCTGATACTGATTTGAAAACTCTGCATGCTGAGGTTGGTGAGCCGAAACTCACTACGATAGTGCGTTCCCGTATTCCGGAGACTACGAAGGAGCGCAAGCTTCGGATTGGGAAGCGGAAACTTGAAGACTTGAAATCATTCGAAAAAGAGGAATCAAGGAAGGAAAGGCGAATTGCAAGAGAGACTGCCCTCAATGACATTGTCCTCCGTTTTGATTATTCCGATAGCTTCACAAACTCGGAACTGATTAATCAAGCTCAAAAGCGTGGCAAGCGAGGTGTACAGAATGCCTCGAAATCACGGTTGATGCAAATCCTTCGTGAATTTGATAAAGCCCGCACAAAAGAAGAGCTGCAGGAGATTTGTGCCGAACGTGGGATTGAACGAAACGTTCAAAATGACCGCGTGGACTGGCTGCTGGCAGCTCTCAAGAAGCAGGATAAAAAGGATCATGCGTGATAAAATGAAAGGGCTGCTGCTACTCTTCACCCCCCCCCCCCACCCCCCGCTTTGATTTCGTTGCTGGATCAATGCAGTGCCTTCAATCACACACTTCGCCCACTCCAGGAGAATATTATACAAGGCCCAATGCAGTGCGTAACGGTGAAGTACAGCCTGCGGTATCGCGAGAAGGAGTTCGGCAGCTTTGCCGAGCCGTTGCTCGTGACGAGTGTCGACACGTTCGACACCGTGTGGAAGGCGTTTGAGACACGCCTTCCTCCCAAACAGGGTCGCAAAAAATCCGAGAGTGAGCGGGACTACAAGAGGCGCGTCCGAGCGATCTGGAGAGCGCACTCCTTTCTCTGTGGCAAGGACGCAGTCGTGGTTGGGTCGGTGCAGTTCGAACACGGGGAGAACACCTTGGAGATTGCAAGTGATGATACGCTCACAGCCTTCAGGGCGATGCAAGGTGCCACCCTGAAGGTGGCCCTCGACATTAAGGCGAGCGTCGACCGAGGGGTCGACGAAAAGCTGAAGAAGGCGCTGCTGGCACGGGACCCCGCGGGGTATACGGAGGTCACCGCCACACAGGCAACCTCCGCTGACAACGTCCAGGAGACGTTATCAGAGGGGATCACAACGGCACTAGAGATCTGTGTCACGGGATCCAGGCGCCCACTCTCCCTCGACGGTCTGGGGATTGTTGTTGGGCATGGTGTCGTTACCTGCAGCTGCAAGAAAAAGATTCCGAGCCACGTCGGAAAATTGAGCAGTACCGATGCATTTCTACGCCACGCAACGAGCTGCAAGACACTGAAGAAGAAGCTGGATCATCCCGACGAGCTGAAGCAGGCACCGCGCCAAAGGGCACCCCGAAAGACAGCTGCAAAGCCGGCGTCGAAACCCGCACCGAAGGCTGCCAGCGCTGCAGCACCTGAAGAACCTGAAGAACCTGCAGCACCTGAAGCGCCTGCACCCGCACTGACCCCGGAACAGCAAGAACTCCTTGAGTTTGGGAACCCGGCAAAGAGACAGAGAACTGGCTGAGGCCGGAAAAGGGGACCAAAAAATGAGACCCCCCCCCCCCTTTTCACTACGCACAAACTACGCAATATGGGGTCGTCAGGGGCACCATCATGTCGAAATTTCGGACCCCGGGTCACCAGGGCCGTATGGAAATTTAGCCACTGTGGCTAGCCGTAGTGGCTAAAAACAGTTAGGCGTTTTTTTCGATTTTTTTCGATTTTTTCAAAAATTGGACAACTATTTTCCCCAGCCAAAAAACCTGGCTAAATTGGCTAATTTTGGCTAATTTTGCCTAAATTTCCATACCCCCGGTAGGAAGCATTTCCCTCAACACCTATCCCCTGCAGGGATTGTGTTGGTTGCATTTTGAGGGGCCTTCTGAACAGAGGCGACCTAATTTTGCCCTGAGTTTGGCGGAGTTGGGTGGCGGGAGACCGTGTCAAATGGAACCCCCTGAGGGGGGGGGGCAAGGCTGGACAAATGCTGCATTTTAAAAATAAAAAACATAGGGGGTCTTCGCTCCATCCGCCAAAAAAAACCAAAAAAAACCGGAAAAAACCCGTGAAAAAGTCGGAAAAAAAGAGTGTGGGGAGTTGGGTCCAGTTTAGCAAAGTGAGCTT